>LR749810.1:1056444-1096552 GCA_902729485.2 Mus minutoides
CATTGGTATAGTTTCCCCCGAGACAGCTATATCCGGGCCCTTTCAGCACTATCTTGCTGGCATATGCTATAGTGTCTATGTTTGGTGGCTGATTGTGGGATGGATCCCTGGCAGCCGCAGTCATTGGGTCCATCCTTTGGATTCAGCTTCACACATGATCTCTGTAACTCTTTCAATGTGTGCTTTGTTCTTAATTCTAAGGAGGGGTGACATGTCCACCTGCCCTCTAAAATGGTTGGAAGTATAGCTGTAGTGAGGTACTTATCCATGCTCCAAAGAAACTATCAAGTCATCTTTGAAGGTGCCTCTTGGTCTGTAGAGAGCATCAGACTTTGCAGCCCTTTAAAACACCAATCTGGATTCAACATGACTGTGTTTGGGCCTGAGATTATAAAACTCTGATCAGGTCCCCAGTGATGCCATATGCCACACGAGTAGAAAAGGTCTGAAGCTCTAAGTTGACGTTTATACTTCTCAGCTACTGATACCTCCTCCTCTTCCTCCCCTGTCATTGGTTCCTTTCCTTTTCCCTAAGGCAGAGAGCCTCATGTATCTTAGGCTGGCCTCATGCTCTCTATATAGCTTAGAGTAACTTTGAGATCCTCTTGCTCCCTCTCTACACTCAGATTGCTGTAATAATATTCTCTCTCCCTCTCCCTCTCCCTCTCCCTCTCCCTCTCCCTGCCTCCCTCTCTCTCCCTGCTTCCCTCTCTCCCTGCCTCCCTCTCTCTCCCTTCCCTTCTTCTCCTCCCTCTCACACACTCAGAGCCATGCCCTCATCCTTAAAGCATAATTGCATACCTTTAGCCTCTGAAATGGGTGAATATAAATTCCCAAGACAAGGAGAATCAATTCTCAGCTAAGGTGATTAAAGTGCAGGATAAAGGGCATCACACTGTCAGCATCCGTGCATGTGATTGCTAAGGCTTGGTTTTCTCCATGCTGTCTGCAGGGCGCTCAAGTGTCCTGTACACATTGCATTCAGTTTTTCTAGGGGGAAAAGTTTCAAAAGCTGTGTCCACAAGAGTGCACTTCTCTCTGCTTTTCAGACCTGGTTGCTTGTTATTTTTGTTTTTTGTTCTTTCCTGGTATATTGCAGAGGCAGCAGGGAGACCTGCCTAAGCTCACCCTTCTCCAGCTTTCAGCTTTACACTGTGACACTTTTCTGGCATCTGTGCTGGCAGATTCTGATTTTATGCCGAGTTGAAAGAAACATAGGAAGCACTGCTTCATTTCTGCCTGGAAGAGCCAGGGGCAGGAGGGATTGTCACTTCTTTCCCTGAGACATGGACCAATGATTGCTGAGAAAGGAGGCAGTCCAGGGATCGCTCTTCACAGAGGGCTGGGCCCATGAGCAATGTGCTACTTTAACTCCCAGTAGTTCTTGGACGAGGCTGAAAATAAATCAGGATTGTAAAGGAAGAAATATTCCATGCTCTCCAGTACTGAGAAAATAGGAACTCTCTTACAATTGGATTTTTCCTTCTGTGTTTAACTCGTTCCAAGCCCACTAGTTTTCTGCACACACAGAGATCGTGAGCTTTAACTGATCAGAAGAATTAAATTTAAATTCTTCTTTTTCAATCTGAGCTCCAGCCTTCTAAAAATGCAGAGATGGAGGTCAGAGAGGGTACAGGAAATGAACAAAGAGAGAACTGAAATGAACAAGATTGTGTAGTATTGGTATCCTGGCTAGTTTTACATCAATTTGATACAAACTGCAGTCATTTCAGAAGAAGTGAGGAAATTCCTCCCAACGATTGGCCTATGGAACATTTTCTTCATTGATGATTGATGTGCAAGGACCCAGTTCTCTTTGGACAGTCCCATTCCTGGGCCGATGATCCTGTGCAGTATAGGAAAGCAGGCTGAGCCAGCCTCTAAGCAGAGTTCCTCCAGATCCTTTCCTTCAGTTCTTCCTTTGAGTTCCTGGCCTAACTTTCATGGATAATAGACTATAAGATGTAAGGTAAAATTAACCCATTCCTGCCCAAGTTGCTTTCATTGTGATATTTCATTCTAACGTAGAAACTCTAAGACACTTGGGGATTTTTGTTAAATAAGCACATTTAACTGTTCCTATCTTGGACACAGAACAATATATGAAAGGGCACATGTTAGTTGCTTAAACATAGCTGTATTTTCCTGTTTCAGTGTCTTACATTTCTCAAAACTCCAAATACAGACAGAATTTGTTTTATGATATGTAGACAGATATTATCAGAACATTAGAAGAAAAAAACCAAACACAGTAAAGACAGCAGTGGATAATAAAAGGGAAAACTATTAAAACAAGATGATTTAATAATAATTCAAGAGAAACTAGATATGTCAGATTTGTAGCCTAAAGTGAAGGAGGATGAAAGTGTGGTTAGCTCTCAGTCAGAAAGCTTAAGAGAGAAGCTGACTTCTGGAGATTTGAAGATGTAAACATTGAAACTCTCATCAAATGTGGCCACTGTGGGTTTTAAAAAATATCCATCAGATGGCATTTAGATGTGAACATGGCTGTAGAGAAAGCTGTCTCTTGAGGACGACACTTAGAGAGAACCAAAGAACATTTAAACAAAATGAAGGAAGAAGGATCAAATCTAGAGCAGTTGTTCGAAACCTGTGCTCCTTTACAACATTTTCTCAGGTTATGGTGACCCCAAGTATAAATTTGTTTTTGTTACTACTTTATAACTATATTTTGATACTGTTATAAATCATAATGTAAATATTTTTAGTACTAAGTTGTGATCCAGGTTGAGAACCTCTCATCTGGAAGATCATCAGTAAAAACCCATTTCTTGAGAAGGGGAAGCAAACAGGCTTGTTGGCACACTTGTAATGTGCCTAAGGCAGATGAATCATGAGTTTCAGACTAGCATCCACTACCTAACAGCACCATGTCTCAAAAAATCAAAGCAAATAAAAAGAAATTCAGAGGAAAGTTTGGTTTTCAAGCCATTTAGATAAAAGGAAAGAAAAACATGTAGGACAAATGTGTCCTATCCATTTGTGCTGGTTTGAGTCGGAATGGTCCCTCTAAGACTCTCAAGTGTTTGAATGGTGGGGCCACAGAAAGTAGTGCTATTAGGAGGTGTGGCCTTGTTGGAGTAGATATGACCTTGTTTGAGGAAGTGTGTCAGTATGGAGGCAGGCTTTGACATCTCAAATGGTCAAGCTACTCTAAGTGTAACCCACAGTCTCCTTATACTGCCTGTGGATCAAGATGTAGAATTCACAGATGCTTCTCCAGGATCATGTCTGCCTACATTCCACCATGTCTCCTGCCATGATGATAATGGACTAAACCTCTGAAACTTTAAGCCAGCCCAAAGTAAATGTTTTTCCTTTATAGGGGTTGGTATGGTCACGGTATCTCTTCACAACAATAAAACCCTAACGAAGGTACAATTAAAGGGCATGATTATTACTTTTGGTCTATATTCCCTATCCCAGGGGAACCAACATTAAACTAAAATCCTATCAGATCGATGAGTAAGAAACTCTCAGATTAAATGGCATGTCCGCTGTTTACGCTGCGCTTGCAGAGGTGACTATGGAAACAGGTAGTCTAAGTTGTCCCAGAAAAAGATGATGTGAGGATTCAGTTCTGTAAATTCCGCCAAATTGTGCTGGGTGTCTCTGACATTGTTTTTTTTGTTGTTGTTGTTGTTGTTGTTGTTGTTGTTGTTTTTTAAGGGAGAAAAGAATCAGTTTTATTTTTAATCCCATGGCAGTTAATATGGAACTTGTGGGTTATAGATCAGCTCTGCTACCATTGGGGGTTCTTGAAAGAGAAGAGCTTCTTCAAACCTCCAGAAAAAAATGCAGAGGGAAGAGAGGAAGTATTGTTGGTGGATCTTGTATTTAACTGACTCTTATTCTCTTCTCCCCTCAAATATATTCCAAGCTCTGGCCATATTACTTCTGCTAGCCTTATGTAGCTAAGTTGTGTGCCTGGGCTACCACAAGTGCATTAGTTCTCTTATCTGTGGCTTTGGACATCATGGTTGGTATGTGACTTCTCCCAGGAGTTTATTCCTGTTCACCACAGACAGAGGGACCACTACTGGACCAAAGGGAACAATTCCAGCTTGCTGAATCAATGACTTTATTGGGATTATTTACTGGGCCATGGGCACCATATAGACAGCTGCATCACCCAAGAGTCTCCTTCTGTCCAAACATTTAATTGCTTCTGTCTACTTGTGGAGGGGTGGGTTTCATGATCACAACTAGCCTTGCTCCTTCCTACAGGAAGGAATGCTAATGGATCCATTTTAGTGAGGGCTTAATGAGTGGTATCTCAGCTGCTTTGAATCACCATGCCAGTGATCACATCCAACCTTGAGGAAACAGCCCTGTGATGCTGGTCAATTATGATAGAAAAACATTAAATAGAAAATTCTCAAAATATCAACTTACAAATTTGAAATCATAGGCTATTCTGATTAGCAAGATGATCACTTACACTGTGCTTTTCTATCTGTGTGATATATTTACCCCGTCTATACTTCCTACCCATTAAACACTTCATAGCTCTCCCAGTTATCGGACTCTTGATGAGTCACAGTGCTGAGTTTAATGAGGGATCCTACTTTACTTATAGCTTCAATATACAAAAGGGATCTCTAAAGTCTGTCCTTTTAAGTGAGAAGGCCAAAGTTGCTCAGGAAAGAGTGTAAATCGTAGTTGAGGTTGCTGAGATTTACAGTCACAGCTAATCTATTTGTGAAACTGGAAAGGAGGAAGAAGGGACGCAGGCTGGCTTCACCGTAGAAGCCTTGACAGGAAAGTTGCCATGTGTGGGACAAGTACTTAGTTTGGGAAAGATGTCCTAGGGTGTGTCTACAAGTAGGTGCCACACAATATCACAACACGGACAGAGTCTAACATCATCAGACACAGTCAGTGGGAGGCTCTCAAGATGCACAGTGGGCAGCTACTGTATCCACTCATTTAGGAGACTGATGAGGAAGACAGAAAAGTTGGATTTTTTTTCCTTTCTAACTTCTTGCATAATTAAATGAGGTAACTCATTATAAGGAAGAAAAGAGAATTTCTTGACAGACTTCAAATAAGAGCACTTCTCAGTGTCCTTGATGTTAGCCAAACAATGGTATTGTTGTCTATCCGGGGTTTTGAGCTGTGACCCATTTGTGGGTTATAAATTTAATTCTCTGGGTTGCATTCACAGCACACAGGGGAACAACACACTAGAACAGTAAAAATATCAGAGTTTATCAGCTAATGAGATTGAATGCAGTTCCGTGACTGTTTCTTGGTTGCTATGTACTTGTTTCTGTGAGTGTACTGAGTGACATACAAAATTCATTTCTTAATGAGAAATGTGGTTAAAAAAAAAAAAAAAAACTTACTGATCTACATGAACACATTTCTGTCCGGAGCATTTACAATGGAGATCTATATAGTTTAAATGCAAGAAAGAGCGTTAAAATACACAGGAATCAGGTGTTCATAGGCAATTTGCTATTGTTGCTTTATTTGCCACACTTGGGTTTAAGTCTTGTTTTTCTGATATACTAGGTACTCTATCAAGGAGTCGCACTGCAAGCCCTACCCAGGCATTTTAATTGTTTCAGCTGCCAAGTAAGACAGGCATTAAGAGACAAAGTGTGGAGCAGAAAGTGAAGGAAAGGCCATCCAGAGACTGCCCTATCTGGGGATGCATCCTATATACAGTTACCAATCCCAGGCACTATTGTGGATGCCAGCATGTGCTTGTTGACAGGAGCCTGATTATAGTTGTCTCCTGAGCAACTCAGCAATGTCTGACAAATACAGAAGAGGATGCTCACAGCCATCCATTGGACTGAGCACAGGGTCCCCAATGGAGAAGCTAGAGAAAGGACCAAAGGAGCTGAAGGGGTTTGCAGCCCCATGGGAGGAATAACAATATGAACCACCCAGTACCCCCAGAACTCCCAGGGATTAAACCACCAACCAAAGTGTACACATGGAGAGACCCATGGCTCTAGCCGCATATGTAGCAGAGCATGGCCTTGTGGGACATGAATAGGAGGAGAGGCTCTTGGTCCTGTGAAAGCTCTATGCTCCAGTGTAGGAGAATGTCAGGTCAAGGAAGTGGGAGGGAGTGGGTGAGTAAGCAGGGGTGGGAGGATGTGATGGGGGGGTCAGAGGGGAAAGAAGAAAGGGGGACAACATTTGAAATATAAAAAGTGAAAATATCTAATTAAAAAAAAAAAAAAGACAGCATTAAGCTCCACCAGGTTTATGGATGAACCTTATAGCTTTCCATGGTGAGTCCACTGTGAGAGGTTTCAGAAGATAAACTACCTTGAGCTTGCCCAGTTGTTTGTTAGATGTCAGACAGCCTGGATGTGAACATGACTCAGATTCAACCATAAATGTGTCCATCAGTCAGGGAACAGCTGCCAGGTCAGATGAAGAGAGCTGCAAGTATGATATTCATCACATTGTATGATTAAGCCTGAGGTCTTGACATGAGAGGGAAGGTGTACATTTGGAGACACTGGTCTCAGGTATGAACCAGAACAGCAGGAAATCCCAGCAGCGCCATGCCTGGGAAAAGAATTGGCCCAGACACACTGAGAATCAAGTCTCTCGGCTGCATAGGTAAGGCAGCTAGCTGGATGATATTAGTACTCAGATTGCCTCCAATTGAAACCTTTCAGTGAATAAAGCAGAAGAACTACTGCATATATATGCACATATCAAAAAATAGGAAAAATATACAAATCATAAGTATAAATCAAAGCAAATCCTTTCGTGCTGTTTCTTTTAATTGACTTGTCATAGTACTGACTTTCTAGTATTACTTATTTTATCTATTTAATTAATACAGTATATTATACATTTATAAACATATTGACATTTCTTCAATTAATGCAAATATAGACACTTGAAAAATAAGCTATCTAAGAATATATGCACAAAGAATATAAGCAAATGAAAATGGTGAAGCTCTCAAGATGAATAACCAAATATCTCATGTTAATGACAACAGGATATCTTTCTTGTTATCTGCTAGACTTATGCCTTATCTATTGTGTTACTCTGCAAGGTGGTACCTTGAAGGAACATTGCCTTTGGGGGCTTTAGAGGTAAGGTCCAGAAACAGAAACTGAGGAAAGGGCAGAGGAATTCTTTCTAAGAAATTATAGCAAGTGTGTACTTCTTCACTCCAAATGTGAATTTTATTTTGGTAGTGACTTGTTTTTAATACCATGAACTGTTGACATCTGTTTTCAATAAATTTTGACAACAAATGTGTTTGCTAAAAACCCAGTCAGTCCTGGGACAGTCAGAGCAGTTAGGGAGGGTATCCTGTGTTTCATTATGTACAATAAAAGGGTCTTGAACTTTACATTTCATCATGTGCACGAGGCTGGGTGTGCAGCTGATTCTACAAGACAATGTAAAGTTTGTCAGATACTTCAGGAAGTTAACAAGATGTACTTTGAAATAATAAGTATTCCTATAAAGGTCTTAGAAAGAACAAAATATTAACCAAAATTTAATTTTGAGTTGTGAGCTAAAATGACTTTAAGATACTCCAGAATAGGTGATGTAAGAGAAATGTACTTCTCTTGCTTCTCCAAAGCCAGAGCCAAGGTTCCCAAGAGCAGCTTTCCTTCTTAGCTTGTGTGTACCTCTTCTTATAAGAACAGGGATCCTGTTTTGTTAGGGTCCTGCCCCTGTGACCTCATTTAACTTTAATTACCTACAGGACACCAGGTCTCCAACTAAGGTCACATTGGAGGTTAAGTTTTAGCGTGAATTTGGAGGCCACAACTCAGTCAATTAAAGGTTCTAAATGTGAACTAAATGTTTAATGTCTTATCAAATGAGTGTATGCTGTGGCTTGCAGGTTGTTTCCCCCACTTCCTTCCACTTTCTTGTGTGTTTCTTTTCTGAGAAACTTTCCCCATGGTCAAAGTGAAAAGAACCCTGAAGGGGTGTTTGCAGTTGCCAACATTAAACCTTCTGGATTGATCCGGCATACTTGTTTGTCAGTTGAGCAAGGAGGAGAGGTAGCAGTCATACTCAAAACTAACAGCTCAGAGGTGTAGAAATCCCGCTGGCATCAAAAACACTTCCTGTCTGGGCCAAACTCTAACACTGACCCCACCAAGCCTGCGTGCTTCCTCCTGGGGAGGCAGGATAACAAGGTCTCATTGACTTTGCTATTTGTAAGTTTTCCCACCACATGTGGTAGCAATTCATCAGTCCTGGCAGGAACCAGTTTCCCAGAGCAAATGGACTCGCTGTCATTGGCACATTCAGCTGAGATTAAACAAAGTTCTACCCAAAGTCATCTAGGTCTCATAATATCATTATCTTTAGGAGAGTTAAAACAGAAACAGATTCCTTACAACTTCTGTTCCCTACCTAGCTTATATTTTGAGAGAACCTCCAGACCTAATGATCAGGAACAGAATTCCAAACACCTGGGATCTAGCTTTCTCATGATTGAAAAACAAAATCTGACTTTCTAATAATGGCAAAGCAAAGAAAACTCTAGGGTTAGGTTCCCAAGAGATTGTTAATGATGCACTAGAGAGTTTAAATTTGTGGAGAGTATGATAATTGTGATATGCAGTGTGGAGAGTGATTTTTTCCCCATGCTTTCTGAAGATGTTCTATAAAGAGAAGAATTATAAATTACAAAGTAACGCATGTGCCACGGAGTGAAATTGCTGGAATCTTGTTCTCTCTGTGACCTTTAGAAAGATCTAGTATCTTGTCCCTCTCTCTTTAACTGTAAATGCTAAAGTAACTGCTCCCCAGTGATGTGGCAAGCATTATATTAGAACCTACATAGGGAACATGGAATGGGAGCTGGCACAGACCAAGTGTTCAGGATGAATGTTTTCACCATCATTACTATCAGCATTATGATCAGCTGGTTTTAAACAGCTCATAATGTTCTTAGCCTTCTGGTGTGAGCTACTGTGAAGAGCCTACAGGAATGGCATAGATGATTTCTGTTTATAAGAAGATTCTCCACCATGATTAGTTTTGTCAGTGTGACATCTAAAGTAGTTGCTGGTAGCAT
Organism: Mus minutoides; assembly: GCA_902729485.2. Classification (NCBI taxonomy): domain Eukaryota; kingdom Metazoa; phylum Chordata; class Mammalia; order Rodentia; family Muridae; genus Mus; species Mus minutoides. The sequence goes on from LR749810.1 coordinate 1,065,497, forward strand.
GGGGGACAAAATCTTCTATTAGAAACAAAAATGACTCAGGCTGTCGTATTTTTGATTGTGCCTTTGTTACTAGGAAATTACGTGGTGATTTTCAATCACAGTGACTATTAATGTCTGTGGTGTTTATTTATTGTCTGGTCCTTAGCATTTAATTTTCTGTTATTAAGCTAAAAATCATAAATAGGTATGATTATACACAAGTTGTTTTTAATTAGGCAGGACGTTCATTAATGACTTCTTAATGTGTGTCCTTATTCTAATAGTCTGTATGTTCTTCCTGGATTTTAAAGTATTTGGGGTGGTAAAATGTCTATCCTATTATTTTTCTGTCTATTTTTTCCTCATTCATGTAAAACTTTACTGCCTATCTGCCTTTTGTTCTGCACACCAGGCACTAAAGTTTCATAATAACTTAGATTTAGTCTCTATCTTAGTGATATTCTGTATTCAAAGATATAACTTAACAGTAAGAGCAGGAAGCGTACCAGGTGCCAGGTGCATAAGGCTATGTGGTCAGAAGGCAGGGAGTTTTTCCCGTCTTGTTTATTGCTTTATCTAGCCGTGCTAGGAACAAATTAGGTGCATAAGTAATATTTACTCAATGACTTGCTGAACTGGGCAGTTTACATTTATTAAAATATTCAAACAGATATTTAACAAGAAAATCATATATGTTAATGACTGTGCTAAGCATTTCAGCATGAGATATTAAATACAGTCATAAAGTTATAGTAATATTGTATGTGAACATGTAGAATTGAAGAGACTGTATAACTTTCCAGTGGTCCCCTAAAATATATGAACCAGACAAAGGTCTGCCTAGCCTCAATACCTACCTATGTCCTTTCCCATTACCACCATCTGTGATGGTACTGTCTGGCCCCAAATCTGCAGCAAACAGGGGAGAGTGTTTGTACTTTGTTAGATAATGAAACAAAATTTTAAAAGCAAATTATGATTAGTGGGAGTCAGGTAACCCCCAACACTCTCACATTCCATGCTGGGTCATGTAGCTGCTTGTGAACATAGATAATTATCTTAGTCACATATTATGTTCTCATAAAAGTTTGTATCATATTGAGACATGCCATATAGCTGTAGCTCTTGGGTTTATTGGACAAAATATGTCTGCAGTAGAATATCTGCTGAAATACTTTGTCAGGTAGCTGCAAATGAAATAAGATGACATATCTGCCCAGCAGTTGGAGTTTAGAACTCTTTATTGTCCTGCTTAATTTTAAAATATACATATTATATATATATATATATATATATATATATATATATATATATATATGTCTCTTCTTTTATTTTTTAGTTTTTACAGCCCAATCACTGTCTCCCCTCCTGGTCTTGCCCCCAGACTCCCTCCCCCATCTCTCATCCCTTGTCACCTGAGAGGATGCCCCCCCCCCACCACAGTATTCCCCTACCCTGGCGCATCAAGTCGCTGCGGGGTTACAAGCATCCTCTCCCACTGAAAAGGCAGCACTTAATACTTATGTAGAGCCACTGTTAGGAACTCCTATGCCGACCCCATGTTATGGCCCTACATCCATTCAATAAGCTTGGCCCTTTGAACATAGAAAGAATCTGGGGCTTGCTTCTAGCTAGTAGAATTTGATACAGATTAAAATAATGTACATGTAAAATTCAGGCCAGTTAATTTAGAGTTAATCAAAAGATAGATCCTTCTATGTGGTTCCAACTCTATGAGGTAAAGGCTTTTTAAGAGAGTAGGTCCTTCTGGGGTGAGAGGCTATCTTGGCATACATTATACAGTCAGGGACGTTGTCATAGAAGACATGGTGAGCAAACAAAGCAGCTTCCCATAATGTAGGAAGCTGTTGGGAATAGCACAGTGCCTTCAGTATCTGCAGCTACTATCTATAAAGCTAAGGCATACACCATAGAGCTTAAGAAATGGAATGCTGCCAAAACCCAGGCTGAATTTTGAAGATTGTTCTTTGGTGAAGTCTGAAGATGTTAACACAACCTGGCTGACACCTTAATCATAGCCTTATGACAGCCTAACAGAAGTCTTAGTGAGGCTATGTCTGGACATCTGGCCCACGAAAAGAGCAAGGTCACGTGAACTGTTGCAAGCTGTTAAGTCTGTGACAGTTTACTGCTCAATCATGAAAATGTACTATGTGTACCTGAGTAGGACACCGAGTGGTAAGCCTCAGGGGTTAGCGAGCCTTACTGACAAGGCTCCGCCGTTTTTAGGAGGTAAACACTGAGATTCTTTTAAAGATAATCCCCTATCTCCTACTCATATCTAGCAAAGATTTTTTTATTACGAGAGGAGTGGGGGTGGGGACTTGAAGCAGTCATCTGGGGGTTGAGAAGCTCTACAATGGAAGGTGGGCTATAGTGAGATGTCCGAGTGGAGTCATGATTCCTCAACGACACACTCGTCACACAAGGAAAACAGTCTGGTTCTTGTGGAAGTCTCACCATTAAGAATTTTGAGTTTATGTCAATAGACATTGCTTTCAAACTGTAATTATTTTGCTTCATTAACTGTAGAATTTTGTGCTCAGGAAAACATGCAAATTAAGACTTCATATTAATTCATTTACAGTCTACATAGCACAGGGATTCCTCATTTAAAATATATTATAACAACAACAACAAAAAACAACAAAAAAAACAAACTTTCTCCTTTCATCCCCTCTTGTTTTCTCTTTCCTCTTTTTTTCTGTTTTACAATTTCTTGAGTTTCAATCTTCTTTTAACCTCCATATAATATCTCCCACCTATTCTTCAGACTTTTATTTTTTTCAACTCTGGAGGACAGAAAATTCCCAGCTTCCATGTGTTTTTATGGAAACTCCTAGTTATTTTTGTTGTTGTTGTTGTTGTTTTTGTTGTTTTGTTTGGAGTAGCTCAAATCATGTGACAACTTTTGGCTTATCACTGTGGCCATGGCCATCGATGATCTAGCAGGCTCAGCCTTCCCTGCAACCAAGAGCAAAGATGGCCTCCAAATATTGTCGTTGACATTCTGTTATCAAACATGGAGATGCAGAGAAAAATATCTAGGACTGAGAAACTTTTCTAAATGGATGTAGAAGTCAGGGAGCAAACAGAACTTCCTAAGGTTACTGAGATTTGGCAAAAAAACAAAAAAAAAACCAAAAAACAAAAAAAAAGAGAAGGCATTTGGAAACTGCTATTTACTAAAGCATTATCTTTTAGTATACACAGCTTATATCCAGATTGTGCAAGAGATTAGAAACTGTTCAAACAGGCATAAGTCATGAAGAATGACTTTCTGGAATTCATTTTATCATGGTGCTAATGCTTCAGGACTGCTTTTATTCTACTACGCAAGCAGAAATAAATAATCTGTTTTAGTTCTGAAAAATGAAGCTAAGTTCTATCTCTCAAATAGCCACTCATCTGGTATAATGGAGAGGCATCTTATGTTTTCACCATGTAACTTGAGCTCTGCTTTACCAGTCCTTTCTATACATGGAAATTCTCTGGCTATCAAATGTGTACATATACTAGCTATTGTAGTGTTCCCAAGAATGGCAAAAATATTAATATTACATTTCCATCTTATTATTGTTCTCACAACTTCTGAGAGAGTGATCAAGAAATCTACTTTAGGAAAACTTGGACCCAGTGGGCTATATACACATCAATGAAGCTTAAGAGACTAATAAGTAAAGAAAAATAAATTGCCAATAAATTATACTAGGTACATCTTCATTCAGAGCATAACACTGTGAGGCAATCATTCTCTTAGAAAGTTAAAAATGCATGACTGTGTAGTAGATATGTTACGTGGTTATGCTTTATGCTTGAATAAAGGTAATATTTCATATCTTTATAGTCTATCTTATAAATAGATAATTTAATATTATATGCTCCCTTTGGTTAAGTAAACAACAAAGTGACATGTTCAAATAATAAATGATAATGGCTAGCCATTTATAATATTAGTATTTATTTTATATGCAAATAAATCTGAGGTAGAACAAGGTTGTAAACATTGAGAGAATCACAAACCAATATAATATGCAGAAATACTTTTTATAACTGTACAGCATGAGAAGACATTTTTAGAAATGACACAAAACCCAGACACCATAATAGAAAAACATTGGCAGTTTGTCTAAACACTGGAAATTTCTAATTGGCAAAAGAAATGGTAAAGAAAGGGAAAAGGTGTTACAGATTGGGAAAGAACATGTATTTATTTATTTATTTATTCACTCATTCATTCAATTGCTTTGCATCCCAGTTGAAACCTCTTCCCTCCTCTCCTCCCAGCCCCACCCTCCCATGCCACTTCTCTCATTATCTCTGCTCCTTCTCAGGGAAAGGGAAGCCCATCCCTGGGTACCAACCCACTCTGACACAACAAATCAAGACTAAGAGCATTCTCTTCTATTGAGGCCAGACAAGGCAGTCCAGCTAGGGGAAGGGGATCCAACAGAGTTCAAGTAAGAGGTAGCCTCTCCCTCCAATTGTTGGAGGGCCCATGTGAAAACCAAGCTGTACATCTGCTGCATATGTGTAGAGGGCCTAGATCCAGTCCATGCATGCACTTTGGCTGGTGGTTCAGTCTATGTGAGCCCACAGGGGCACAGGTTCCTTGGCTCTGTAGGTCTTCTTGTATTGTTCTTGACCTCTATAGCTCCCCTACTCCTTCCCCCACCCACAAGACATCAGGAGCTCTGCCTGATGTTCATCTGTAGTTCTCTGCATCTGTTTCTATCTGCTGCTCGGTGAAGCCTCTCTAGGACAGTTAGGCTCCTGTCTGCAAGCATAGTAGAGTATTATTGATAGTGTCAACGGTTGGCTTTCTCCACGGGGTGGATCTCAAGTTGAGCCAAACATTGTTTGGCCATTCCTCCAATATCTGTTCCATCTTTATACCTGACCATGTTGTAGGCAGGGCAAATTTTGGGTTGAAATTTTTGTGGGTAGATTAGTGTTTCTTTCCTTCCTGTGGAAGTCATGCCTGGCTACAAGAAGTGGCCACATCAGTCTCCATATTCCCCTCTGCTAGGGGTCTCAGCGAGGGTTACCTCCTGTCCTAGATCTTCAGCTTGTCCCAGAGATGCCTCCCCACAAAAGCTTTCCCTTCTCTCTCCCAGTCCTCTCACTGCTAGCCCCAGATTCTATCCCCACTCCCTTTCCCTCTCAGTTCCTTCCCTCCATCCACTTCCTATGCCTTTATTTTCAGTTCTGAGTGAGATTTAAGCATCCTCCCTTGGGTCCTCCTTGTTGCTTAGCTTCTTTGGGTCTGTGGATTGTAGCATGGCTATCTTGTCTACTTATAAGTGAGTACATACCATGCCTGTCTTTCTAGATCTGTACTGGAGAGATGGCTTGGAGGCTAAGAGCACTGGCTGCTCTTTTAGAGGTCCTGTGTTCAATTCCTCCCCCCCATCTGTCTGTAACTCTAGTTCTAGGAGATCAGATACCCACACATAGACATACACGCAGGTAAAACACCACAACCACAAGATATGTTATATATAAAATATGTGTCATACAAAGGTGTTTCATACAAATCAATAAGCTAACCAAGTTCTCAGAGCTGACTGGATGGAAGTCACTTGCCTCAGTGACTCAGGGGTTAGTTTAGGAGTCAAATGGCTAAAAGCCTCTAGTAAAGTGCTCTGGCTGTGCTAGACAACCGGTGCCTCTTGGTCTAGTGTCAACAGCTCATTTCTCTGCCTTCTGACTGAGTTGAGCTCAACATTCTGAGCTGCAAACAAATATATCCTCTTAGTACCTGGGCCCTGGCAAAGGAGAGAGAAGCTACCTATGCTGCCACCTTTCTGTGGCATGAAGGGACACACCTGGCTTACTCTTGGCCTACTGAAATTATTTTCTCTTTCTTCTTTGATCTATTCCAGAAAAGGAATTGGGAGGAGGGGAGAGTCAGGGATACATCATCACCAGGGCAATACATCTTAGAATGTCCCCCTCTCTGGCTATTTTAAGCATCTCATTAGATTCTTCTCCACTGTAAGCTTTCTTTAATCTGCGTTTGTATCCCCAGTGCCTTATGTGGAGTGTGCACTCAGAAAACTCTCGACAAGCCTGAGCAAATGATTTAACACTTGATGGAATGCAAATCACTAGTCTGTTGTACATTTTACATCTGCAGAGTTCAGGATCTGTGGCTAAGCTATTTATAGAAAAAAACAAAATGCCAAGCCTTGAGCCCTGGACAGTGGTGTCAGTCCACAGTAGGGTTTTCTGAGACTATGGACTCTATTTTATTGACTGTTTGAAACAGCGCCTTAACAAGAAACCTCTACTTTTAGATGCTTCAAACAATAACAAGTTAAATTTTTTCCTAAGACTCATAAAAAACAAGTAGAATAAACTGTGACTATTTCATAGGGAAAAGTGAGGTGCAGATGTATTCAGATATTTAATCAAAGAGGCTGGAGTGTATGTCAACTATTTTTAAAGAACTTTATGGTGTATGTATTCAAACTACAGCCTAAATTGGAATTTTTTTTAATGGTTGTGTTTGAGCATGGTTGTGTGATACTTAGATATTTGAGCAGATGTTAGTTGGCAATTTAGATGACATGGGATAGGTTTATTAACTCTTTACATTTTTAGTAAGCATCTGCTATATTTTTAGAGATTATCTTTTATTTGATTTAACCTATCCCTCTTATTTTGACTAGCTAGCATCCACGCCTTAAGCACACAGAGAAATGCTCTTCTCTATGGAACAGAATTCTAGATTCTTAAAAGCTGCCTTTACTTGCATATGCCTCCTTTTGACACCACCTCTACTTTAACTCACATTTGATTTAACAGTGTCAGGATTCACTGTCTGATTTAAAGATGTATATGTGGGTTTACTTACAAAGTTTACAGAACCAGATCATACAAAACCCTGCTACTTTAAACAATGTTCAACTGAAAAAATGATGAGGCTGTTGTTATCATTCCTTTGAAAAATTTTAGGTGCAGGAGGGCTTTTTCTAAGAGGGCAGTTGCAATGTAAAGTACTAACATCAATGTCAATGTAAACATAAAGTAGGATAACACAGAAGATGTGGATGCAGATGACTTGAAGGCCAGCAATCAGTCAGTGAGGCAAAATATATCCCAAGGCTATATAAAATCATCTTGATGATGGTATTCTGATAACAACAAATGATTTAAATACTTGTTAATCACATAGCAAATTAAATATGCCTGGGCAGGGGGGTGGAAACTGCTGTACAATCTCTTGTTCTGATTCTGTTATTTGAAAACTGGACTTTGTTCGTGCTTTCCACATCCCAGGAAACTATTTCACATTTCCAGCTAGATCGCTGGTGGGAGGAGAAAAATTCGGATTAAATGCATTATGGTGGTTTAATGTGTTACATGGACTCTTCATACGAACTGTTGGTTACTTTTTTTTCTGGTTACTTTTTATATCTGGAGAGTTTACATATTATAGCAAGAAAATGTGTAAAAACTCCAGCCTTATCATTTCATAGTGCATGAACTTGAAGAATAAATTCAGTAGAATTTGCTGTTATCTGACAGTCACGTAATCTTTTCCAAAAGGTGCCAACTGCAAAAACTCATCATTCACCTATAAACAAGTAACCTTGCTTTTTGATCATTTGCCAATTATTCTTATTGCATGCAAGTAGATTAAATGTAAGCCATTCTTTGTAATTGGTGACCTTCTAGTTAAAGCAGTACTGCTATTTAAACAGACAAACCATGTGACCTTCGTCCCTGCTTTTGGGACTTTACCTCATGTTGGGCTGCTATGTCCAGCTTCAATATGATAGTTTTGCTTTACCTTATTATATTTTATTTTGTCATGTTTGGTTGTTTTCTCTTAGAAGACCATGCTTTTCCTTCCTTCTTTCCTTCCTTCCTTCCTTCCTTCCTTCCTTCCTTCCTTCCTTCCTTCCTTCCTCCCTCCCTCCCTCCCTCCCTCCTCTTTCTTTCTTTCTTTCTTTCTTTCTTTCTTTCTTTCTTTCTTTCTTTCTTTCTTTCTTTCTTTTGGTGAAGGTCTTTCCATCTATTGTTTTTCTTTTTTATTCTTTTTTTTTATTAGATACTTTCTTTATATACATTACAAATGCTATTCCGAAAGTTCCCTATACCTTCTCCCCATCCTGTTCCCCTACCCACCCGCTTCCACTTCTTGGCCCTGGCATTCCCCTATACTGGGGCATATAAAGTTTGCAATACCAAGGGGCCTCTCTTCCCAATGATGGCCTAGTAGGCCATCTTCTGCTACATATCCAGCTAGAGACACAAGCTCTGGGGTACTGGTTAGTTCATATTGTTGTTCCACCTATAGGGTTGTAGACCCCTTTAGCTCCTTGGATGCTTTCTCTAGCTTCTCCATTGGGAGCCTGTGTTCCATCTTATAGGTGACTGTGAGCATCCACTTCTGTATTTTCCAGGCACTGGCATAGCCTCATACGAGACAGCTATATCAGGGTCCCATCAGCAAAATCTTGCTGGCATGTGCAATAGTGTCTGGTTTTGGTGGCTGATTATGGGATGGATCCCTGGGTGGGGTAGTCCATCATTTTGCTATGCTTTTGTAATGAGAGACAAAAGGGGAATGGAGCCAGAAGGGGTGGGTGGTGGGGAAGATCTGGAAGAAATAGAGTAATGGAAAACTATAATCAGATATATTTTATAAAAAGATGTCTATTTTCAATAAAAAGAAAAATTTGAAAACTTTAAAAAAAGATACTGTTTTTTGTTTTCTCTTAGAAGACTTTGCTTTTTCTTCCTTCCTTCTTTGGAATACTGTTGCCACTCGTTTTGAATGGCAACCCAATTGAAGTGAGAACTTCATAGGGGATAAATAAAGCATACCCTGTGTATTTCAGACATGGTTGCCTAAAGGAAGAAGACATTTCTTGAATGTGAGATGCAATATCCCATAGACTGAGACATGGAGGGGATAAACTGGCCTAAGGGAAGGGTCATTTGGGGCAGGCACTATATCTTCGTTTTCCTCTGTCTTGAAGTGAGCTGCTATACCTTGCCATGTCCTACCTACTGATGGACATACTAAATCCTCAGTAAAAGTCTGAACAATAAATAAGCAAATAAGTGAACAAACAAATAAATGGAAAAAGAAAAGGAAGAAATATCCAAGAGCCTGATAGCAAAGACTATGGATTACAGACCTCCTCAGTTAGAATGGAATATACAACACGTGGGATGCTAGGATTCAAGAGAGAATTGCATAGAGTGCATCATCCAGCCAAGATATTTAATGACTGTTAATTTACTACTTACAAACAAATATGATCACAATATAAGAAACTTGATAATTGCAACTCAACTCATGTCAACAACACATAATAAATACTTCCTATTCTGAAGACTTACAAATAATATTTATTCAAATACAGATGGATTTGCATAAATCGTAGGACCAAATGATACACTATTTGCTTACAAATGACCCAAGCACATATGACACATGAGCAGTGATTGATCCCCAATCAAAACATGACTTCCAGGAAATTCTTTCCCATGCTCAGCATGGTGGTCCTTCTCACATTGTCTATGGGATAGAATATTGATAATCATTTCAGTGCTATTACTGTGACACGAAATCAGACTTTAAAAACCAGTTTAAAGTATTTGGGCTCGTGATTTCAGAGGTTTTGGTTCATGGTTAGCTGTTTCTATTACTGTTTTGCCTCTGGTGAGGCAGAATATTGTGGCAGGAAATGTGTGGTAGAATAAAGCGGCTGATCTGGTGGGGAAAGCAAAGGAAGAGGCCAGGGCTATAGCCCTAATATAATCTTCAATGCCATTCTTTGTAACCCAACTTCCTTCTACTAGGCCCTACCCATTAACAATTCCATCACCTCTCAAAGGTGCCCCAAGTTGGCATCCAAATCTAGAGTTCGCAATTTCACTGAACAATCAACAGATGGCTTTCTGTTAGGCTTGTTGAAGTCTCCGATGACTTTCTGACTTGGCTTGTCCAACTGTAAAGCTCTTTATATGTGAACATTTTCATTCAGCTCATTGTATTTGTATCAACTGAGGAAGATTAAGCAGAAACAATGGCGTGTATTACCACAGAAGTGTTACATAATTAATATAAAGACGCATTGTAGAGAAATATGTACAGAAAACAAGGACTGTTTTTAGGCACTATGCTGTGTTCAGGTTGTAATTTTAGACAGAAATAAACAGAAGGAACACTGTCATAACTGAATTGACACTATTACTAGGATGCATTCCATTTGTTTATGTATACATATGAATAAAATATGATTTAATGATTCTGTAATATTCTTATTTATATTTTGGATATTTTCTACAAAAAATCTATCTATATCAATATCTCTATATCTAATCTATATATTAAGCATGTGAAGTTTTATATCCTTATTAGCATTTACAGAAATTCCATAAGTTTTAGCAATCAATAAGTTTTAGTTCAATTGAATGAATATCTCCACCAAAAGTTCAGTGAAATTTCAAATCAAAACTACCCTCTTTTAAATATAAGTTGTGTGGACCTTCCTTACCATAATTAACCAACATTTTCAATATCATTTAAATCAATCATAAATGTGAATATTAGAATATATTAGAAATAAAATTTGAATTTCTCAGATCATAAAGCCAGTGGAAGGCAACAAGTCTTAGCTCTTTAAATAGATTTCTGTTTTTTTTATAAATCTCAGGAAATTAAGCTGACTTTGCCATACTACTATCAACAACAAGAAAATCAAACAAACAATAATAATGAAAACAAAATCAGTGGATAAGTATCTAATGAGATTTAATTCACATTGCACCAGAGTCTAGGCCCTAACCTTACAGCATATTGTTATCAAAGGTAAAATTGTTGTCTGCTGTAGTAGCGGTCAAGCCCTCCATCCAGATTGAAGGAAGCCAGCAATTTTTATATGGCAAATGGAAGAATAAAATGTTCAATATCCATTTAAAGATAACTTTGGGCAATCTGGGGAGTAAATTGGCAGGCTGGCCTATGGACCACCAAGCCAAAAGCAAAGGTGTCATTTGTGCTGAATTTTTCTGCTGCCCTTTTACCCATTAGTCATCTGTCCCCTCTCTAGTTAGTCCCCACCATGTTCCTACTCCTTGTCCTATGAAAACATGTCTCTGATAGGATGCATTCCTCATGTTCCCTGACCAGCTGAGTTGGTTTTGCTTTTGTTCAGTGGGACTGGTGACCAGATTTCTGGAGTGCAAAGCCAGAGGCATAAGGTGGTTTTTCCCTTTGCCTCTCTGCTTCAGCATCACGTGTCTGACAATCCCTGTCTTTGTATTTCCAGCATCACCCCTCAGCAATGATGGCTCCATGTCTCCAGCTTTCATTGTTTATAGTAACTGTACCCCTCTCACACTACCTTTTCCCTCTCCTGATACTCTCAGTCCTGGGATAGCAGCAGTTCCTAACAGTGGCTGATTCTAGAGTATACACAGCTTTGCTGTTGATGTTCGCAACTTGCCCAAACCCAGAGTTCTCTTTTCCTTAAAGTCTTTTCCACATAACTTGAATGACTTAGATTTGGATTTGATGGTTTTGTTTAGCTTCTGAAATTTTCATAGGTATGGATATTTAAATCCATAGTGGGGGATACTTAGAAAAAAGAATTGTGATCATGACCAGCCACCTGGAGTAGGCTGGTCAAGCATATTAGCTATTCTCTGTGTAGTCAACCCCAATGAATCAATGTTTATGCTGGGTCATTTCACAGGTGATATTCTTACACCCATTCTAATGACCAATTGTTTGTATTAATAAATTCTCTAAAGTCTTTATGAAAACCTGCTTTAGATTTTCTTTTATAATTTAACTATATGATTAATTTATTGCTTAATCTCATCAGAGATTAATGAGATCTTGGTAATTTCTAGGTTTAGGTATGTGGAATTGGAATTGTGTCGTGGCAAGCTGGTCTGAAGCATGGGTGGAAGGGTGCATGACCAAATGGATGCAGATACCTGAATGAGACATTGAGCTTTTGGGAATAGTGATACCACTCTGGGTATAATTTAAAAACTTAGAGACTAACAGCCCTGTACCAGTGAGACCCTGTCTGGGGTTAGGCTTCTACCTGGAGCAATGCCAGTAGTAGGAATATGAGCAGGAGAACCATGTGGCAAATTTTAAGGGCTCAAAGTTTGAACATTGGATATTAGAAACTTGGATTTTTATCTTCCTGTCCATTCCTGACTCGTGAGACATGGGCTAGCAGTATAGATTTTGGTCCTTTTATCTGAAATAGAGATTCTTGGGTTCATGGATGATTCATTAAGAGAATAACCTAAAGTGATGTGTGGTACATTCGGGATTATTCACAACAATAGACAGCACACTAATTACTATCATTAGGTCGTGGCTTGTGAAGGAACCACAATAGAAGCGTGAGCAGCAGCCTAGGGACTGGGGACAGTTCAGCTGAAGGAAAGGATGTGCAATGAGCTCAAAAGCTTACTTCTTTGGAACTGCAAAGGGATTTCCAAAGGAAGTCAGAACCCAGCCCTCAATGGACATGAGAGAGGAAATATTTATAAGCTCTAGCACTGTCAAACAAGGAAGCAAACTTATGTGCAATGATCCTTTGAACTACTCAACAAAAGAAGCTGGACACATACACTCCGGAATATGGATTTAGCAGGAATGTTTTAAATAAAGGCTAAAGGAGGGAGGGTAAGACCGAGAAAAAGACTGACAAGATGACCTTTTACTTCCCTTGGGCTCTGTGATTTCAGACTCTGATGTATATGTTGGAAGGAACATCAGGAAAATATCACCATCCCTAGTTGTATTGGTATTGTCCTCTTTGAAATCAGTCCTTGGCAGCAATCCTAAGACAGGCTGTCCCAAGTTGATATTGATAACACCACATATATTTTCCTGTTGGGATGGCTTTGGATGCCAAAGATGTATTCCTTCCCTGGCATACAATGACTTCTCTGTTGCCAGCTTGCAGAATTGTTCAAGAAATGGCATCAGTAGTAAATCCCATTGAAAAGCTACTCTTTCCCTTTATTTTTAAACAGCGTGAAAGTTATTGCAAGGAAAAGAAAACCCACAGTTTCTGTTTTCCTGTTGACCCTGCCAGGGATTTTTAACCCAACTGAGCAGGCTCTAGAAATCTTAAGTGCACACTTGCCTTGTGCCTTTCACTGTTTCTACTTCCAGGACTTGATAATTACAGCTTTTCAAAGATACACAGCAGACGCCATATTCTCCTGTGAGTGGGAGCGTTTGTGTGGCGAAGTGGCTGATCCACTTCTAACTAAATCTGTGGATGTGTTATGTTTCAAAGGCAGCAGCAGAAGCCTGCGTTGGCAGAATAATTGCTGTGCTAGAGTGCCATCGAAGACAAATTGTAGACCCAAGGTTGTGAAAATCCAGTCTTACAAAAACTTGTTTCAACTTCAGAGCTCCTACTGGGACAGAAATAACAATGCTTGCCATTTCTGAGCACATTTGGAGAGAATGTCAATGTACTATCTCAGAGATAATTTCATTTTTGAAAAATGTGAGTTCTTTCTGTTAAAACATCTTGGTGAAGGACCATTTTTTTGTTTTTGTTTTGTTTTTCAAAAAGTTCCCCCCCCCTTCTCTGGATTTTGGCTGTTTGTATGAGCAGTGACAGCAGAGAACAAAGCTGAGTCCCACACAAAAAAAAATCAGTCTCAGTTGTTTAAGGTTGGACAAACAGCTCTGAGGTAAGAAAGGAAATTACCTCTACTGAAAGCCCTGGCCAGGGCTGTTGAACAGAATTTAGAGGTCCCTTCTACTTCTGAGCTTCTTAGATTCTGTGACCACAGGTACCAGTGGTTCAGTGACACTTCATAAGGCATCTAGAATGTGAAAAGTGAAAGAACTCTCCTCAAAAGAATTTCACACTAATGGAAGTTGAACATTAGTTTGACAATTTGGCTTTGCTTAGAACTTTTGAGTGGCTGATTTTGGTTTTGACTCTGCCCGTGGACTCTTTTCAGACTGCCTGTTCAGCAATAGGAATGAAATTACTTTATATTAGAAATGCCTTCCTATGCCTTTCTCTTTACTCCCTTCTTTCTCACTTCCTGCTATCTGGCTTCTTTCCTTTTTTCTCATTTACCAAAACTAACTGTCCAACCAAAAAGTAAAACATAACAAAACAAAACCCAAAACAAACAACTGAACCCTCATGAATACTTAAGAGGAAACATTTAGATTTGATATTCACTAAAAACTTTCGTGAAACCCAGGCCCAGATTTCTGATGTCTTAAAAAAAAAAAAACAAAAAAAAAAAACACAATGATTATAAAATAATCTAACAAATGCAAAGCAAATTACATTTTGAATATCGTGTCAGGTAGGCCCTTTCCTTCCAACATTAGACTTTGACTTTCTATGCTTCTCCATTGCACAGCTATCTTCTTTCATTTTTAAGTCTCTGATCAAGTACACTCTACAAAATGAACTTTTTTTCCCAAGAAAGAGAATTTCTTCTTTTTGCCTCCCTTTCTATTTAAATATTTACATTATTCTGTAGTTTTCTTTTTGTTTGTTTTGTTTTGTTTTTGCCAAATCTAAAAGCTCAAAAGGCAGGAAAGGGAGTCTGTTCTGAGAACATGGTAACCTTATGAAAATACATGATAGAATGACTTAAACAGATTTACGCTGGTCCACTGGAAAGGCACTGAAGTGTGAGGGCCAAGACTCTGCTTCATTCTTCAGGTAGACAATTCTCTCTTGGCCTTACCAAAACATCAAGGGCCTTCTTTGAATGTGAAAGTTTACTTCCCAAACATTCATTATGTTCCTTCAGACCGTTAGGCATGTGTTGACATCCTGAAGACATAAACCAGATGCCACATAGGTGGTGTCTTTCAAAAGGATTCTCACAGAGAGGTGAGCTGAGACAAACGATGTTGTGTTTACTAGAATAGAGTTGGCTTCTACAGTGGCTGGTTCTGCTAATGAAACTCAGTGAACCCTGGAAAAGGAACATTTGTGTCTGTCTGAAAGCAGCCAAAGAGGGAAGGATATTTAAGTTGGGCTTTAAAAGACTAATAAGATTTTTACCAGATGAATACCCTGGGGAAACGTATCCTGATAAGAACGTGATGAGTTAGATAACTGTAGGACTTAGCAAAGGGGAGGAAGGGATGACTGAAGGTGGAAAGTATGTTGGCGTAATGATACCCGTAAATAGCCATCCCTTGTCTGCCGGATTGGTAAGTTGTCCATGAGTCCACTCCACCAGCTTTCATGGGCACCAACAAGTCAGCTACAAGTATTTCTCCTCTATTTGGTTTAAACCCAGGTAAAAGAACCTTCTTTGAACCCTTCCAGCCTTCTTTCATGATTTTTCAAAGATACAGCAGATGATTTTTCAAAGATATACACATTTTGAGCGAGGTAGATGTGATGATAGCATCCTTTCAAAGGCTAGACCTTTGTAAAGTTACCCTCTAGGTCCAGCCCTTGTAAGGGAAGCTGCTGACCCTGCCTTCCAGCATTACCATCATCAGATGGGTGTAGTGCCCTTGGCTTCGAAGGAAAGCTGACCAATAAGAAGAGCCTCTATAGCTACCACACAGGACTCTTGGGAAGGATGCAGATTATAGTAGATAAAATGTGACTTCACTTGGATTTAAATCTTGCTTCTTGTGGAGAGAGCCTAGTCATGTTGTTCAAGTTCTTTTTGGCCTCAGTATGTTTGATGGAGCTAATAGTGACTTCTTGGTAGACTGTGGTGAGAATTTTATTCAATATGGGGATTGAGCCCTTGTGTACAGTTTGCTATGCTAGAGCATGGGGGAAATCCATACCTTTGGAGATCCATACAGAAAACAAGCTATGAACTACTGAATAGAATGTCAGATATCGAAGAATAAGAAAGGGCAAAGGAAACGCAAAGAAGAGAGGAGGGGCAGAGGTAGTAGTGCTGTGTGAGGTGGCCAAGGAAAGCATCATATCTGCAGGAGGTGAAGGAGCAGAGGGTATGCAAATCCAAGAAGTGTAGTTATGGCAGGCCAAGAAAACAGAGCCAGAAATGACTTTTCTAGACTGGATAGTGTCCTCTTCCCAACAGATGCTATATGTAGTAGGTCAAACCCAAGTGGAACTCTGTTTGGAAGCAAGGACTTTAAGAAATCAATTAAGGTTAAATAAGGTATTAAAGGCTGGCTCTGGTATGATAGTCATAAGAAAAGTAAGATATACAGAGTATATTCTCCCTGCTCATACATATGAAAGACCTGTGAAGACCTAGAGACAAAACAGTCACCAATAAACCACAAAGAAAATCTCTTACAGAAGCCATTTCTGAAGGCAGTTTCTAACCTCTAGAGCCCTGAGAAAATGAATTCCTATTGTTTAAGTCATTCCCATTTGTGACATTTTATTAATGACAGCCTAATCAATGGATCTAGGCTCTGCATCTGAAGTGGCACAAAACTACAAAAGACTTAGTGACAAGAGAAGGGGATAAAGTTCACAATAAGCAACCAGCATACCTTTGTCTTCACTGGGAGTCAAGATTTTATTGCCAGGGGTTGGATTTTTTAAGGATGTGCTCAAAAATGAAATGTTCCTATGTATCTTCTGGAGATCCTCCTTTCTTCTGTGTGAAGAATTTATGCTGGGCTAGAAAGTATGGCCCAGGGAGCAGTTGGCTGGGCTAGGGCTTGCGCCTCCTGTAGAGAACCAGGAAGACATGGGCATAAATCTGGGAGGTTGAGCTGTCATAATTCGGTGATGGATTGGATATGAAATGAGAAGCAGCGAGTCAGGATGACTCATAGGTTATTGCACTGAGAAGACGAGCAAAAGAGAGGATGTTTGTAGAGATGGCTTTGCTTATGTCTAGATGCTGTCTCCAGACACCAGCAAGGCTCTTTCTGTCCTCTCTTGCATGTCATTCCTCAGATGTCACCTTTGTGTCCCAGCCTTCCCTGGCATCCCATTTTCCCCTGTCTGTAGCATTTATTGCCATCAAAGGCATTATATATTTTACTAACCTGTCCCAGGTATGTCTTAATTTAGGTTGGGCAGCTTATAGAACATGGTGTTTTGTGTGTCTTTATGACTCCTTGCTTTACTGTGACAGTGTTACTACCAGCAATATTTTTCCTAGTTCTGTTCTTATCACACCCATGTTGATAATGTTAATACCCCAAATCGGCAGGGATATGGCTGTGGTGGCCCGAGATGGTAACAATCATCGTGTCCCCCTGCAGTGCTCGTTCATCATGTGATCAGATGGATGCTCGTGCTGCTTCCTTGTTCTTTCATAGACATGGTCTTTGTCAGAGACATGGTCTTTGTCAGAGACATGGTCTTTGTGCTGAGTATGACTTCCATTTTGTACTCATCGGTTGCAATCAAGCAGGGGTTGTAATCACAATGACGTGTACAGCATAATCAAAGCTTTTATATCATAATTAAAACCACATGGTAAATCATAGTAATCCACATTAATGTTTAATCAATGATTCATTTCACTTAGATGCTTGTGGCAAAGAAAAATCAAAGATTTGGTTTAAAAGGAGAACATATGAATTCCTTTTTTACTTAATTTAGTCTCCTGGTATCTATTTTAAGGGCAATTTTTTTTACTGTTTACTTTTCCTTTTTACACATAACAATACTTCAAAGAATGGTTGGCTTTTAGAAAGTTCTTTTGAAGTAAAATGATATTGGCATGAGTATAACCTAATGTTCTTATATCAGGAGTATTGTGTAGACTTTTGTCTCAGCTACTGAGAATTCTGAGCTAATGAGATTGTGGTGGTGTTTTGTTTTGTTTTGTTCCATAAAAAGTGAAATAATTATTGGTTCACTTGGTGAGGAGGGTTTGCTTTATTTTGTGAGAATACTCTTTGGACTTTATACATTGCAAAGTATGCTAGAAGAACTAGTTTATCTTCTAAGGAGTATATTTTTTGCTTTTAATAAACATATTTTGTTAGAAATTTTTCATATAAAGTGAACAAGATTAGACTTAGCACTCATGAGATGAGAAACTTCATTCTCACTCATTTAGTCCATTTTAACAAAATGCCATAAACAGAGGAGTTTATAAACAGAGATCCACAGTTCGGAGGGAAAGCAACTGATCAATACTTACTAGTACTTGCATATTTCTGTATGGATAATACTAGAAGTGAAGAACACCTCTAGGTCTGTTGTTTTGGTCTCATGCTGTGCTGGGTGTGTGTCTTTAGTGTCTCTCATCTTGCCTACTGATACTTGTTTGCTTTTCCACTATTATTTTCTATGTCTGTGGCATCTTACATCTCCCCATAGCCTTGCAGAGACAGTTCATGAATCACCAAAACTTCCATTCATCATTCACCAAGCTGCAGTTGTTACCTTTCAAAACTTTCAAGTTCAATCTAATCAAGACCCACTTGAAGTTACCCTTTACTAGAAAGTAGACTATGAAGTTTCTAGATTGACCTTTTTATTGCTCACAGGCTTTCATGATCTCCCTGCCTTCTTTCTCCAACCAGTTATATACTTATACACTACTCACATTGGCACAAGCACACACAGAGCAACATGCACACAGACATAGACACACACACACACACACACACACACACACACACACACACACACACACACTGTGCTTGCCAATGACACTGCACTATGTTTGGCATGCTACTCTGGTGTAGAACTGGAAGTTCTGCTCATTCTGAAACCTTTTCCATACTTTTACTGGATTGCTTTCTAAAATACTTGGTGGGAATGTCTAGAGACATTCCAAATGAGACCAGACCACCCAAATGAGAACAAACAAGATCTTTTAGGTTTTTCCAGGAGAGCTGATTAGTGTCCCCTGTATTTTGGCAGAGACTCTAATGCAGGTAGAGATTTCAGATGAAAAGGGGCAGAGTTCAAGCACACGCTGAAGGGTGGTTGTTGACTTTAGGAAGCTAGAGTTACCAAGAAGTGGGGACCAGGCTGGGTTGGTTTGAGAATTATCTCTGTCTTGTTAGTCCTTCATTGAAAGGAAGAATGGAAAGTAGAGAAAATAGACCCCATGAACTGATGGCTGATCTGTGACTGCCTATTTGGGCTAAAGGTTACTGACTTGTGCTTTGGCTGCAATGGGTCACTGCAGATGTTGAAGTAAGATCTCTGTTGTCATGAATTATATGTGACCGGACAGTAGCCATTTGCATGTTCAACCTCTTATGCCCAGTCAATAATTGATGAGTGTGAGAACGGTTCTCCCATGCCCTTTTGGTCAGGTT
Organism: Mus minutoides; assembly: GCA_902729485.2. Taxonomy (NCBI): domain Eukaryota; kingdom Metazoa; phylum Chordata; class Mammalia; order Rodentia; family Muridae; genus Mus; species Mus minutoides. Next base: position 1,084,731 of record LR749810.1, read on the forward strand.
TTCACTATGTAGCCCTGGTTGGTTTGGAATTCATGATGTAAATCAAGCTGGCCTTGAACTCACAGAGATTAGCCTGTCTCTGCCTCTCAAGTTCCAGGATTAAAGGTGTGCACCACCATGCTTGTCTATAATAATAATCTTGTACTTAAACTTTCTTATATCTCAAAACACTATGCTTTCCTTTGTTATTTTCTTCATTTTTTTATTATTTCGCTGAAAAATTTTTGTGCAATGTATTTTTGACAGCATTCACTCCTTCTTCCAACTTCTTTCATATCCAATCCCATTTCCTACCTTTTTCTTGTTAAGTCAAACCCATCAAATACCATTTGTACTATGGCTATACTCTTGAATCTGTGCCCTTCCTCTTAATGCATACAAGAAGGTACTTTCATATAAGTCAATATAATTTCTAGGGAAAGCATGATTTCTGGACCCTAGAACTTTCCTCAGCTTTACCTTTCACTCTTTATATCACCAGCCTTAGTTGCATCAAATTTATGCATGTTCTCTTTTTTGACCCATGTTATTCCTTTTGCATATCTGATTCTGCCCATTTGACTTATCTCGAATGAAGAAGGAGTGAGGTTGCCACTTCAAAGTCTCGTATGAAAAGTTCTTTTACAGACAGGGAAGCTGACCTTCAAAGCCAACTTTTCCCACTTAATGGTAATAATAACATACCACCCACTCCAGGAAAGAAATCATGCAGATGAATGAAGTAATGTTTGTACAGGGTTTGACACTCCACAAAATATTCTAATAACACTGTGCCTACTCTTTGAAATGTTCAGATTTTATTTCAATAGAATTAAAAAGCCAATGTAGAATAAAATGTGAATTGCTTGTCACACTTGTACATGGAGGCACAGGGTGTATTGATGCCAGTAGACAATTTAAAAGCTGGGTTCTCACAATGTTTCTAATGAGTCTGGTTGGTTTGAAGGATAGGCAAGGGTGGGGTACACAGACATAGACATTTAGTTTTGTTTTTAGAAAACCAGCGAACTATAGCTTGGACCAGAAAATCAATTGTGCAGAAAAGTTCATAATACTGGTCTAAGTTGGAAAGTATTGGCAAAGCAAGTTAATTTCATCTTTAGGCATTTGCATAGTAATGATATTGGGCATGAATATGCATCTGCATGAGACCATTCTTTTTCTTTCAGCTTTACCGTTTGGATAGGGATTAATGTCGGTCTTGGCTCATCATTACATAATAAATTATTGCTACTTACTGGATGCGGATTGTTTTCTCATGTTTGGGTCTTTTATATCTCCATGCTTGAGCTTCATGTCGTTGACAACCCTCACTCTCTTTATTGTTTCTGGAAAATATTCACTTCAATTTTATATATCAGTTTAGTTTTGAGTACAGAAGAATTTTGAATAATGTAATGAACATTATTGGGTAATGTAATTATACACATTTGTGTATAGCTATGCATAATATGTAATTATAGTTAAACACCTTTGACATAGAAGACAGATATGTTTAACCCGGTTCATATTGTGAGGGTTATATAGCTCACACAAAACTCTGTCATTCAAATAATCTAATATGATTGTTCAAGGAAATCCCAAATGACCTCAGGTCATTAAGTTCCCACATGCAGTGATCATCTGTAGAGAACACAGTATTCTGGATGTGTCCTGTGGGTTTGAAGTCATTTTGCAAACTGCTGCTTTGCATGGTAGAACTAAGATGACTTCTAGATATTAATTGCCGGGAGATAATGGATAACTACTTTTCTCAATAGGATTTCCCATAACTTGTGGAAGAACTGTAATGATAATGCCTTCTTGCCCAAATGATGAATGTCCATATGAAAACACTCCCTGTGTGCTCCAATGATTGCCAGGGTCTGGCTGAGAAATTATTAACTAATGTTTTATTTTCCTGAGCCAGTTTTGTTTCTGTGCATAAAAAAGAAAATTATTTGTTAACATTTCCACGCTTGTTTTCTGTGAACTAAGAAGTGGTAGAAGTGATTCCTCTATACCCTAGGTTGGAATGAGGTGGAGAGTACATACTGCAGGGCATATCTCTTTTCTTAGATCTTTCATAGTTCCCTCATTGTTCTAGATTTCATAGCTACATTAACATTGTGTTTCCATCCGACTATTTTGCTAAGAGAATGCAAGGACAACTTTCCCACATCACCTCAGAACATTCATGTTCTCTAGAATAGTGACTCTCCAGCAACTGCTAGAGAAGTGTACTGCCCAAGTATATCCCTCCTGAAGCTTGGCAAACCCCTCTAATAGGTTGCTATGCCTATGCCAGCACCCCTAGAAATAGCGTTTGCTCCCAAATATCCATCAAATTTAAGACAGTGGTGCAGAGAGATGGCTCAGTGGCTAAGAGTAGTTGCCTTGTACAGAGGACCTGGTTCAGTTTCCAGCACGCACATGTTGGATGCCAACCATCTGGAATTCCAATTCTGGGTGATCTGATGACTCTTCCAACCTCCACAGCCACTAGCACTGTACGTGATACAAATACATACACTCAGATGCATACCTATAAAATAAAATACACATTTTTAAAACCCTAAGGTACATGCATTATTAACATAAATTACTTCTCTGTTCAGAATGATGGTCATCCCGTATGCAATAGAAAATGGATACCAGTAAGAGGCACATGGTAAAGGAGCCATTCTACTCTCAACTTCTAGAAGACAAACCTTTTTTAGGGCATCCAGAACCTGACATTGAGTCAATGCATCTTGTAAATTGCATTCTTGTTAACAGACATAGTTTGTGGTTATAGAGAAGATGCATAGGATAGTTGGATGTCACAAAGACTTGACTTTGAAGTTACAAGACATGGTAAATGGCTAGAGTTGCCTCCACCAATTATAGTACCATTTCTGACAAGGCATTTCATCGTCTAAGCATCAATTTCCTCATCTTAAAATAGCAATTGTGATTTTGGAGATGTAATGTTTAGCTCACAGATTTGCTGTATTGTTCACATGAGATTTTTGACACATCATTTTTTGTAGTAGACTTTGCTCTGAAAATTCTTGGTTATGTCAAGATAAGTACTTTTACATATTCAGCCATATTTTGGTGAAATAATACGGAAAGTTGCTTAGACATAACAACTGCCTAATTATTAGATCAAATAATAACATAAAAGCTCTAGAAATGTATTCTAGGCTTAAGAGTATTGTAACTGGTTTGGTCCCAGCACTAATAGAGTAACAAAAAATAATGCTAACAGCTGTATACATTTTTATATCTTTTCTATGTGTAGACCGCAGTCTGATAGCCTGGAAGCAATGTTTTACTGTCATTCCATTTTGCATGGAAATAAGATAATGTTTTTGGTTTGGGTTTTTGTTCTCAAATTTAATTTTATCTTCCAAAAAAGAGTTTTCATACATATCATGGTGGTAACATATTTATTTGGCAGAACCTTTCTTTACCACACACAGAGACCCAGACAGACAGACAGACAGACACACACACACACACACACACACACACACACACACACACACACACACAGCTTTTATCTAAAACTTTGCTTCCCTCATGGAAACAACAAACTACAACAGCTAGATTTTATGAGTATGAAAAGCTATTCTAACTACTTTACATGCACAAACTCATGGAATCCCCATTGAGGCGAAGGAAAGCTTTAAGTTCTTTTACTTTCTGCCTTTGTGTTGAGTTCTGGAAATATTGATAGTCCTCAGATTCCTCATAATGGCATAAAACAACCATCTGGTGACCTTTGTCCGGTCATGATTTATGTATGGCTGGAACTGGCAGCTTCACCATTTAAAGATGATTGAATAAGACATACTGAGACATTCTGAGAGAGAACAGATTGATTTTGTATTTCTTGAAGGGCTTCTACCATATAAATGTAGCCATTTCCTTTTATATATTCTTAAACAAGTTCCATCGACCTTATTAAATAATTCCAAGGCTTTGTTTAAACCTTGACATTGCAGCCAACCCCACTTCCTTTTTGCATTCATCAGCATTTCTTTATTGATATGAACCTTTGTTCCAGATGACTTTTTAAAGTAAGCCAACCAATCTGAATGAATATAAAAGCTAATGGGATATACTAACAGTCACGTGACACAGAGGGAGTTTTATATTTGGTTCTGAGCATCTGTGGGAAGAAGTAGATCAGAGTTGAGACCACTGTCCTAACCTACTACATGGTCCTCTTGCCTCCTAACAAAATAAGAACTGGGAGCAAAACACTTGCTTTTTCCTAACCATTTTTCAGGCATTAAGGACGAAGTACCATTGGGCGTCCACTGAGCAGAACACTCCTAGAAAGAATCTGTTTTCAAGAATAAAAATACAAACAATAGAAAGAGCACCTTTCCATGTCACTTCAACCTTGAAGAAATGAAGAATTTATTATGTTACTTCTATTTGTGTAATGGAATAATAAACATTTGTACAACTACCACATCTTCCTTTATCATAGAAGCCTCTGGATGATCCGTTCCTTATCCCCACATGTCATACCCACCAGGGTAGTCATCCCTGTGATTTTTTTTGCCTATTTTCCTCATCTTTCTCTTTATGGCTTTATCTTATACCACTGATTTCAAAACCATATTGCTTAATCTTTACATATATGCACATATTTCTAAAAAGTGCATAAGACATCTCCCATTGAATCCATGCACTGGTGGAAGTCGGGCTTTTCATAGTTCCAGTTATTCACCCACAAATCAGGAAAATTGATCCTCAAGGTCAACAAGACTACAGCCATCCTTAGGCAATGGGCTACAACCAGCAAGCTCCAGGGACTGATGACCCAGGAGGCAAGGGGATGAAGAAAAGGCAAATACTGGGGTACAGATAAAAGCTCAGATCAAGTAGACCAGGCTCTCTGATAGAGAAGACAAAGCAGCTCAGAAGCTCAGTATGTTTGTTTTAGATAGTTTACTGGGTGGGGAGGGAGGTGGTAGAGGGGAATATTTAGTCTATATAGCTGAATTAAGAAAATAAGGTTTATGTTATATAGCTGAACAAGGAAGGAGCTGTAGTTATTACATACAGATAAGTAAGGAAGCACAGTTATTATATACGAATGAATCAAAGATGCATGTTTAGCTAATCTCAGTAGGGAGCAGTCTCTGTAAGGGACCAGTCTTAACCCATAAATATCCATGGGGAGAAGGCTATGACGGACATTGTCTGCACACACTGTCAGCATCCACACAAGAGCCTAAAGAGGTTTTTGCCATCCTGAGCCTCACTAGCTGAGGCATAGTGGGTCCCTGACATGGCTGTGTCCTTGTCAATAGAACATGTTCCCTTGGGGCTTCCCCCAAGCCCTACAATGAAGACTTCCTTTGGCATCCATGTCTTCTAAGGCCATTTTGTTTAATTTCATCTTCCAGCTGCAAAGCTATATATGGAATATGAGCTGAGCTGTCATAATGAATAAGAGAAGCCATGCAAGGAAACTCTGTCTTTTCATCACATAGGACTATCTATATGAGTTTTCTAGAGTTAGCCAAATAACACCAATGTGATGTTTCTTCTCTATCTTTTTTATATGATAATTAAATAGTTTAGGTACAAATTAAGGAGAAAAATTATTGTTTCTGAGATTTCTTATTTGTAGATATGACCTCCTTTAAAAAAAAAACAAAACCTTGGGGTTCTAATTCATAACATTAAACATTTTCTCTCAAATTCATTTCAACTTACTGACCCTACAGTTTGGTTTTTTTTTTTAATCTGCATCACAGTAAAATAATCGTGTAGGATCACATTGCAGGTAGGCACTTCTGAGTCCCTAGGTAGAGAGGCATGTACAGTGTGTGGCATGACAAGCATGGCATTGATGACTCAGCTGGCTTCTCTCATTCCAGAGCCACCGATGCTCAGAATGACATCACCTTACTCATATTTCTTCTGTATTGCTTCCAGAGTATATCCTGCCCAATATGTTCCTGTACTCAACACATATTATATTTCTGATTCTGAAAGCCATGAAAAAAGACAGGAAAGCACTTAATAAGATTCTGACTTTTAACTCCAACTCCAAATTGAACTCTATACACAGCCATACCATTTTAGCGTTTATCATCTTTTCTATTCTCAATGGCACATATTGGTGTTGGTGATGTGACGAAGACTCCTACACTTGAACCCAAGAATCAAATCGGGTTCCTATGGAATTATTGCTGCTTTCATAGCAATAATTTTTAGGTGTTTTACATAACATCATTCTGTGGACTTACACAGACCGTGTTTGGCAGGACATTAAACCTGTTCTTTCTTTGTTCCTTCCTTCCTTCCTTCCTTCCTTCCTTCCTTCCTTCCTTCCTTCCTACACTTCTTTTTCTCTTTATTTTTCTGAGTTTTTTTTTTCCCAAGGTGCCTTTATAGTGTGGGTTTGGTTTTATATCAGAATATTTGTCATTGATTTGTACAATTTGACTTCCAACTTAGTCTCTATTTTGCCATGATAGCTAATGGGTAGCGTGCAGATTCTTCTGTCTGCACTCTTTGCATGACTTTAAAAGGAATTTGACTAGACTGCTCCTATTTATGATTGAAACAGATGTGTTTCAATGATAACAATATGAAAACGTAAACTACCACTATGCAACACAAAACAAAGGGATAGAGGAACTTAGCAAAGATGGTGTAGAACACTAGAAGTCAAAGCTGATGCTCTTCACTCTGATTCCTCTTTAAAGCAGTTTCAGAAGCAGACAAAAACAATAGGTGGGTGATTGTGTGCTTAGAGGATATTGGAAGAAAGAGGTATGAAAGAGCCTTTTTGAAGTAATGTTCTAAATCTTGATCTAGCACCAACTACACCATTGTACACTTACATGAAAATTTATAAAGTTGCATAGTTTATGTCTTGGCTTTTACTATCTATGTATTCTCACCTATAAAGAAAATGTTCACTTTAAGTTACAAGTCAGTTTAATGCAGTGCTTGTGAATATGGATTCTACAACATAGACAATTGGCACTGCACAAATCACCATTGTATTAAAGCCTTTTTATTTGTAAAAGAGAGACTGTAATTGCACACATGTTTGGCACTTCTGAGGACTGGACCAGTGGAGAAAGGCTCTACCACAGTCTACATGCCCCATCCGTTTTAAATTTTGGTTTCAACGGGTGTCTGCCTGAGTTTTCTAGGAGATCCCCTAACTCATGGTATATCCCAGGCTGGCTTAGAATTCAAGAGCCTTTTGAGCAGTGGGTATAATTGATATAAACACCTGTGTCCATTTGTTTCACCTTTGATCTGAAGCTTAATGGAATAGTGAGTGTTAAGCATTTGGCATCATGCCTGCCACAGTACATGGACGTTTTAGGATATTCTCTTCCACATTCAAATGTGATACTTTTTCAAGCATCTTGCTATTTTGACAAATGAATAAAATGATTCAGCCCATCAAGTATGTTTTTCTTAGTTACATATTAGTTGATTTATAATGATAATGGCAACCAGCATTTAAGCAGTTTTTTCCTAGTAATAAAATTTTCTGTATATACCATCTAATTCAACTACTCGTAATGATATTTTAAAATCATTACGTTCTCTTTATTTTATGAAGGCACAGACTGGCATAAGTAGTTTGTTTTACCTGAGCATGGTAGTCAGGGAATGCTAGGGAAAGGCTCAACTCAGAACCATTTGTCTTCCTTATTCAAATCTAAGGATATATTAGAACCACCTGCTCATCTGGTACAGTGCCCTCCTTCAGGATGTTAGAGATGATAGATTCTGGTGGCACCTGAGGTGACATGATTCAAGGTGGGTGGTGACCTTGATGATGATGATGATGACAGTGACAATGATTTTGCTGTGCGGGAGACCTACGTCTGAGCACCCTTGTAAAGCCAAGCATCAGGCAGCTTACCGTCACGTCACAGAACTTGGGTTCTTTTCACCTCTGGAAGCGGGGTTGATATAGTCAAAGTTTTCTCAAGAGACTTCTTACAGTCTGACAGCACATTCTTGGAAGATAATTGCATGATAGAAGAGATATTTAAGGAAAGAATTCAGATTCCTTGCAGGAGAGGCCTGCAGCAGCCTACTTAGACTAGTTATGGCAGGTCTTGGAGATATCAGCAAACTCTAAAGCAAATTCATGGTTAAGAGTGGTTATGCCCCCCAAATGGTCATGTGGTGTGTTGAATCATATTTTTGATTGTTTTAACCATTATTATTGAGGTCTTTCATGTGGAAGTATATCTTTATGTTAAACCCCCGTTTCATAGAACTATAATACTGGTTAATTTATCCTGTTTTGAAATATACATGCGTGTTCCTGGGAGCATTGATATTGGCTGAAAGTGCTTGAAGGAAAAATGAAGAAACAAACAAACAGAAAACAAAAACAAAAACCCCACAATTCTCATTAAGAAAAAAAAAAAAAGTCAAGCCGGGCGTGGTGGCACACGCCTTTAATCCCAGCAGAGGCAGGTGGATTTCTGAGTTCGAGAACAGCCTGGTCTACAAAGTGAGTTCCAGGACAGCCAGGGCTATATAGAGAAACCCTGTCTCGGAAAAAAAAAAAAAAAAAAAAGTCAAACTTTTCATTTCTCCCCACCTTTCCTTTATCCCAGAGCAGACTTTTAGAGTTGAGACAGATGCAGGGGTCACATTGGGCACAAAACAAACAAGTATACAGCAATATTAAGAAATGATTTGCACACTGTCCTCCACTGTTTGTTACAAGATAAACAGTGCAGTGATTTCTGTGTGTGGAGTTGTATAACCATCATTCCAATGGAACTTAATTTGTCAACTTCAAAGGACACTGTCCACTAAGATGCTACTCATGTGTCTTTAGGTCCTCACAGAATGGGTAAGCACTACTTGACTTTCTTCTCCAGAATTGCCTCTTTTTATCATTTGAATAATTTAGTCATAGTGTATAATGAATGAGTCCATTCACTGGCATAAAGTTCACTGTGGGCCTGTGTACCAGAGGCTTTCCACGGAGATCTCTGGCCAGGCTTGGTGTGAGAGTTCCAGCTAAGGGAAGCAAGTGTGGGCAGAGAGGGGAGTTGCTTCGGCAGCTTCCACTGCTGCAGTTGGCACCACCTCCGTCTCTGCCATGCCTTCCAGGTTACTCAGTTACTCCACCATCCTGCACTGAGTCAGGTCTGGCTGGGTCGACAAGAGGCCAACTAGCCAGTGAGGAGTAGGGTGGAGCTTCAGGTGGTGCTTTGGGAGAGCAGACCTCTTCCCAAGTGTTACAGCTCTTAGAACAGAAGACTCAGATGATGGAGTAGTTCTCACATACCTTTATTCCTTCCCGATAGGATTCTTATATACAGTTTTGTAGTGGGTAAGGATCTGACAACAGGTATTTCTCATTGGTTTGGTCTGACAGATTTGGGGAAACTTTATTTGCATGTGGGAGGGCTTGATGCTGCTCCTTTGTGATGGATGGCCACATACCTCTGTGGGAGGCTATAGCTGAAATAGGAGGGTGGGGCAGAAGACATGGCCAAACACCTTGATCCCATGAAGGCAGGAATCACCACTCATAGGGTCACAGGGTTCCAGACCTCTTCTTGACCTGGGACCAGGCTGTCTGTGCACAGCCCTCAACCCCACAGTTCACTACATTTTATAGTCAGATAATATTTTAATGACTGGGCATACCACATTTTATTTATCTACTTATGTATGGACTGTTGGGCTATTTCTGCTCTTTGGCTAAAAATACATTCATATATAATTTTTATGTAGATATTATGTAACTGGCTCTTAAAAACTGCCTTTGGTAAAATCATTGCTTCCCAACTGGTTCACAAGGCCACTGACAGCAAAATAAGAACCTGAAATTTGCCTTCATTCTTCATTTATCTCTTTTCTTTTAGATCAGTCATCTGTCTTTCACATAGACATGTGAATCAGTCAAAGGAAGTCTATTTGGCATGATACCTACTAATCCCATTACCTTCAAGTCCAAAGACACAAACATGCTACTGGAAGCTTCTGCTGTCAGCTTTTTAAAGTATCAGGACTTGGACCTTCAGAAGGTATATGGTTCTATAGCTGTTTTTCTGAGCATTCTGTCACCTTGGATCCCTGGAAAAGCGAGCCTCACAGAATGACCATATCACAGGGAAATTATCTGTGATGGAAAGGTCTTACTCTGGCGTAGTACCACCTTGTCTCCAAAGCAACAGAACTTCTTTGTACCAACCTACAGAATCGGAACAGAAGTAATGATCTAGGTCTACTTGATTATGTATTTTTCTTGCCCCATTACTTCCTCTTTTACTTTTTTTTCCAGAGCTGAGGACTGAACCCAGGGCCTTGCGCTTGCTAGGCAAGTGCTCTACCACTGAGCTAAATCCCCAACTCCTGCTTCCTCTTCTTACATTAAGCTCTTTTCAGTACCATATGGATGAACTTGGAGTTACTAGAGCCCTTTATTCCTTCATCTTCCCAAAGCACATTTAGACAAACTTCCTGAACTTTTTGACTCTGCTGAGCTCTTTAATGGCATTTGGAGATGGGTGAACAAACTATTTTAGCCTGTTGGAACTGATAGACCTAAAACTTCACTTAAATCTTTAGGAGTGGAAACCCTGGGCCACATGGCACTTCTATACTTAAACCTTGAGAAACTGAAAGACTGCCCGCCATCTTTCCTCTGAGCCCAGCGGACGCAGCTAGGGCCTGTCCTGCGTTTCACTCACACCAGGACTTTAAGATCGCATAGGGGTTACTCGTGAGTGCAGTGCAGAGGTGGTGTTGGGAGCAGTGGGTCAGCAGTTGCCCACAGGGGCAGGATCTGAGAACTCTGCCCCACCGGAGGCTGGGCCTCTTCCAGCCAGAGCACCTGCCACCCCGCCATCTTTCCTCTGAGCCCAGCAACTCCAGGACTTTAAGATCACATCAGGAGCTCAAGGCTCGGGCCTCAGGTGCTGTGCACTCTCTTAGGCTCCTCCAGGACCCTCCAAGCTATCTGGGGACCTCAAGTGAGCAGAGGGACAAAGCCTCTGTTCTAGCCCAATCTTGTGGAACCTAAGACACCAGCGGCGAGATTGATAGTGGCCCAGGGCAGAACAGCCCCTCCCTTCTGGTCTGGTCTGGCCCGCCCAACACCAGCTCAAGTCTCGGGCCACAGGTGCTGTGCACTCTCCTAGGCTCTTTCGGGACTCCCCAAGCTATCTTGGGACCTGAGGTGAGCAGGGGAACACAGCCTCTGTTCCGGAACAATCTCGTGGAACTTGAGACATCAGCCAGGAGATTGATAAAGGCCCAGGACAGAACAGCGGGTCCTTTCAGGTCTGCACTAACGCCAGGTCTCCTCGGGCAGAGATGGCAGGATGCAAGCGCAAGAACAGAAGCAACAGAATCCAAGGGTACTTGGCATCACCAGACCCAAACTCACCCACCACATCAAGTCCTAGATACAACAGCACACCAGAAAAGCAGGACATGGATATAAAATCACTGGTCATGATGATGATGGAGGACTATAAGAAGTAAATGCAGGAAAACAAAGATAAACAACTAGAAGCATTTAAAGAGGAAAAACTTAGACAGTTACAGGAAAACACAGATAAACAACTAAAAGCATTTAAAGATGAAATACTGAGAGAATTACAGGAAAAGAATACCAAACAGATGATGGAATGGAACAAAACCATCCAGGACCTAAAAATGGAAGTAGAAACAATTAAGAAAAACCAAAAGGAGATAACCCTGGAGATAGAAACCATAGGAAAAAAATCAGGAACCATAGATATGAGCGTCAGCAACAGAATACAAGAGATAGAAGAGAGAATCTCAGGCACAGAAGATTCTATAGGGAGCATAGACAAGAC
>LR749810.1:1098753-1213357 GCA_902729485.2 Mus minutoides
CTAGTTGGCCATCAGTGGGAAGAGAGGCCCCTTGGTTATGCAGACTTTATATGCCCCAATACAGGGGAACGCCGGGGCCAGGGGGTGGGAGCGGATGGGTGGGGGAGCAGGGCTGGGAGGGGGGAGGGTATAGGGAACTTTCTGGATAACACTTGAAATGTAAATGAAGAAAATATCTAATAAAAGTTGAAAAAAAATGTAGACCCACTAAAGTTATTGTACCCAGTTATTCTTAGGCTGTATGTATAGTGTATATGTAAAACAGGTAAATTTGTATATGTAAACTAATGTTCCATCCCTATAATTGCTTATTATGTATATGCAAGAATTCTAAAATTTCAACAACTGCAAAATATGGAATCATACCACTGAAAGCATTTTGAATAAAAGATACTGGACGTGTACACACACACACACACAAAAAAAAGAAACTGAAAGACTGTTGACATCCCCTCTAAGAGGGGTCATATTTGCCAAGATTAACATATTTTTATAGTAATTATTGAAGTGACATTGCCAAAGGAGGTAAAGAAAGCAGAGAGAGAATGTAGTAATATGGAATGTTTGATACTATTGCTAATTTTAACCAATTACTAACCCATTAACATTTAGTATACTAGTTACAAGTTACCGTCTTTACTGATTCTCACAGAGTATCTGACTCCCACTTTGTATTTGATATTGAATTACATGTTCCCCAAGTCAGTCTGTGAGATATTAATTGGTTTAATATCAAGAGGAGATAGGAAGTTTGCTACAGCTGGAGAAACCTAGACTCAATACATAGAGTGCAGAGCCTGTGGTAAACATCTTCTTTGGGTTTTTATGTATGAAAGGACATTATATGTGCACTTGTGGGTGACATGAAGCCCTTTCCTTGCCTTACTGCTTTTGTTTGTGACTTGTGCTGTACAGAAGGCAATTAGGAAAGTATCACTTCCCCGATGTTAATTTCTCTAAAATAGAAGCTTACTGATAGAGAAAGCTGTTGATTGTGACAAGTGGGCAGGTATTGAAGCCCAGATGAAGAAGCAGTGATTGGTAACTTCCTCCCACAAAGACAGAATTAGTATGGATGGGATTGGGTATTCACTAAATGAAAACCACTATAATTAAACAGAAAAGGGAGAAGGAAGAAAGAGGAGATTGAAATCATGCAGGTCATGATTCCTCCTACTGGCTGGCATGTTATTTGTCATCAGAGTTCATAACTGGTCCCCTGCTAGGTGATCTGCATTCTATCAGCAGTTTTTGTTGTGTATTTCAAAGAGTGGTAAATGTAATTCATGATGCTTCTCAAGGTGTGTGTTTTGAATAGCCCTACCTGGGGGCTGTGTTTCAGTAAAATTAGGGCTTCCTCAGTAATTTTATCATAGCCAATTTCATTTAGATCATGTTCAAGAAATATTTGGGATGAGTTTGCTATTTCTCATAAGTTTAGGTGAAAGAAAATATTTCTGGAAATAGCTTAGGAATTAAGAATTTTTTAGTGGCTCTCTCACTCTTCTCTGTGTGTATATGCACACACAGAGAGAGAAGGGATGCAGTTGTGGAGGCTTTGGTCAGTTTCCATACCTTCAGTTGAAATATTCTCATTCTGTATTCACGATCATTTTAATCTTTCCCTAAGAAAACTAGAAATGTGTCCATTGGGAAATTTAACACTTAATTTTTTCTTGGAAAATTAACTCAATTTTTGTTTTAAGCAAAATTAGCTTAGATAATTTGATTCTGCAAATGACATCATGGTTGATGTTATGATCTGAAGACTTTGTGAATTCTATTTTGGACCAAGTTACATCAGTAACTCAAAAGAATGGCCCTTTTCTTTCATTGTTTGTTACTGTGTTATGTTTATTTTGCTTTATATATTTTATCGTGTCTCTTACCTGCTTTACTGTTTTGATAAAAATGCCTATGGTAAGATTCTGGGCTGTCAGGTAGAAGACAGATGTGTAATATTGCTGCCTGTGCTTGGACAGCCTGCTGCCCAACCATACTTGCCCTTGGGGGAGGTGAGGTAGAGCAGAATCAAAGGCAAAGACTCCAAGAGCAGGTGAGAAATGCCTTAGCAAGTTTCTTTAGTACCCTCCACTCACACCCCATTGGTCCCAATAAAGCATCTCTCCTAAACAGCAGTTCCGAATTGGCCAGCTGTGTCTGCATTAGCAATCCTTGGTCTCTCAAGCAGTCTTCAGTTAGGTCCTCTTTTAGGAGATGACTTTGCAGCTATGTGCCCCCCCCCAAAAAAAGCCCCCAGCATTTATGCAGAGGCCACTGTACAGTTCCTCCTACATAACATAGGCTGCTACCTCTAGCCAGACCACTGATATACCATTATTATACAATGGCTGTCCAGAAGAAGAAATTGACTCTTCCTCACTAAAGTCTGTAGTCATCTTAAGCATTTTGGAGAGTTGAGGAATCACAGCTATGAGATCATGGTGTAAGACAGGGCCTAGGAGAGAAGCTATGGTCCTCTCTGGTACTAGATGCTCTGAAAGATAAGCTCTTTATCATAGTACTTAACACTAGAGAATTATATATATGCATATTTTTATTGTATAATGTCTTTGTGGTGCTGAGGGAACTTGAGACCTTGGTTTACCCAGCAAAATCCCATTAAGTTATAAGAGGCAAGTACACAAAGGATAACCAATTGAAGGTATTTTGGAATATACAGAAATACTAGTTCATATGCACTGACCTAAATGTTCATATGAACACTCTTAACCACGAAGTACACTGGGAAATATTAATAAATGTTGAGGAAGAGAGTGTGGGTTTTAGAGATCTCATGATGTATCTCAGACATACATTGATAAGTATTTGCTCAATCATGTTTATGATCATCTTGAAAGCAATCTGAATAATGAAGTAGAGAGAGTTATCTCCAAAGTTACACATGCATACACATATTAACTATGCATTTAAATCAAAGCCTAATAATTAAGATATCTCCATGTTAAGCAATTTTCTTAATAAGTTTTCATCAAATTAGTTCACAGATGTTTTTTTATGTTACCAGAAGGCAAATTTTATTGAGCAATAGATCTGTTCTCACTTTACAAAACAAATAACCATTTGTATATCTCAAATTTTCCTGAATGTCAAATTGAGTATCTGAGTTTCATATGTAGCTTTAATAAAATTGGTTTTGACAGCCTAGCCATGTTAGTTTTCTTTTCCACAAGGTACCATTAGCAAGAAAGATTTGAGTTACTTGCCATCACTCTAGGGCGCTAATGGGAGGAAATATTCAGCCATGTGCATAGCCACTCTTTGAAATAGAAAATGACATCATGTAATTGGCTTTGTCTGAACTGTTCAGTGGGTGAAAATGTGATTCGGGAGGATTAAGGCATGATGTCATTATTTTTTCTTTCTTTCTTTCTTTCTTTCTTTCTTTCTTTTTCTTTTCCTTTTTCTTTTTCTTTTTCTTTTTCTTTTTCTTTTTTCTTTTTTTTTTGGTTTTTCGAGACAGGGTTTCTCTGTGTAGCGCTGGCTGTCCTGGAACTCACTTTGTAGACCAGGCTGTCCTGGAACTCAGAAATCCGCCTGCCTCTGCCTCCCAAGTGATGTCATTACTCTTGAGGTGAATTCTCACATAAGCCAGTCCATCAGCAGTCAATTATTGGTGCCAGCTTGGCCATATAAACCATGTAACCAACTTCAATCACATGTCTTCTACAACATGTGGATTTTCTTCTTAAATGGAAGCTATTAGAGGAAGGAACATGGAAAGCTATCTCTAGAAACAAGAATTGTTCACAACCTCTAGGTAGCTACTAAGATCACTAAGAGACCTCCTTTGGACAATGAATTCCTTGTCTGCTATGGTCTCGATTCCTATCAACCCTTTACCTAGCTTGTGTATATTTGGCTCCAACATTATAACAGCCTTTAGCTCATTCTCAGTCTCCAGTTGCAAAAAGGGTTAGAACTTGGAGATGGGTTTTATTTATTTATTGACCAAGTAATGGCTACTCACTGTATGTCTGGTTATGATTTAGATGCTGGATATAGTTATGAATAAAACAAAATTTTTATAAATAAAATAAAACCTAATGTCAAGCATAGATACATAGGGAGAAGATATAGTGGTCGAAATGCTGGAGAATAAAGAGAGTGTGTGTGCCCCGGTGACAGTGCTGAAAAAGTATCACATAGCAGCAGATACCTAGATAAATTGACAGTGAAATGCTGGGGCTATCTGGCAGGAAAGGTATGCAGATGTAGAGAAATGCAAGGTAGACCCTAAGTCAAGAGAGTACTGCAAAGCTGGGAGAACAGTATTTGCATACTGTTGGCAGGAACATAAATTGGTATAGTTACTATTGAAAATAATATGGAACTTCCTCAAAAACGTTTTAAAAAAATAGAAACCCTAAGTGGGCACTGCTTGTTGATGGGGCATCTGCTCTCCCAGGTTCATTGCAGCACTATTCACCATATCTGAGAAATGGAAGCAATTGTAGTGTTCATTCATTTGGTTGGTAGATGAAGAAAATATGCTGCAGGTATATGACAGAATAGTACTCAGCCTTAAAAAGGATGCAGTCCTGCCTGTGTAACACGTCTGGAATGGGACATTGTTGTGCTAAGAGGAAGAAGACAAAGAAAGACAATGAACCAGGTTCATGTGTGAGTGCTATCTGGAAGAGTTGACCTCACAGGAGTTGAAGGAGAGCCAGGGTGCAGAGAGGCATGCATGGGGAAAGGTTATCAGTTGGATAGTCAGTTACTCTTAGCTAGTGAATTATCTACTGATCACATTAAATAACATCGTTTGAAACTATTAACAAAAAAAAAATAAAAATAAAGATCAGGGCCTGGAGAGATGGTGCAGCACCGTTTCTCTTTCAGGGGACCCAGTTGGGTTCTCAGAACTCACACAACGGCTCATAGCCATCTGGAGTTGCACTTGCAGAGAACCGGGCACAATCTTCTGCTCCGCTCTGGCACTGCAGTGTCGCACAGACACGCATGCAAATAAAACACATATACACATAAAATTAAAATAAATCTTTTAAAAATAGAGGTCATTAAGTGCGAATAAGAAGAGAATGATGGGTGTGTTTGGCTGAGTCCAAGGTGCAGGGAGTTTGTCCTAAGGGAACATCCGCACCACTGCGTCACCACAGAGCACAGGAAGCAGCTGCTCACCTTGGAGAATCAGTGCTGTTCCATCGGAGAGCCTCGCTTTACTTTGTCTAAACCACACAGGAAAGGGTGCAGTCCCCGCCCTGCATTCTGCTAACTCATTCTGGCCAGATGCTGATGTTAATTTTCTTAAGTGCTGTGGCTACTGTACTAACACATCCCTTTGATCAAGGGCTTGAATTCAAAAACTTAGGAGAAACACAGGAGAATGTCATTAAAGCTGTGCTTTTCCAGTTTTAATGAGCCCCCAAATCATCTTTAAAATCTTATTAAAATATAAATTTTAAATCAGTGAGTTTGGGGAAAAGTAAAAATGTTGCATTTCTTGCAAAGCTCCTAGGTAAGGCCAATATATTGAATCTCTGGACCACTCTTCACAGAATGGTCAGTGTGCTTGCTATTGTCTTGAGTTGAGATGACTTTTCTGTGTGTGTGATGTCCAAAGAGATAAGGACATTATATATTCAGACACCACCAAAAACTGTGGAAGGAGGCACAACCTCATCTCCCCCCTTATATAGGGCAGCAGTCAACGATTCCACAGTTACATTATTTCTTTATCATGAAGAACTATTCAAACAGCAGCTGTAGAAAAAGGATCTGTCATAAAGATGGCGGTAGACTCCAGTTTTTCTGAAATTAGACTACACTTTAGCTTATTCAGCAGGTTCTAAAAAGAACAGATGTTCAAGATCACCCAGACCAACTAAATCAGCATCTTAGCTTGGCCTGATGCATATTCTGTGGACCAGAAACATTAGCAAACCCTGCTGGCTCATGAGACAAATGAACCTTTCCTGCTTCATCTAGATGCCTGAACCAGATCTTCCACTTTCGATCTCCAGGCCAAGCTGAAATACAATTCATTTTAAGAGATCTCTGCAAGGAGTATAAAACCCTGATACTTGACACTATGGTTTAATTGTAAAGAATGAATAATGCCCTTTCCTTCCAAGTTGTATGGGTCTCAGCCTGATATTAAAAGCAAATGAATAGCAGGGCTGGAATGTAGCAGAGCTTATTATTGTGAAGAAGGCCATGGGCTAGACCTTCAGCACTGATAAAACATGAAAAACAACAGATTTATCCAACTATCTGGATTCTGTTATTTTTACTGAACCTGTGACACCTGGGTTGGTATAAAATTATGTCTAGAAACTGATATGAGTTTCATGTAACTAATTATCACTGGTTCCAGCCATCTTTGCCTCCTCCCTGTTATGTGTTCATCCAACTATCACCTCCATCATCTCACTGATTTTTTTTTTTTCTGGACTTATTTCTATTGAGTAAAAGTTTGCATTCAGGGAGATGAATTTTATGGATATTGTAAACATTGCAGGAATTCTTCTACTTCTTATTTTGGATGAGAACTAGTTGTAAGAGAAATAAATCTTAATTATAATGAGTTTTTCCCCAACAGTGTGGATTGTGGTGGCTTTGAGATTGCTCAGGGTATAAGGCTACTTGTTGCTAAGCCTGAAGACCTGAGTTTGATCGCAGGGACACACGGGGTGGAAGGACAGGAACCAACTCCTTTAGGTAACCCTTTGATCATCACACTCTTGCATGGCACACATTCTCCATCCCCACGTACACAGTAAATAAACATGTAATAACTTTTTTTTAATAAAAGGAAGAAAAGAAAGGTATGGTTTGTGATATTTCTTTGTAGTTTTGCTAACTTCAAAGTACCATGTGAGTTTTGTGAAGTGTTAATTCTGAAAACTGCTCTTAGCTTCTCATGTCCTAAAATATGCTAACATGAGTAGTTTTTGTTGTTGTTGTTGTTGTTTTTGTTTTTGTCAAATTAAATATGGCCAGATTTATTTGGATTTTATATATTGGTCTTTCATAAATTTCATTCTGTTATATTTGTGGGAAAAATATTACTACATGAGCCAATTTTGTACTCTGGCAATTATACCCAATTCATTCTATAATTACTATTTTGGAATGTATGTCATTATTAATTCTTCAGTGTAGAAAACTGGACTTACAATTATAATCACAATCAGCATTCTTTCCTTTGAAATCATAGCCTATTCACAAGAAACACATATTCAACAATGCTATACCTGACAGTTTATATATTTCATATCTTTACATTTATTATCAACTTTATATATTGGTTTTAAAATGCTAATCAGAAACAAATTAGAAATTATAAAATACATATAAGACATCACATTGTACATGTAAGAATGAACATTTTATTTGTACTGTAGATACAGTAGCCTGCATATAAGTGCAGGGCATTATGAACATTGATAGTGCTGAGATCTATTTCGAAGGTATAGTGTTTCTCAAGCTTACAGGAATTTGTAACGTGTTAGCCCACATGCTTTGCAGACATTGCTATTGTAAAATCTTTGACTGGTCACTAACCTTGAAAAGTTGTGTGTAGATAATTGTGCAAACTTTAGCTCTGTTTCCGCTAAAAGGAAACATTATGGACTATAAAAATCTTCACAGACTACAGGCGCTTTAGTAACATGCTCTATTAATCACTTTTCCATCACCAGCACCGGATTTTCATGCTGTCATTCAGTCCCAATTTTTCTTTTGCCCTCTGTTTGGGCCATGGCTAAAGGTGGATGGACTTATTAGTCCATTCCATTTTCTTACCATATGATATGCTCTGGTTCAGTCAGGTGTTACTGACATAACGACACAGCGATTTTATATCTGCCTTCTGGTACAGATGTTCTCTGACACTTGCCATCCTCCATGAGAGAAATATGTTCTAAGTAATTACTGGTTCAGAAGGGAGAAGTTTGTATGCCCAAAGTACCTCTGTGCAGTTCTGTCTTAGTTCTAAGATTTTAAGGGCTAGACGTCCCCTGAATTGAACTCCCAACAGTTTATGATGGTCATGGAATAAATAACCAATTACAGGTTGGGTGAGCCCTTAGATAAGGCTCTAGCGCTGTCCAACGTGTTGCTTTAGGACAGGAGCTCTATAACACTTATGGAGAAATTAAAGTCTGTGGCCTTTCTCATCTCTTGAGTTCCCATGCTAATGCAATGTCATTCAGAGACAGTGCAAAGACATCACCAGGCCAGCAGGGGAAAGTAGTCACCAAAAAGTTTCACTACTCAGAATTGTGCCTGAGCAGGTGTCAGTCCAACAAGATGAATGAAAGGTGAAATAACGGACATAGTCAAGCTCATAGTACTACAAAGTAAACCAGAAAATTAGAGAAGAAGAAAATTATAGTGATGGAAAACTAGTTTTGTGCCTGAATGGGTGGCAATCCACCAGTCTAGGCAGGGAATAACATCAGGGGCATATCAGAGTCACATGTACTACCATAAAGTGGACAAGAAAATAAAAATAAAAAGGGAGGGCGTGGACCTTGAAGCCTTAGAAAGGTGGGCTGCATCTGGGGGCAGGAGGAGTGGGAACGAGGTGTTCCAGGACACATCATGAGAAAGGCATGTTTATCTTTGAAGCATTCTGCAATATGCCTGAAGTTCTTGGAAAGTTTCTAGTGTAGACTGATTATGTCTTTAGGGTGTGGTCTATGTCATCAGTAGGAAAAGTTATAGATCTCTTCATAGTGCCGTAGGACAATGGCTTCTTATGAGGTCCTCCAAGCTCCAACTAGACATACCCTGACTATCTGATGGAGGGCAAATGGAGGAGACTTGAGAAGAGAATAATGCAGTTCTAGAACCACTGTGGAGACAAACCTGATGCTTATCTTTACAGTAGGAAAGTGGGAGACCATAGACCTGCACCTGGAGCATAAAGAATTCAAACTCATGTTGAATTTTTAATGTTAAACTATGATGCATTCTAATCATATTGAGTAATAAATTTTTATAATATTGTATTGCAAGGCAGACATCAAACTCTTCAGATATTTCTTTTCAAAGTGTCTTTAGCTAAATTGTCTTATAATTATTAATAGGGAAGCTTAATGCATAATGCACTACTATGATAATATAAATAAATTTGATCTGTTTGTCTGTTTGTCTGTTTGTCTGTTTGTTTGTGTGTTTGCAGTAAGGTTTTTTTGTGTAGCCCTGGCTATCTGGGAACTTGCTCTGCAGCCCACACTAGCTTTGAACTCAGAGATCTGCCTCTGCCTCCTGAGTGCTTGGATAAAAGGCATGTGCCTGGTTTTGGATATTTTTTTAACAACTCTAATATATATGTTTTATTTTGACAATACTTTCTCTCAGAATCCCCTTTTCAATATCTATTGTACCTTTCATTTATCCAACATTAAATATGCCCACTATCTTGTAATTATGCCAGGTCTGTAGGACTCCCTGTGGCTCCTAGAATTTAATCTAATGTTATTAGCTGAAGGCTTAGGGAGTACATCTTATCCTTGGCTGTACATTTAATGTACTTCATTTCAGTTAACCTCTTCAAGACTCCCTCCTTCTATAAACTGTCTTTACTTACCATTGAAGGACATTTCTTTAGATGTGAGGTATTTTCTACCACCTTCTAAATGCCTTCTATATATTTCTGCATCCTTCACTTGAATTACATTAGAGAGAATGTCATGGAGTTTGCACTCAACAAATAAATAGTTTGAATATGTTTTTCAATCTGAAGTCCACAAGTAATGAATGAAATCAATTGAAAGCTAATGCTTTCTCTAAATATATATTTTATTATTTTTATCAAGTGGGAGTCTTGTTGAATATCATCCTATGAAAAACTAGAAATTAAATACAAAGGTTTCTTCTAAGTTTCAAACATCATTTCCAATTGATGTGAATGTTCATGAACATCCACAGCTTTAGAAATCATTTTAGTATGCGTGTGTTCCTAGTTTTAATAAAACTCATTTCTCTCTAGTTCAATTTATTCTGTGCTTGAAGGAGAGTGTATTAGATCTGTGGTTCTGCAATCCTATGATAAAATTGCTTCATTTTGTCCAGCTTCACAAAATTGGCATATCCATTAACTTATAGCAATGAATATAAAGAATATTTCTCTAAAAAATATTTGTGTAACATCCAGTATTTCCCTCTCACTGAAAATGATTGTAACAATATTTTAAAAATTGCTTGGTGGTCGGTTCGGCCAATGATGTCTAATCCCAATTGTAAAAAAGGCTTTGCAACATTTATTATTATTTTGAAAACCCAGCAGTGATTCTTATTTTCTCTGAGAAAAATAAAAGGCAATTTAATTACAAAGGATACAGTTTTGCATTTTGTAAAAATATGTAGTTTAATGCAGACTGCCTGCCAAGGAGGATTGTTTACAATAGTGTGGGTTTTAAAAGCATGCTCAAAACATGTCAGAGAGACAGAGCACAGGGCTGTGAGTGATTACAGAGCTATTTGTTGAACCCTCCTACACCTTCCTAACTCAGTAAGAGTAGTTCCTTGGGAAGAGGTGTGGGACATTATGGGGGAGGTTTTCCCTCTGCTTATTTTGAAACCTTTATTATTGCTGTTATTTATAGGAACAATAAGAAATGCGATAGACCAAAGCCATATTTGATTAATCAGACCCATATAACTTGAGAGCACAAGTCTCCACAATAGCTTTTGTATTCCTCTTTAACACATATTCAGCTAAAATAAGTGAAAACATATTGACTCTTTCCCTAATTCCTTGTAAGCCGCCTACAGTAAACTCTGAGCCTGTATTTTGTCCTACTCTGTAATGAATGATACATTATGTTATCCCAGAAGTGTTGACATACATGTTGAGAGTTCTGCACAGCCTCACCCTGTGTGTGGCACTACACACATGCAACAAATGCACATACAGTTTCATGATGACTGTCATATGCCAACCTATCAATTTTAACTTGTTTTTTTAATCAGATTGTTACGACTAGAACTAAGGACATGACACAGTAAATAAAATTCTTGTCTTACAACACAAGGACCTTAGTTTGACCCCAGAATTGATGCAAAAAATCTCATGTGGTAGCATGTACTTGTATTCCCAGCACAGAAGGTGCAGGGACAGATGGGAGCCTGTAGCTCATGGTGAGCCATCATATCCTTAACAGGATTCAGTGAGAAACCCTGTCTCATTCTAAAAATAGGAGAACAAAAGTTAGAGAGTATCAAGAGTAACCACGGTACTCTTAGACATGTGCTAATATGTCTACATGCACCACCCCATGTGCACCTGCATACACACATACAAACACACAGACACACATAATGAATACAGTTGGCATTACTGAAAAGAAGTTGACCCTCAGAAGTTAAGGCTACATGAATACTCTGTGCCCTGGTTACTCACCTGAAGAGTTCCTCTTGGTTGGAAATCTTACAAATTTGAACAGAGTCGTTCTGTTGAGTCTTTATTAAAAATATGGAGCTAATCCTTTAAGCTTACAAACAACAGGAACAATTGACTTGACTTTTGTGCCAGAATAGTGCCTGTCATCAGAGTCAAAAATCTCAGCTGCGTTTCATTTCTGACTGGTAACCACATACTTATTTCCCAACCAGTCATGGATGTGCACGCCTACAGTATAGTATCTGGAAGGCAGAATGATACCAAGTACCAGGCCTAGCCTAGGCTAGAGAAAGATTTCCAGACAAGTTATAGGGAGAATTCATTTTACTTAAAATACCACAAAAAAATCTCACTTCTAAAGGTTAATATACAGTTTAAATTTAAATTTAAAAACTATGTAAATATGCAAATTTCAGAATCATTCCCCCAAGCTGAAGGCAGATTCTTAGGTTCCCTACTCACTCCTTTGTCATGGCCAAGCTTAAACTCTAAATTTCTTCATTTTCATTGTCTAGATAAACAATGTTATAGAAAGTCATGGTCCTGAAAACAAAGAATAGTTTTTGTTTGTTTGTTTGTTTGTTTTATTAAACTAAGTAATTATTGTTCCTAGTTTCATATCCTAATAGATAGAAGACAGCAGAGATAAAGTTGTAATATACAAATTTTCACAATGGTTACATGAGAGCAGAAATCCAGACAGACATCAGCTAGGGCATTGTAGGAGTAAGTAAATGAACCAAGAGCAAACTACACACACGAGATCTGCTGGGCGGATCTCAGGGCCTTTACACTTTACTTTCTTCTCCACTCAGAGACTTTTGCTAAGGATAGCTGCTTTGTTCATCTGCCTCTTTAAATATGCTTTTATTTTGGGCATGCCTTTTCTGAGCATTTTCTGGCCTTCTGGTCACCATCTGTCACCTCCCTTTGTTCTGTTTCGAACATTATCACAGTCTCGCTTGTTCACTTACTTGTGGAGTCTAACTCAACTTTGAAGTTCAAACAACAGCTTTCGGACACTTTGCACTCCCCACTATATCCTCCAGTACAAGATTGCTTTTTATCAGTTGATGGAAATAAGTAAATATTCTTATGAGGCTGCACTGTGGTCATAATCTCCCTGGAAGTCTAAGGAAAGAGAAAGTCTGTGTATAAGTTAATTGCTTGAAAGGATTGAAAACCTGCACTTGGGAGCATGATGGTGCATGCCTTTGAGATGGATCTCTGTGAGTTTGATTCCAGCCTGGTCTACATAGTGAATTCCAGAACAGCCAGAGACAGGTAAAGATACCTTGTATCCAAAGAGAGAGAAGAAAGAAGAAGGTAGGAGAGGTGGGAAGGGAAGGAGGAAAGGAGGAGGAGGGAGGGAGAGAAAGGGAGAGGGAGGGGGAGGGAAGGGAGAGGGAAGTGGGGGGGGAGGGAGAGGCTGATCCAACTCCTGGGTACAGTGAACAGCACCACATAAAAGCTGGGAATAAGAACCTTCCAGTTGTTTCCAAGTGTTTTCTTTAATTAGAAAACAAAGCAACAAGCACTCTTCTCTAACAGAACTTTGTGTAAATAGACAAGTTTGTATGGTTCAAATCTGGAAAGTTCTGTCCATCAGGATCCATTCAAACAGAAGTAGATGGACAGTGCAGGACTGAGAATTCCAGTGGTTCTCCACAAATCTCACTCCTCTCTGCTGCGTGTTTCCTCTTTTCTTCTTAAGGATAAGAGCTGGGGCAGAGGGAAGAAAAGAAAAGGAGCCAGTAATCCAATAAGTTAATTTTCTTAATGTTTCATTTGTATGTGTGGTGGTAGTTTTTAACTTTTTGAATCTGGTGCAAGCTGTGTGTAAAGGCAGAAGCTACAGTATGCTTCAGTATTCTTCTGATTTTTAGGGCAGAAAGTTCACATACATGGTCTACATACACTAATAATTGAGGGTAAGGGACAATGATGCTGTTATACGAATTCAATTGTCACCTAGGAATTCATTGTGTCTGTAAGTAAGTGGTGTTCTTCTGGCCCTTTACTAGGAAGCTCTGAGAAACAATGTGAGCTGGAGGGGTAGCACGGGAGAGCCAAAGAGCTCTATCTATGAACTTGGGCCTGAATGAATAGCAGCAATTCCAAGATGACTCTCAGTCCATTATTCTAACGCAGTGATCTGTACACATGTAAGAGATGCTGTGTTAAATAAAAACTCCTAGTCCAGCCCAGACTCAGAGAGAGTTCCAGCTGGAACCCTCTCATAGTTGAGAAGAACACACTGACTTGCTGACTGTCAAAGCTTGCTTTCTATTTTTGTAATAAAATACTAAACAAAAGCAAGTTGCGGGGGGGGGGGTGTTATTTATCTTACAGATTATAGTCCACTGTGAAAAGTAGCCATGGCAGAACTCAAAAAAGAACCTGGAATGGAAATTTGAACATGGCCATGGGTGCTGCTTTCTTGCTCACTCCATGGCTTGCTAAGATTGCTTTGACTATATACTCCAGACCATCTTCATAGGAGCGGTATTACCAACAGTGTGCCCTCCCACAACAATCAGTAATCAAGAACCCCTCCCCAGTTATTTACAGGGTAGTCTCATGGAGACATTTTTCCAGTTGACAGTTCCTCTTCTCAGGTGACTACAGCTGCTGTGTTAGGTTGACAAACACGAAACCAGCACAGTTGACACCTTGTCAACTTGACACACAAGTATTTCTCTATTAAACCATAAGTTGTCTTGTTTCTTTCCAAAATCTTGTGTTAATGTCACAGTATAACACTTAGTATAGCTTTAAAAGTCCCACAGCCTTTAAAAATTTCAGCATTTTAAAATGCATTGTATATTTTATAAAAATCCAACTTATAGGAGCCCTGGTTTCCTATAAAGCCAAGAACAAGTTAATACTTTCTTACTTCCAGAAAGAAGAGCCGTGGCACAGTCATAAATCAAAGCTAAGCCCAAGGTCAGAAGTTTAAATACTTCAGTGTTGGATATATTGAATTAACTCATGATTTTTTGGGCTCCAAAGGGCTTGGATAGTCCCACGTCTCAGCTCTGCCATCCACTGCAAATGGACCTTCTCTGGTAAGCACAGGTGGCTTACAGGCCACATGTGCTGTTGTCCTTGGCAGTCTTCCCATTGTCTTGACATCTCCAACATGTTGGGTCTCATTGCAACTGAGGCTACACATTCTCCAATGACCTCCTTGCCTCTCAGAGTGCTAAACCTAACATGCTCTCTATATTTTTTTCATATCACCAGCTCTCGTCTCACCAAAGACAAGGTTACATGGAAGACTTAAACATTTTCAAGACTGGGTACCAACTTGAGATGTAATATTGACTCTTCTGGACCATAGTGCCTGTGTGCTGACTGTGAGGAAGCACTTCTCATAAGCTTTAACTACATTCATGTTGATCTCTTACTAATCACAAAGGATTTTTCCACCTCAGGCAATTACTATCAATTGTCCCAGCAAAGCAAAGGTTTTACTTTAGTGATATTGGTCTTTCATATTCTTCAGGCCTAACTGACCAGAAACCACAAATTCTTAATTTAGATATAGCTAATGGATGGCCCTGATGAAATCTTTGCTTTCTTCTGAAATGTTACAAGCAGGGCCTCCATAGTCTATAATTCTCTCAATATTCTTTATCTTCCAAGCTCTACAGAATAGCCAGTTAAGCTTTGAGCATTTAATAGTTTTTCCCGACTAAAGTTTCAAACATTTCCACAGTCCTCCACAAAATGTTGAAGTCAGGTCTGTCACAGCAAGGCCCATGAGCTGTTACTATATTCTGACATTGCTATGATAAAACACTAGCCAAAAGCAACTTGAAGAAGAAAAGACTTTGTTGTAAAAAATATTTTAAAAATCCCAGCTCAGGGTTTCTTCCCACCTTAAGTCATTTATGTTCCTGGATGAAAGACACATACAGCTGTTATATTGTTAAATATCCCTTAGGCTGCACGATAGCTCAGCAACTGCCTACGCTTGGTGCTGTTAGAATCTACTTTTCCATCGATAACCCAAACCATCACTCACTATTTACTATATTCCATCTGGGCTGCTCTTACCTCCAACCAGGCAGCTCTCTGGCCCACGTTCTCTAGCACATGGTGGCTCTCCTTTCTCCTCTCCTGCATGGGTAAATGTATATAAAAGGAATTCTACAAGAGTCCTAGGTTAATACATTATTGTTCATTTGAATTTCTTACAGGGAGGGAGAAAATCTAATCGGCAAAATAATGTTTCCATGTCCGCTAAAATGCAAAAGTTGTTAGAGCAACCATCTTAGGTCTTTATTGTTCTTAGAATGCAAAAGTTCTTTCTTTTATGCCACTTCATTGAAAATCTCTGCTTTTCTCACTTTTATCAGATTGGTCAAAAACAATGGGGAGGTTTTGAGTTTGACTGTCCTTTGGGGAATTCAGACTATTCTTTTTTTTTTTTAATTAGATATTTTCTTAATTTACATTTCAAATGCTATCCTGAAAGTTCCCTATACCCTCCCTCCCCCTGCCCGGCTCCCCTGCCCACCCACTCCCACTTCTTGCCCCTGGCATTCCCCTGTATTGGGGCATATAAAGTTTGCAATACCAAGGGGCCTCTCTTCCCAATGATGGCCAACTAGGCCATCTTCTGCTACATATGCAGCTAGAGACACGAGCTCTGGGGGTTCTGGTTAGTTCATATTGTTGTTCTTGTTATAGGGTTGCAGACCCCTTCAGCTCCTTGGGTACTTTCTCTAGCTCCTCCATTGGGGGCCCTGTGTCCCATCCAATAGATGACAGTGAGCATCCACTTCTGTATTTGCCAGGCACTGGCATAGCCTCATACGAGACAGCTGTATCAGGGTCCCTTCAGCAAACTTGCTGTCCTATGCAATAGTGTCTGAGTTTGGTGACTGATTAAGGGATGGATCCCCCCTGGTGGGGTAGTCTCTGGATAGTCCATCTTTTCATCTTAGCTCCAAACTTTGTCTCTGTAACTCCTTTCATGGGTATTTTGTTTCCTGTTCAAAGGAGGAATGAAGTATCCACACGCTGGTCTTCCTTCTTGATTTTCTTGTGTTTTGCAAATTGTATCTTGGGTATTCTAAGTTTCTGGGCTAATATCCACTTATCAGAGAGTGTATATCTAATGACTTCTTTTGTGATTGGGTTACCTCACTAAGGATGATATCCTCCAGATACATCCATTTGCCCAAGAATTTCATAAATGGAATTCAGGACACTCTGCAATTCCAGTTAACTGCCTGAGTCACTACCAATCCTTCCCCTGGGGTCTTAAACTTTCAGTGACTTGAGGAAGGGTGCATTTTTGGCTTTATGTTGAATAACAGTAGTTTTATAATTGGAAGCCTCTTAAGGTGTGAGGTGATATTCAAAACCAAATAGGAAACATAGGAGAGAGTAAACTCAAAACAGCTGTTGTTTCCACTTGAAATGCAATTAGTGGTAGATGACTTTTTTAAAAAAAAAAGTATTTTCTATGTTACTTATTTCTTACAAGTGGCAATTTTAAGTGCTATTTCCAGATATCAGCCAGTCGGGTTAAGATGACATTGAGCTATTTTGTGACACAGACAGCTTTTTTCAGTGAAGAAGTGAAAACATATGACAATTTAAGAAGCATACATGGGGTTGCTTATGCATATTTTTAAATTGCTGGTATTGTTTTTAAATATACATAATTGCTTATGTATATTTTAAAATGTCTGTATGGAGGCTGTCTCCGTCTCTGTTCCCTGCCTTTGGATTCCCTTCCCAGCTACTTGGGCTGCCTGGTTAGGCCTCAGTAGGATGCCTCAGGGTGGGGTGGTACCCAAGGGCAGCTCCTCTTTTCTGAGGAGAAGGGGTGGGGCCAATGGGGGAAGGGATTTATAAGGGTGTGAGGCTGGGAAAAGAGGAGGAAGGGTGCTGTGATCGGGATATAAAGTAAAATAAAAAATACAAATTAAAAAACAAGAAGCAAATATGGGTACAGTAGAACATTCTGGCAGATAGCAAGTTATTGGTTATTCAAAAAAACTAATAGAATTTTCAAGTACTGTGAAAACAGAAAAATACTATATTGGTCTAAGTCTGAGTTACCAGATTCCCTCCTTAGATTATTTTTCTTTGTATAAACTTATTAAAGACCCTATCCTGGACCTATAAATATATACAATTTCTATGTGCCAATTAACTATCTGCGTATGTGTATATACTGGATATGTAGTAATGTATTCTAGTTTAATAAAAAGATAACCTGGAGATAAATCTCAATGGTATCTGCTTTTAATACGTGAAGTCCTGAATCCAGTTCCCATAGCCACATGGAAAAGAAAGAAAAGTGTCTGTATGAAGTGACCTTTTAGATAGCAGGTGCCAGGCACAGTTAGGGCTTCATTGTTCACACTTAGGTCATTCGTCTCTATAACAAGTCCATATATAATCTCTTTGTCCATATAACTCAGATCTTTGGTAACATCACTTGCCTATCAGCTACTATACAATAAACAAGTATCATCTTAGCAGGTTAAATCCAAACTGTTCTTGCTGGGTAAATATGCCCCAGAAAATGGGAACTGATTGGAATTATGGACTTCACTGGCTGACAAGCTCTCTGCCCTGGGCACTTGAAAGGTAGTCGGATTATGTTTATTAAATCCTATCAAAGACCTTCAGCCTGAAATCTTAAAAGAGCAATAGACTTTCAGACCCAAATTTTTTTTTTTCGTAGTAGCATATTTTAAAGGACTTTTCTTTTAATGAGCAATAAAAATAAAGCTTCTATTTCCCAGGTAGGGCAAAAGAGAGGTGGCTTCATGGTCTATATAAATATTATTTTGAGGCTCCCAGTGGTTTTCTGAGAGAACAGAAAAGTCTTTTATGAAATTAATCAAATATCCTAACCTGCTTTGAAGAAGATTACCACTGTACAGTTCGCCACATAAAAACAAAATCTTTGTTTTTGTGGTCTCATGGAATTTAAGCCAGTGCCACTAAGCAGGGTAGCAAAATCAGGGACTAATATTCTCGGCCCAAAGAATAGTAAGAAGTGAAATCTGTTGAAGACAGATGAAATTAGTTATTTAAAAAGGGCAAACTTTATCAAATACATTTCTCCAGTATCTCTGCATCTAACTCATTCAAATACATGTTTGCAAATGCCAGTTCCTTCCTTGTTCTACTTTTGTTTTCAGACTTTCGATTTTTTCATATTTAATTTTTTTTCTCCATGCTTGCATCCCAAAATCTTTTTCAATTTGGTTGCTGACATTTTGGCAATGTGATGGTTAATCTCCATGGTTAATGTGACTGGATTTAGAATCACCATGGAAACGTACCTCTGCTCTTATCTATGAGGGGTGATTCCAGACCCTTGGTTTAACTGAGAAGGAAGATCTACCTTGAATGTCAATGACACCATCCCACGTGCTGGTCCCAGACTGAAAAAAAAGAAAGAAAGGAAAGAAAGAAAAAGCCAGCTGAGCTCCATTCATGATTTTGCCTCCTGACTATGGTCACAAAAAGAAAAGCCACCTCCCACTCCTATCCCCATGCCTTCCCAGGGTGTATCCTATCTTAAATAATAAGCTAAAATAAAACATTTCTTTCCTTAAATTGCTCTGTCAGGTATTTGGTTAGAGCAGTGAGGAAGGTAGGCTGGCGGGATGCAGGATCTAACGTGAGCTTGTTGCCACGTCCACCATAGTGCCTTCTAAGATGTTTGTATGTCTGATGCAGATACTAGAGATGGAAGGAGCTTTCACATTTCTCAGGAGAACACTGGCTATTTTAACGTTACATATGTAGGCAGCCACCCTGCTCTCTGCTACCCTGTGTTCCTGCACCCAAGTCATGCAGGAGCAGAGATCCACATTTAGTTGATGCCTGATATTATGAAAACTTTGTCCTGTCAAAGGTTTGTAGACTTTTTTTTTTCAATGTGGTATGTTATGAAGACAAATGAAGATGAGAAAGCATTTTCCTAAATAAACTGATAAGCACAGTTTATAACATTGAATTATAATTTTCCTGTGTATGGCCTACCATGTGTATGTGCCTCTGCTTTGGACTGGGAGTTCAATGTAGATATGGTTTCTGTTCTCAGAAACTTATATGGACTTGTGTGGAAGATGAATCTAGATTCATAAATGGCCATGAATGGAGTATCTGTACACCAGAATGCTCTATAGCATGGCAAGTGAATAGATATGGCTTTTGCAGTGCAACAAGCAAAATGCTGAGAACTCAGATAAAAAAAATCCACTGGAAACTAAAGAATGCTTTTCTTACCAAAGGAAAACAGTATATATAGTATCTTAACTAAATGACCTGGAAATCTGGTCATAACAAATGAAAATGCTTTTGTATTTATATAATTTTATTTTTAAAAGGGGGAACTTAGCTTCATGTCTTTTCTTCCTGCCTCCTCCCACTAATTTCTTGGAGTGTGAATAATGAGTTAGTAACCTTTTCAAGCGATCTGTCTTGTCATCAGGTCTGGTGTTGATCCAGTAGGTGGTGAAAATTCTAACTGCCTCCCAACATCAGGTGGACTGAAGCCATGAAGGCAGCAGCGGGTTGGTGTGGGCACTGGTCAGCCACAGGGTACATAGTGTGCTGCCATCCACAGGAGCACCATGCTTCCAGAAGGTTCTCACTTTTTGCAAGTGTTGTCTCGAGAGCTGGCTTTTCAACAGAGGCATGCTCTCTCTATAGCAGTGTGTGGTTAATCTGACAGGATGCCCTAATCCTTCTGCCCTGGAGCTTTCCTAATTGAGTCATTCTGAGGCTCTTATGGCTCGTTGTATTAAATTTTTGGTCTGTTTGATGAAGTGTTTCATCTTTGGAGTCTGATAGCATCTTGGAATCACCCCTGCATTTGGGGAGACAAATACTAAAAATTATCCATGTAGAATGTAATATTAAAATGTCTTGCACCTTGCAATAGAAGATTCTATTACTAGCGCACATTTTACTATTGTGAAAATATCTGCTGCCCTTCCGACCCTATACTTCCATGTTTAACTCCTCCTGTCAGAAGACCCTTACATGTCATTGTTGCAAGGTTCAAATGTGGCTTGCTTTGAACAGTGAAGCATAGAAGCTGAAGTGTACCAATGTCTACCACAACCCTCAGTGAGCTGAGGAGGTCTTTCCCAGAATTTCCTAGGTTTCCAGTCAGACTCTAAAGCAAAGAGCAAAGTTCCTTACATGAGGGGTTGTATAAGCAAGACATGAGCATGTGGTGGATTGAAGATAGAGCTGAGTATAGAGTGGTCGCTAGCACATGTGAGACTCTGAGCTCAATTGCCAGTACATATAAAAAGAGAAGAGAGGAGCTACTTTTATTGGGAGGTTGGTTACCACAGCATTTTCTGGTGAGAACACATTAGCTTCCGGTTTATGAGTTATTCCTTAAAAACCCACTGTGAACATGTGTATAGAAGTTTGGTATATGTGTAAATTGCCTTTATTTCTTGTACATCAGTACCAACAGAACTTAGCATCCTTACCAGTGCTTCAGATTTTCCAGATTTTTACCCATGCTGATGGGTAGGGAGTGGCATTGGAGTATGCTATTTACTTATCCCTAATGACTCATGATGTTAAGGATCTTCCATAGTTATTTGCTATTTCTCTTTAGTAAAATGTTGGTCCAAATCCTCCTCCAATTTTGGCATAGCAGTTTGTGTTTGTGACCTTGGGGTTTACAGTCTGTGCTTCAAGTCAGGCCTGATAACCTTTCCCCAAGAAGCGCATTAAAGGAGCAAAATGAAGAGTGGAAAGCAGAAAAGAGAGATTTATTTAAGATGGCCATATTGGGAAGAAGGATAAAGATATCCAGAGAAATGCCCAAGATGAAGTCCTGAAATGAGATCACAGTTTAAGAAGAGGACCAAGGACACGCGTATCTAAGCAGAAAGCTCAAGGACTGGGCCTACTCACTGTGTACCCATTCTTGTCTGGACTGACACTGAGGCCACAATGCTGGAATTGTAAAATCTTTTTCAAGAAGATAAACTAACCCTCTGCCTGGTACTGCCTTTATTTTCCAGGATAAGACTCCTGGAGAAAATAGCACATTTTGAGGTCCATTGTTTGAATAGTCTGAAAGATAGAACCCAAGTATCTCTTCAGGGCAGCCTCATCTCTGCCACTGTCTTTCTTATTCTCTTTGTTCATATATAAAGTCAGTTATGAGACATCCCTGATGCTTGAATGTGACGCAGGTTTGAGTCATTTCTGTGATGTATGTTCTGCATATGTTCTGGGAGAGTTTCTTCCAAGGCCATACTGGGTTTGCTTACAGCATTGCCTCTCAAAGATTCTAGTTAACAATTTCTTCCTTTATATAATTGTGCTCTAATTGTTGTATATTGAAAGGCTTTACCTAACTCAAAGATTTTATCTTCCTTTTAAAAGTAATTTGTGATTTAATTTGACTTAAGTGTGGGGATCTATTATTGATATTAGTGTTTGTGTGTGGTGTGAGGTGTTGTGCAGCAGCAAAGTTCTTGGTAAAATATGGTTATCCGAGCCTTTCTGAGCCCTTTGTTAAAACTAGTTTGTGTTACAAAGTTGTCCATGGTCCTTAGTTGGAAATCAATTGTCTCAAACCATAGCACCTTCTGACCTTTCATTTTTCTGTTCCGTTCATTTGTATTCCTTTCTGCCTATGCTACACTACCTTAATGATCATGATTTTATACAAATCATTAAAATAAGATACTTTAGGTCTTACACATTTATTTTTCTTTTTCAGAGTTAAATTGAATTTAGATTCTTCCATTTACATAAAACTTTTAGAATCAGTCATCAACTTCTACCAAAATAATTGTGATTGTGATTGCATTAAGTACATAGATGGATTTGAAGGATACTTCTTTAAAATATTGGATCACCTCAAACCTTGACATAATAAACCTATTAATTTGGCTTTTCTTCCTCCTCCCTCTGCCTTCCTCCTCCTCCCCTATCCTCTCCCCCTTTTCCCAACTCCCTCTCCCCCTCTTCCTCCCCTTCTTTCCCCCTCCCTTTCCTCCTCCCTTGTTCTGGTCTCTTTCTTTTGGTGCTGGAGTACAACTTGAGACCTCCTGCATGTTAGGTAAATGCCACACTACTGACTCAATGGCAGCCACAACTTTGACATTTCTTTCGGGGTTGTATTGTAGTTTACAGTGTAAAACTCTCACTCCAATAGACTCTATCTATTCCTAACTAGGACATTTTCTATACTATTGGTTTTTTTTTTTTTAATTTCCAATCCAAGTTATTGTTGTCACTGTATAGAAATAAAGTTGATTTTTGTATATTGTTCTTGGGTCGGACCATTTTTCTAGGCCCACTTATTAGATATGATGGCTTTTTACAGATGGAGTTATGTTTCTCCAAGATTATCATGATATTCTCTGTTGAATCTACATGGATAGCCTGGTGCTGTGCTCAACAGTACTGACATAAATGACACATTTGAATGATTCACAGTTATTTCGTTTTTATCATTATGTAATAAATATGATATAATAATGTAGAATGATATATAACACAGAATATAACATATATGTAAAAGAGCACAATAGCTATACATGTCATAGCTATTTGAGAATATTTCTATTTTTCTTTTAGCTATTATTACATAAATATGTTAGATTTTTATTAAATGTACCTTTCTAAACCCACTGACATGATCATATTTTTTGCATTTTGTTTGTTATTGTGAATTTTGTCCATTGATTTTTAGATGATACAGTAACTTTTACATGCTGGGTACTAAGTCCTCTTCTAGTTACTCCGTGTTACTGTTGCCATGTGATATTGGACTTGGGTTGCTCCTTCTTTTGGTTTGAGTTTTAGAGATGCACAAATTGAGTGGATATTGCTGCTTTTGTATATATAGTTCATCAGAAAATTCTGTTAGTATTGTTTCTTCTTAGAATGTTGGGTTGACTTGATCACGAGGCTGTCTGAGATAGAGCATTCTGGTTTCTTCTTTTGATTTTTTTTTTTTAATCTACCAACATAAATTTGTTAATAGAAAGAGCTTTCCGGGTTTATCAGTTCTCCTTAAGTAGATTTTGGGAAGGGAGTTCCTGTTCTTTAAAGAAATTTGTTCAATAGTCTTTCCATTTTTTGGTTGTTCATCCTACCTCAAATTCTTGTGAGTTTTCTATCATATGGTTAGAGTGGTTTGCTAGTATTATCTCTTAGTTTTGTTTTTTTCATAGTTCTTGTACTTGGGATTCACTGAGCTCTTCAAAACTAAGGATTTATGCTTCTTATCAAATTCGGAAT
The DNA here is from genome assembly GCA_902729485.2 of Mus minutoides. Classification (NCBI taxonomy): domain Eukaryota; kingdom Metazoa; phylum Chordata; class Mammalia; order Rodentia; family Muridae; genus Mus; species Mus minutoides. Next base: position 1,122,425 of record LR749810.1, read on the forward strand.
ATTTCGGTATTATTTCTCAGATATTTGTACCTTTTCTTCATGTTCAGGGGCTTCCCGTGGGACTTGGTTAGTGGAAGAAGATGGCTTATTCTGACATGTGATCTTCTCAGCTTAACTTGTTCACTCACATATGTGATTTGTTCAGCATTGGTAAAAGAGTTCTGTGCCCATCTGTGACGTACTGTCTTTTCCAGTACTTTCTTGTGAACTCACCCAGTCTCAGTGTTCCCGGGTTGTTGATAGCATTTCTCTAACACAAGGACACCCTGGGACACATTTCATGGCTATCCTTGAACAACGGACTGCTTGTTCTCTCAAGAGGATAAGTTGGTTCCCATCAGGTACTTCTTCTGTTGGTATGAATTCACCAGTGAGTCACTGTCCTGTGTTGACAGAAACAATTTCTGTAAAGTGTCCTCTCACTATGAGACATACAAGCTCCATGGCATGTCCAAGACCCATACTCAAACACTCACAAATAAAACGGAACAAAATATTTTCAATGGTTTTGTTTTTGAGTTGTGTTTTGAAGTTGGGATTACTCTAGAAGGTTCCCTTTGCTCACTTTTGACTGGAAATTGAAATTATTAAGTTGACATTGACTAAGTACGCATTCTTCATTCACAGTGTGGATTGGGTGAGAGAAGCCGTCTGGAATTGTTTTGTGTGTCGGCTTCCTCTTTCAGTAGCAAACCTGCTCATTTTCAGTGAATGCTTATTTTTGTCAATCTTTTTTTTCCCCTCAGCCAGTTCTTCTCAGCTTGATAATGAAAAAGCAAGCAAGTTCATTTCCTTTCTGTTGACTTTGCTAGCATTCCAGCCTTTAGGCTTTTGAAGTAGTCCTGATTTGCGTAGAGCTTGTTTGGCTTCATGAGTCATGCCTTTTATGCAGTTTGCAGTGGCAGCTACATCTTCCAAATGGAATTCTTGCAATAAACTATTCAACTAGGTCTTTTGTAAGCTTGCATAAAAGAATGTTTTATGGAAATGTTTGACACAATTGTGTTTCAGAATTGGGTAGTTTCTATTAAAAAAAAAAAGGAACATGATATAAAGTTAAACAATGAAAGCAGGAAATGCTTGTTTTTGTTGATTCGACTTCCTCCTACACCACTTATGATGAAGAGTGATATAGCAAGTTACAGTTTTGGATTGAAGAAGTAAAGGGAAATGATGAATTTCCCTTGGCCCACATGAGAACGCAGAGAGAAGCCAAGACCTAAAAATATCTGTCTTAGAATGTATGATATGATTAAACCTAAACAGAGGTAAAATTTTCTCACCTTGATTTAGATTTGAGTGTGAAAATTTGCTGCCTTCATTTCTGTAAAGAAAAAGTTACTATTTGTGATGCCAACATATGATTGTATTACAGTGAGGCATAATTGATCTTATTAGTTTGTGATAATATATAGTTTTAATAATAAAATTACACAGACAATGTGAAACTTTTGTTTTACTTCTGTTAATTTTCTCCAGTTCTTAAATTGCTTTCAGTGGTGTCAGCGCAGCAGTAATATCATTCTTCTTAAGAGGACAGAAGTTCATGCTGCAGGCGAAACAGCAACCTCAGTGCCTCATAGGACATTCATTTAGAGAACGGCAGCTCTGGCCTGCTCTGAGGGAGGCTTGGGGGGCTCCCCTGAGTCAAGTGGTTACCTGATGAACATCTGGACAGGTGCCCGAGGGCCCATGGTTTGAACCGATTTCAGAGACACAAAAGCAGCTCTAAGTTTCTGAGAAACAATTTGAGCAATGCTTACATCCCGGCCTTAGCAGTGTTACTGGCTGCAAGTTGGTGGTAAGAGCAAGTATTAACAAAAACAACAACAAAAAAAGGTGAGACTGGACTTCATTAAGACCCTAAGGCTCCTCCTCCTCTTTCTCTTCTGTCTGTCCTTCTTGTAGTGTGGTAGCTCTACCTTGGGTGTTTGAGGACATCTCATAAGCTTCATATTCTGACTTCCATTTAGAAGTCATTAACTCCAGGTCTAGCCTTATTACCTGTGCTGGCCTTCATACTTAGACTTCCTGTTTCAAGGCCTCTTATCCACCTTCTTCCTGCTCAAGGTCTCCCTTCTCTACCTGCTTCTGGTTTGAATGTCTTCTGCATTTGCTAGTCTCTGCCTTATATTTACACAACTTCCTAGCTCAAGGAAAGAGTCACCTTCACACACAGCGTCTGTGACCACTCTATTCCAACTTCTGTAGATCCTTCTCCCACATTAACCAGGCTTGCTTTGTTCAAAACGTTTATCACACAAAGATAGTATCTTTCAGTTTGTTATGCTTTCTTCCCTTTTCTTAACAGTCCTCTTCAGTAACAGCGCATACGATGCCATGTTTTTGTCTTTAACTTCCAGTATGTGGCATTATTGCTTCACACAATACATAGTCAATAAGACCCTGAGAAAGCTAAATGANCAGACTTCTTTTGTAAATATTTTTTGTCAAGAGACTTGCTAAGGGCATTTTCTTACTCCTTTTGTTTATTTATTTTATTTCCTACTTGCTTAGTTGCTTTTCTTGTGCTCGAGACAGAACCCAGAGCTTCAGATATGCTTAGTGTACGTTCTACCACAGAGCTACAGTCTTAGCCCTCAGGACAGTCTTAATCATCACCTTCTATTGGCATAATTAAAAATCAGGCCAGTGAGAGACTGTGATAGTACACAGTATACACATAGCAAGCTGATCTGTATGCACGCACACACTCGCACACACATACACATGCACAATCTAATCTTTTGTCAAGTGGTAAATCTAGTGCCTTGCCTATATATACTTGGGAAATGTCATGTTTGCTTTTATAATATTGCTGAAGGTTACCTATGAGGCAGTATGCTCATTTTGCAAGTAGAAAACTGACCTAGAAAGACAGGGACTCAAGTAAATAAAAGCTAGTTGATCTTGGGTCTGTATGCTAAGTCTGAAGTATTGACTAATGATATTAGTTGTTGGCATACAGTTTTAAATGCCTCCTGTAATAACAGCAAATGCCATGTATATAGTATATATGTGACTAAGGAAGCTAAAAATATAACTGTATCATAAACATGCTAATGAATTTAATTGCTTAGGAATGAAAGGAAAATACAACATTTTTGCTTAGGCTCATGAATTTTATGGACAGGAACACAATAAAACTTAAAGTAAAAAATAAATTTGCATTTTATTTGGGATTTAACTGCAGTCCATACACACCAAAAGCAAATCATTTAAAATGTTAAAAATCATTAAATGCATTGTTGAGCATTTGAAATATCTGTTTGATATTTGCTATTGAACTATAAAATGATATATGAGAATTTCAGTAAATACAGTCTGTCTAAAATTAATTTTGGAAAGTAATTCAAAAGATAATGCTTTGGTTACAGTTCTGCCAGCAATTATTAAATATGTTTTGAGGAGAAAATTGCTATCTAATTTGCCCATCTCTCTTTTGTCATTTTGTACAAAACAAGATAAATACTCTTTAGTTTGTGAAGGCTGTTGACACCAGTTACAAGCCAATTAATTATAGATGACTTACCCATGCATTTGATCATAAAATAAATTGGATGTGGCTGCTGGACCAAAGCTTTAGATTATTTTATGCAGATCAAAGCACATTTTGAGTAACCAATGGTTGCTGGGATCATCCATTCAGATGACAGAAAACAAAACAAATACCCAATAAGTTTATGAAATATTTTTGTTTGTAAAGGTAAAAATTATGTTTTGAATAAATAAGCCAAGTATAGAAAAATATCTGAACTCATTATATTTTCAGTTCACTTAATGAATAGCCATTCGAGAAGCTCATTAGCAACAGAAATTTAGCCTTGCTTATTTTATTAAAGGGTGTTTATTTTTAATCACTGCATTAATTTGCTAACGTGGTAGATAATCTTAATTCACAAGTACCCAAGTTTCTCACCACTTTTAGTACATAATATAATAATGACTTTGCAACTATCTTTTGTTTCTTTGGTCACTCACTGTTTATCTTTTAGGACACTAATAAAGATAAGAAAACCATCAGTTCCAGTCATCAACTAAACAGCCAAGAGTTGATATTTGCATTTACCTCGTGTTTAACGTTAGAATGGCATGTAAAAACTTAGATTCATTTGCTGACCTCACAAATCTTCACTGAACCCTGAAGAGCTTAGAACCCAGAGATGAGATAAAGCCGTCAAAGTTCTGTCTTCTCAGAGAGACTCCAGTTCCAAGAAATAAGGAGATTTATAGAAAAGTTTCTGGCCAATAATCAGGGACACTTGACATATAGAGGTGACTCACCTATGGATAAAGGGGGTGGTGGTGCTTGCTTGGCCAAGCAACAAACTAGTCCAATATTTCATGACCTGAGACAAAGTTCAGTGTAGGTTCCAGTTCAGCCTGTTGCACTTTGGGTTCTGCATTTGCGAGCCATTCTGCTGATGGGTAATCAGGCTAAGCTGTCATCTTCCATATCGGCTGGATGCTGGCTGAGCAGGAACTTTACTGAGGTAGTTAAGTGTCTCTTTCAGCCTAGCTCACCTTCTGGAAAATTGGCTCACACTTCTATATTGCAGCAGAGGCAGAGTTCAAGAGTGAAGAAGGGTTGTTGGGAAAGCCAACATTCTAACCTCCCTTCCATTCCTCTGAGTACATACTATACATACCAAACCACCCCTTGGCTCACTTGCCATGGTTGAAAGAGCCACAGATGAACAAAATTTGCCCTGTAAATGGAGTCATATGGCTGAGCTTGCAGAGTCTACCTGCATGTGCCCAAGATGCACATCTACTATCTCACTTTGAACTACTTTACACTTTTCATTTGGAAAATAACTATTTTGCTATGGGTTCTCCATTGGGCAGAGATTACAAAGCTGGTATATTTAGGACACATTGAAAGTAAGAGTGAAAGATATTTCCTGAAAAATTCAAGTTTTTTTTTTTACACTTGCAACTTGTTTTTTTTTTTTATTTCTTACAGTGAAATGCTTTTACACATATATATCTGAATTGTTGAACACTAGTACAATATTAAATAAAACAGCATTATGCAGAAGTTAACATGAGGGGTACTTTTACAACCATATGCTTATTTTGTCAGCAAGAAGCCAGAAACATACACAAACTCAGTGGTGTATGTTTATAACAGATATTCAGTGAAGAAACAGCAGAGATGTCATGTGTAGAGACTCCTGTGTGTACTTTGCCCATAGTATATAGGGCATTTTGGTTGTAATTTAAATTCCAATTGACTTGAAGTTTTGTGTTTAAAAACCTTTCTCAGAGCAGTTTGACACTCCCAAGGTCATTTCTTCACCTATGTCCTTGGTCATTCTCCCCTGTCTCGGATGTCAGACAGGCATGGAAACTGTGCTACATTCCTAGAAGACTCTTCCCCAAGGGCCCAGAAGAGCACCCAAGAGCATGCCCTAAGCTAGCAAGCTCAATGTGTGTTGATTGAAATGAAATACAAGTTATATCCCATGGTCTAGAAGCAATGATCAGGACAGCAGATTATATCTAAGTGGCCTCTATTATGGTGTCTCTTGAAGGTTCCTGAACATGTTCCATCTCCTGAGGCTCTGGCACAGAAGCCTATATCTATCTGATGCACAAGAGACTGTGAGACTTTGGACCACAGGCCCTGGTCCCTCTGGGAGGACCAGTTGGGTAGGGAAAAATGTCAATCTCTGATAAATTTCATGGAATGAGATGAAGGAAGCATGGAATTCTTCAGTCCTCACCATTCTACATATCCTTTGTGCAGTGCAAATCCTCAGTTAGTGCCTGTGGATTGTTAGTATTAGTTCTGAAATCTTAACAGGCGTTTATAATCAGATTACAAGAAGTCATATACAGTAGGTTTTCATGTTTGTTAAAAGATATATGCAGTGATTGTATTTATTTAAATATAGATGTTACTTTATTAAACTATTTATCAGTATATTATTAAATTCAGATTTAATTAGACATAAATTATCATTGCTTATATTATTCCTATGTCTTATTTCTCTAAGATTGATACCTCTTAGGACCATAATTTCAAAACACAAACGATCAGCTAAAACTTATGGTTGGCAGGTTTGCTTCCAATGCTCACTTCCATACCTTTATATTGCTAAGGTTATTTTCCATTTGCATGTCACACTTCCTAATCACAAATAAATCATTTTTATTTTTAAATATGCCAGTACATGAAGTTAAAACTAAAATTAATAACATTCTGTGCATTGGCTCTAAAGATAGCATACCTATTAAAATACATATTTCTAAGACATCCCAGGGAGGAGACAATTGATGGGAACCACTCTGACATGGAACTCTCTCTTGTCAACACTGTCACTGTTCCTGAGAAAGGTGCTATTGTAAGAGATACACCATATCCCCAACATTAATTCTTTAACATCTTTCAGTTGATGAGGCAAATGGACGAGTTTATACTTGGAAATCATTTATTGTATTTGTAGAGATATCTGTATACTTGTTTTGAGGCATCAAATCTGTATTTTGGGGGTCACATGACTCATTTGGTTAACTATAGTTAACCAAATGTTCTCTGAAGTGCACACACCATGGAACAATTGAGAACAATGGAGTTCTTGATAAGGAAATGTTAGAGTTATTGGATTGGGGGAATTGATAATTACTTAATGGTTCTCAGTGGTCCCCAAACTACTGCTTTTCATCACTCATTGGAAATATTTTGTTCTTTTTCAGGGTTCTAAAAAAGTTTGCTGGTATAATAGCTGCAAAAAAAAAAAAACCAACCAACCAAACAAACAAACAAACAAAAAAAACCAAAAGCCCAGATAATTTTTAAAAATAATTTCAAGAGAGAGATAAACTTGCCCAAACAACCATTGAATATTATTTTATTTCTGAGTTATGTTTCCTTCCTTTGTTTTCTGGAGTCACAGAGAATCCCAAAACCTGCGTCAGATCAAAGCCCTCTTGCTGTTCTGTTCTGGCCAGTTAGCATCCTGGATCTGTCATGGCCTTGAAGAAGGGAAGGAGGGAGCTTGCGGTCCTTCCAATGCTGTGATAGTGGGCCCTTAACTCTGATATCTGGAGAGGCCTAAGCAATAAGACCCACTTTAGAGACTGATGTGCCGGTCAAATTGACTACTTGGGAATTGAACAATAGGACTCAGAATGGCAAGAAGCAGGATCTCCTGTGACCAGTCTGATACACATAGCTCCCTAAGTGTAGAGTCTAAACTAAAACAGTTGACTGGTAGTTTACAATGGAGAAAATAAAATATGGCTGGTGTTGACACTTCTTCTGCTTGTCCTCTGCAATTACTCAGTGTAGCATGTTTGGTGTCTCTCAGGTTGAAGCAAAGATGTTGGGACAGTCAAGGGTTATACAGATTTTACTTGAAATGTGCTTTTGTTAGATGAGTTTCACAGTTTTTAAAATATATATACATTTCTCAATTTAGCTACAGTTTCATCTTAGGTTGGCAGGGGGCTTGTCTTGTGTCACTTCCATCTGACACTCAACCATGGTGCAGCCTCACTGGTATACTATGAATTCTAGAACAAAAGGGAAGAGCAAGTGATATATCATACCCAGGCTCTAAAAGTATTTACACAGACAGGCCCTAGGTCCCTTCAGCTGACGTGTGCTTGGTCAAATCAAACACATGGTCACGTGAACCCAACTTCTAAGTAGAGACCTGCAGTGCTTCCATGCCACTAGAAATACCAAGAGAAATGGAATATCAGTGGAGTTTATATGTAATGGCGTCATGTACAATGCTAAACATCTAACAACATAAGCAGTAGCAGCATTTTCTTAAAAATCCAAGTTGAGAATGTAATCACTTTTCGTTGAGTTAATCTTTGGACCATAAGATCTTTGGGTTACATGTAAATTTCACTTCGTTAACAACAATGAACATGGCTTAAATCCCTGCCTGCCCCATAGTTTCCTCTTTGTTTTCTTCTCACCTGACCCTGAAATCTAAGTCACCAGAAGACAAAATGGAAACAAACATTAAAACACAAAAACAGCCTCATGCTGTCTGAAATATCTGATTCCAAAAAAAAAAAAAAAAAAAAAAAAAGAAAAAGAAAAAGAAAAAAAGGGAAAAAAGGAAATGAATGTTGCCACTAAGTTGTCTAAAATCTGCAGGCATTGACAGAGGGGCAGCTGTGCTCTCTTGTGCTTTCGTCCTGACAAGGAAGTTGTAAAGTTCTTGCTGTGATAAAGAAGCCCTATGCCTTTTCTTGTGAAAGCCCCCACAAAGACATGCCCCATGCTGCCAATACTGGTTCTAGCAGGGTCATTTTCATTCTTTTAGTCTGTTCCCCCCTTCTCTGGCTGTACATGGGGCCCTCTTGAGACAGAGGAACTTGCTCCATCTCAACCTATTGTGACTAATGGGGGAAGCATGGGCTGCGAAGGAGGGAGTGGATAATGCATATTGGTTTTCATTATCCTGCCAGAGACACTGAATCAATGCAGTTGGCAATTGGTGAATAAAGAAATAATTGAGGGTTTATGTCCTCATCCCCATAGGGGAAAGGGAAAGTCAAAGAACAGAGACATGCAGGCTGCTACTAGCCATTTTGAAATTTATGTTTAAAAGAAATCTCTGAAGTTACAAATTACATATTACTTCTGTACTTCAAAGGGATGTTTCATTTACTATATCCTATTTGCTAAACTAAGAACAGCTTTTTGTTTTTGTTTTTTTTTTTGAGGGGGGAGGTATTATTTAGTGACTCAATAATATCAGTTCTTCTTCACAAAACTCCTAGAAATTTTAACATGTAGAAGATGAGGGAAAATACAGTTGGCTCAGCTGAGGTGCAGTCTCTTGGAGCTAGTAATTATGTCCCATCTGTTTGGAGAAATAAGTTGGCTTTTAAGAGAGTAAATGGGGTAACAATTTAATTAAAGGCAGGTTAGATTACATGCAAATTACTTGCTATTATTATTAGAGGGATCTGTCAAAATGGACAAGTGGGAAAGCTGTTTTCCATGTTTCTTGGGGGAATTGCTTACAGCATAGCTGGGGAATGTAACTTGGGCTTTGGGCTTTGTTTTAGCTCTGGTGTGTGGAATGAAACTATTGCCCAGAGTCTCTATGTGGCACCTGCTCTCTTTATCCTTTCTTGGCCTTGGTCATTACAGCCTAGTCTAGCACCACACTGCAACCAGCACAGCTTTAGCTGATATGGGCTTCTGTCATTTGGCTTATAAATATTTTAGAAACAATCACTTAGTATTTTAAAAAATATTAACATTTGAATCAATTTCCAATCTGTAATTTCAACCTAGTATTTTCTCTGTGGACTTGAACCCATTGCAACTGAACTCCCTTACCTAATTATAAATGTTACAAACACAATGATGTCTGCAGTTGTAGGTTTTACAAGAAATACATTCTTTCTCACTGTCCCCTGGTCACCCTCTCCCACAAACCTCCCTTCTCCAGCCTCCTCTTATCCTCTGAGAGGGTGAGAGCCCCACTGGATATCTCTCCAACTCTCTCACATCAAGTCTCTGGGTCTAGGCTCTTCCTCTCTCACAGAGGCCAGGCTAGGCAGTTGGCTAGAAGAACATATTCCATGGACAATTAACAGATTTGGTGGGATAGCACTGCTCTAGTTGTTTGCGACCCACATGAAGACTCTGCTACATATGTGCGGAGAGACCTAGATCCAGCCTGTGTATGCTCTTTGGTTGGTAGTTCAGTCTCTGAGAGACCCAAGATTAGCTGACTCTGTTGGTCTTCCTATGGAGTCCCCATCACTTTCAATGCCAACAATTCTTCTCCCTACTTTTCCATAAGAGTTCCCAAGCTCCAGCCAATGTTTGGCTGTGTGGGGGTGTATCCACCTGAGTTAGGTACTGGGTGGAGCCTCTTAAAGGATAGTCATGCTAGATTCTGGTGTGCACACATAACCGAGTACCATTAATAGTGTCAGGGATTGGTGCTTGCCCATTGGATGACTCTCAGATTTGCTCAGTTATTGGTTGGCCAATCCCTCCATCTCTATTCCATCTCCCATTCCTGCATTTCTTGCAGACAGGATAAATTTGGGAGTGTAAAGTTTTGTGGGTGAGTTAGTGTTCCTATGGCTCTACAGGGGTTCCTGCTGGCTACCGGAGGTGGCCTCTTCAGGTTCCATATCCCCTATGCTCAAGTGATAGCACATGCTGGTGAGGATGTGGAACAAGAGGAGTACTACTCCATTGCTGGTGGGAGTGCAAACTTGGGTTTCTCAAATTGTTCTGGGAATAATTCTACCACTAGACCCAGCTATATCACTCCTGGACATATACCCAAAAGATGCTCCAACACTGCAAAGATACTTGCTAAACTATGTTCATAGCAGCAGCTTTACTCATAATTGCCAGAAACTGGAAATACATTAGATGTCCTTCAACTGAAGAATGGATAAAGAAAATGTGTTACATCTACAAATGGAATACTATTCAGCAATTAAAAACAAAGATGTCATAAATTTTGGAGGCAAATGGATGGAACTTGAGAATATCATCCTGAGTGAGATAACTCAGTCTTTAAAGGACATGCATAACATGCACTCAATTATCAGTGAATCTTAGCCATGAAGTACAGTATACTCATGCTATACTCCACGAACCAAAAGAAGCTAAAAAGGGAAGAAGGCAAAGCGAGGATGCTTGGATCACACTTGAAAGGTGGAATAAAATAGTCATAGGAGGGAGATGGAGAGAGGGAGCTGGATAGGAGAGGAGATGAGGAGGGGAATGGGGGAGGTTCAGGATCAGATGTGGGGAAGGACAGGAAAGATGGCCAGATGGCCATGAGAATGAGTAGCAATCTGCAGCTAACCAGGGTGGGGAGGCAGGGGCATCTTCAGGACATGACAGAGACCTGGGGTAAAGGAGACACCCAAGAATCAGTGCATTCTTTCTTAATAGGAAATTATCTGCATCCGTCTTTTTATGGTGTGTCTGACACTGCTTTTAATAATTTTGCATTTGAATGATTTTACAGATTTTCATATGCCAGAGTACATCTCATGAAAACTCACGGGTTTAATGAAGCTGTATTTGTGGATCTGTGTCAAAAGATACCAGGTCTACTATAATGACTTTCTGTGAGTTGACTGGTTGTGTGTAGAGGCTGAATGCCACAAATGCAAAGTATGAGAAATAAATCCATCAACTCAATCACATCCAAGCTAAAACTACTTTCTGGAAGCCAAGACTGCTCATAAAAAAAGCTTACGCTATCCTCGGTTTACCTGGCAGAATTTCACAGGACCTCTATTGTATAATTTATCATTTCCCCAGTATTTCCCCCCTCCCACCTCCCCCATTCCCCCGGTATTTTATGTTTAACAGAATATCAGTATTCAAATTTATTTCTATGTCTTAAAGATTCATCAAACAGTAACTCATAGAAATGAGAGAGTACATGCATTAACTTATTAATATAAGTTACTATGCACTGCATGAATACAGCTACAAAAAATATTATCTCCAATATCTGCTTACAGATACTTGTCTGTGCAGTTTTCATTGTACATTGTACGTTTGCTTTTTTCTTATACACAGGATCCTCCATGCCATGAGTCAAAAGTCATTTTTTAAGTCATATGAACAAGATTTTTTCTGGAGCCTGACTTGTCTAAAACTAAGGTGCTAATCACCTCATTTTGAGGTAGAATGTCTCTCTCTTTCCTCACACAATAGAATGACATTTTTTATTTTTATTATGTTTTATTTTCTATATAAGTATGTGTGCTTTGTATATGTATCTTGTGTATGCATATAGTTGTGCAGGTACAACCACAAATGTATGGAAGACAGAGGAGAGCATCAGGTGTCCTTCCTTTTCACTCCCTGCCTTACTCCTTTGAGACACTCTGTAACTGAACACAGAGCTATGCTGTGGGTGAGCAATGACTCCCCCTAGCCCTCAATCCATGTCATCTCTGCCCCACACAGTGCTGAGGTTATAAATGAGAAGGTGACCTGGGATTTTTAGATAGGCATTGGAGCTTTAAACTCAGATCCTCATGCTTGCATAGGCGCTATCAACTGCCCAGGCATCTTCATGGTCCTTAATCTGTGAAATACCTTTAATAGGCCTACTGCATAGGTCTGTCAACACAATAAAATGAAATTAAATATTTTTACTCTCACAAGTCTCCTGATTTTTATATAATTTACAAGACCATACCAGTCACGCGGGATATAAATTTATTACATTTAATAAATTGGAGGTCCCCAGATGACTGTCAGAGTCTGATGATAACTGAGGCATAGTAATTACCCAAGATTAAAAAAAAAAATTCAGATAGTTCTAAACCCTTCATATGTGTTTTATAAAAGAAAGGATTAGAGAGATTGGTGTCAGGAAATTGGATAAAGTTTATTTAATAACTGAAAACAGGTTAAGGATAAATTATTTGAAAATAAATATGTTAAGAAGCTATATTTATAATACAATAAGAATAGAATAAGGTTTCATTATCAAATATTTTTTACTGCACATTATAATTTTATGTCACCATTTATAATCATTCTAGGATGCTTCAAGTTGTTTTTTTTCATAATTCTGAAATTTTCCTACCCAATATATATTTTTATAGCCTCTAATATCTGCCACCCTCTTTACTGGGGTAAAGTTTGTTATTTTAATACTTAATTTCACAAAAGGAAATAATTGCATTAACCCAGAACCTTTTTGACAACTAGATTCGGTATAATTCCAGACCATTTTATAGTCATTGTATTAGTTTCATTTATCCATTTGGTTAGTTATAGAATTAATGAATGTATGACTCTTTGCATGACTTACAAATATATCACATGGTTGTGTATTTGGATCCAAAACCCCTTTTCAATATTCTTATCAACCAGTGGGCTAGCAAAGAGCTATGAAAAATAACAAGTTAGTTTTGAGAGAGTTACAAGCAAAATAATATTAAGACAAGTCTAGATCTCAACTAACATATGAGTATTTCAGGTACAAGCTAAAAAAAAAAAAAAGGCTTTTGGAACAAAAAGTATAATCTCCTGAAGTTCTCCTGAAGTTCATGCTGTCTCACCATTTCAGCCAATATGCAAAGCTAACTACCAGCCTGAGTGACAAACTCAAGAGTAGCCCAAGTTCTAGTCCTCTGCTCCTGCTGGCTTCTCATTGTCTTCTCTGATTTCTCAGCTGTTGTTTGAACTTTAATTAGGGTAATGTCAGAATTGGGGGGGTGGGAATACTATCCTTGACCAAGATGAGAAAATTCAAATCAAACCCTTTCTTACTTGTTGGAGAGGTAAGCATATGTTCAAGACTGTATGCAAAGGCTGCATGTTGGGGGTCTACAGTGTAAATAGTTATCTTAGAAAAGAATGTTTATATAGATCTGATGGCTACTTTAATACATAAATAAGCAAAGAAAGAAACACTGTAGTATCAATTTAAGTCTATGTAAATTTCAATTTTATATTTTTCTGTGAGAGTGTGTGTGTGTGTGTGTGTGTGTGTGTGTGTGTGTGTGTGTGATGAAAAGTTTAACAGTAAGTAAAATCAGGAAGATATTTGGTGTATATAGAGTGATTTGGTTCTACAGATTTATGAGGAAGTGCCAGGGAAAAGTGATAGTCAGCCCCAACCAAATTGTATTCTTAATTGACAGCAGTTCTCTCTGATTCTGTATCCTTCACCCCTACTCTGTGAAGACCACCTTGGAACACAGCATTAGCCTGAATCCACTTATTTTTTTAAATGCACTTTTCTTTAATGATTATCTTTTAAATCTGTCATCTCTTTCCTTTAATGCCTGGTCTTTTTTGAGGTGCTAGCAGCGCTCCATTGAATCTTGACTGTTATCTAATCACATTTTAAATTTTTTGTTGTGTCACCAAGAGAAATCACCCCAAATCCACTGCCTGCCACTCAATAGAAAATAAAAATGACACCCTGCTTCATGTGCTTCCAGAGCACATTCCACTTCAGAGAGAAGTAGAGCAGCAGTCCCTTCCAAGAGAACTGGAAATGAAAGCACCATTTTGAGTTGAAACAGAAAAGGTTATTGAACATCTTTTCCATGTGCTTAGGAAATATATGCAAATGTACATGAAACACTCCTGAATGAAACCCTGTCAATCTGGGGTAGACAGCAAAGTCAGGAGATGGCTACCGTTTAGTTTGTGTTCTGAAAGAAAGCTAGTTACAGTTATTCATCAAACTGTGTTCTGCTTGGTGCTTGTAGTAAAGAAGCAGTGTGGCTGGAGTGAATCCAGGGACGCTTTAGTGTTTAAAGGGTAACACCTTCTGAAGGCACTGGCACATTGAAAGCCGTTAACATGAGAGACCAAATGAAAATGTTATTTGGTCAGTCTTGAGGCAGTTGATGTGATATGAGCTGCCTTCTTCAGACTTGGAGAGATGATCATCCATTTTCGAGATGATGGTGTATGGTATTTCCCCGGTAGGTCATTTAAGATTGGTGAATTCAAGTAAATGTCACACACCATCTGCTTTGTTGTAGCATGGCTGACTTGCCATTCTTTTTCGTAGCTACCTCACAGGAAATATGCTTACCGTCACTTTCGAGAAAAAGTGTAGTTCATAAACAGTGGTAGAGATTGTATAATTTCTTGACTGAGTAACTATGACAAGGTTTACTTTAGTTTAATCTATAGATAAGAGACCAGTTACTTTTCTCCACTATGGGTATATACCCAGCAGATGTAATTTATGAGAAGTTATCTGGGCTCAGTTTAGAAGTTACAGTCCATCATGACAGGGGATGGGGTGGAATTAGGGTGGGGGCAGCTCTGTTCATGGTGGCCAGAAGTTACAGTTTGCCTTCTTAGAGAGTTTACAATGGAATCTGAAGACATCACCTTCATGGCCAGCTCCCAGCAATCCATGTCCCTTAGAAAATCTACAGTCCACAGAGCCCATAACCTCTCAGAACAGCACCACATGCTGGGACCAGCATTCAAACACATGAACCTGGGAATGAGGTGTTTTTTAATCAAATCATTACATATCCTGTGCTGTTCTGTGCCTGTAAAATCAGCATATTGCCTGCTATGTCAATGGAGAAAAGATCGCTGAGCCTTCCATTCAAGAGTGTGATGTGTGACATGTTGTTGACTTTATCAAATTATATCAGGTCTCGGGTTTCCCCTTCCTTCATGAACTCAAAGCCAGTCCTTTAGACGAACAGTGACAAACTGATAGTCTATGCTTTGTTGAGGAATAACACAGACCATTTTTAAACCTAATTTTAAAAGTTTCTACTCTCTTACGTTTTCTCAGAATGGATTTTGTGAATATCCTAAAGAAGTGGTTGGATTGCTTCTACAGCAGACAAAGCTTTGGTGATCATTTTTGTTTTGTTTCCTGTAGTTTCTGGATTGCTTGTTTGTTTGTCTGTTTAAATGGTAGAGACAGAACCCAGAACCTCAGGCTTCCTAAGTAGGCGTTATACCACTGAACTTTATCCTCAGACCAATGGGCAAATCTTTAGCCATGTATGTCCCTGAATTTCTGCAGGTAGATTCACCACTATTTCTAAGTTAGTATTTGATTTTTAACTGACAAATAATAGTGTGTGTGTGTGTGTGTGTGTGTGTGTGTGTGTGTGTGTAATTTCTTTATCCATTTGTCTGTCAATACATACCTGGTTTGATTCTGTTCATTCACTGTTGTAGATAGACCTGCAGTGAACTTGAGAAGATGCTCTCTCCCCAGTGTATCGATTTCACTTCTTTTGGGTCTCTTCTAAGAGGTGGGAGGTGATAATTCCCTCTTCCATCTTCTAAAGCATTTTCCTGCAATTTTCTATAAACTATATCCAAATTTAAGTTCCTACAAACAGTGCACATAGTTCTTTTTTCTCCATGCCATCATAAGTTCTTATTATACTTTGCCTCTTTTAATTACAATTTTTAGTTATTTATCATCTATGCATGCAGGTATGTGTTTGGTTTCCTATGTTCTACTTGTAGAGGTCAGAAAACAATCCTTGGAGGCTAGTTCTCTCCCTGTACCATGGAGTCCATCTCTAGTCTGCAGGGACTACATACCCAGTCACCAGGTGTGGCACCTGCTGCCTCCCTGCCGAGCCATCTCTCTTCTTCCATCTGTCTGGTGACAGACATGAGAGCAGGTCGCAAGTGATACTCTATAGCAATTTTAATTTGCTTTCTCAAACAACTGGGGAATTGCTTAGGGACCTTTTTTCACGGATGTGCTGATCATTTGTATGTCTTCTGGGAAAACAAAAAAAGATAGAAAGGAAAAGGAATGGAAGGAAGGGAGGGAAGGAGGGAGGGAGGGAGGGAGGGAGGGAGGGAGGGAGAAAGAAAGGAAAGAAAAAAGGAGGGAGGAGGGAGGGAGGGAGGGAGGAAGGAAGGAAGAGAAAGGCAGCCTACACAAGTTCTTTGCCTGTTTTTAGGCCACATTGTTCTCCCGTTACAGAATTTCTTGAGTTCCTTGTGTATTTTGGATAATTGTCCCTTTTAAAGTTTTTAAATACTATCTCCCACTCTGTGGATTGTTTCTTCAGCATAGAAATATACAGATGGCAAGCTGCCTCTGGACAGCCCTGTGTGTATATGTTGCTAGGGTTCTATCCGTGGGCCTCATATGTGCCAGACAAGCATGTTGGGCCAGCTACATTCAGCCCCCTAACCATTTGCTGTGGCTGCATTTTATTTCTGTCGACAGATAAAAACTGCATTTATTATATATAATTTTTTGAAACGAACAAATCAGACTAATTAGCACAATCATAATCTCATATACGTGTGCGGCAAGAACATTTCAAATCTACTCTTTTGTGCAATTTGGAAAGACAGAATCCATTAATACTAATTACGATGGCTTTGCTCTGCAGTGGGTCATCTGAACACTTCCTGCTTCCTGCTTGATGTTTGGTGGCCTTTGACCCTCTGTTTCTTGCCAGCCATCCCTCCTGCTACCTTAAGAAACCATCCGTGTACTCAGTTTCTATGAGTTTGAGGTTTAGATTCTACATATATATGTGCAATCATACACTATTTGTCTTACTAAACCCATTTCCCCCTTAGCATAATGGTGTCACCATTGAGCTTAGTGTAAACAGAAGTCTTCAATTTATAAATGTACAACTTAAAAGAACTTGCTTGTCATTGTTATTGAGTCAAATTCAAGAACAAGTGAAATTAATGATATAGGGGAACAAGAGGACATCCTTGGTGATGTTAGGCCTGTTTTATCTAGATGGAGATCAGATGAGGACAGAGTGACAAGCCTTACATTCATCAGCAAAGCCCGGCTATGTTTGTGTATTAGTCATAAGGAATGTAGTGTACTCACTCATATGGAGGAAAAGAGATCTATGGACACAGGTTTGTTCAGGTGCAAGGACTTGAGCCCAATTTTCAGCTCAAAAAACAGAACAAAAAAGTGAAATCTATGAAGTGTCAATGGCAAACAGGGTGAGCACTGTTTTCCTGGTCAGTCTTAATATGACAAATGACATTTTCTTGCAGTGCGGAAAGTTTTCATACTTTCAGTGTTCTGCATGAGTTCGAATACATGGGACAATTCAGGATCAAGACATGTACCGAAGGTGCTAAACTGCAGCACGGTGCGTTCCCACGAAGCACTGCATGATTCCCGTTTCCTTTCTGCCAGCTGCTAGCATGACCCGCCTCCAGAAAGACGATTGTTATACCTAAAAAACAACCAGATCCTCATCATATGCCCCCAGAATATTGTCAATGGAGATGTTTGACTTATAAAACATATCAAAGGCTTCCAGAGCCAAAGAACTAAAACATTTTAAAAACCATTAAAAAGAAAAAAAGGACATCACGATAAAGCAGAAAGCTCTGTCCCTAAACAATACTCTGTTCCAGGCAGCAAAACACTGTCTACTCTCGAGGTGTCATTTTTACCCTAACCAAGAAAACCGTAACTAGAATTTAAAACTCTATTTTGTGAATTACAATGTATATTTCATATATTGTATATTATAAATACACATTTTTACTTTGTGGTGGATAAATTCCTCTAAATGGAAACCCAGTGCTTCTCAAACTCTTCTGCAAATCATCCTCAGATCCAGTTAATAATGACACTCTCCTTCATGGTTGGACTGAGTTTCCATTAAGGACCCAAGTTGGGGTCAGGAGACCCCACTTCCAAAGCAAGATACAAAGCTAAATGGTGTGTAGACTCTATGTTAATGTGTTCTGAAAGAGAAAATAAAAATGGAAACTGTTAAAGTCTAGGTCTGAAATATTAAGGTGAAGAGAAGTAGAGTCCTTCATAGGTTCAGCCCTAAAGGAAGCTCTGTGTACTTTCAATAGTCTCCACTTATTTATGTGTCTGTTCTAAAGTGACTGTAATAAGAGCCCTTCAATTAGGGAGCTGTTTCAGCAATAGCATCTACATTATCATACCAGCAGTTTTATTAAACTAATAACTGTTAGCATGGAGACACCATTACTGTAGATTGCATTTCTAATTATGGCACTAAATATACTCAGGTTGCATACAAGTGTTAGCAATTTCTACCCTAATCGCTTACCTCTCTTTCCTCTCCTTGCAGCCCTGCTTCCCATCACTTTGACTCTGTGAACTTCTGTTACTGTGTGTAAAGCTTCACCCTTCTACAGTTATTCAAACTGAGGTGTGCTAGTTCATTAACTACCTTCATGAATGGCTCATTTGAACTTCCTTGTTGCTCTCTATTCTATTCTCTGTAGCTGGAATTGGTTCAAAGTACCTGGCCTCATTCAGAAACCAATTACTTGGGCATGATCTTGAAGGAGACACAGTACAAGGAAAAGTTCATATAAGGCGTGTGCACAAACATTTGGTACATCTGGAAGTTCGGCAGCTCAGCTGAAAATGCTTCCTCTCTGATTACATCCGTTCCAGGTGCTTATTAGCTGGACAGACTAGCTGAGGCAGCTCTGTCTAAGGAATCCTCTAAATCTCCCATAAGGCCATGCTTTCTTCTGGTGACCACATGAGCATCCATTGCAAAGGCACATTCACCAATGCCTGCCTGTTTCAAGCTTCTCCCATATCAACTAGCTTGATTTTATTGGTCAAACGCCAGTCATCGTTTTAGGGCAGACCTCTGTACTCTCTGGTCCTGACTAGGTAGAATTGAGTGCCATGGCCAATCCCAACATAATGACACATAGATAAGTCACCTCTCATGGCAGTGAAAGGGGGGTTGATGACCACTTCAGAGTCATGCCAGCCTGACAACCAGAGAGCATCCTATGAGCAATGTCAACCTTATTCCAGACACAAGACCACAGACAAAATGAGTCAAACAGCCCCAGTATAGCAGATATGATAACAGTAACTCTGCCTGTGTTCAGGCTTTGCCCTTTATTTCCTAAGCACAGGGTAGCTACATTTCCAAGCCTTATTTGTAGTTAAGGGCACATATGTCTAAACCCTTGGTTATTGAACATGAGGAGAAGTTTTCTACCCCTAACTCCAACCTAACCATTGATACCGTGACATGAATTGCAGTATCAAGAAGTGAGAAGAAGTCTCCACTGAAGTCTGGAGTCTTGGATCACTTTATGATGAAAGCTACACTACTCAGCTCAGATTGAACCTGGTTGAGGAATTAATACCTTTTTTTGACATGGCAGTAAATTTTAATGAACTTATTTTGAATGCTGTTCATTTGGTTATTTTACAATTCATACTTTTCTGAATCGTTTTACTTGTTAGAGTCATGAATTCTTCCTTATTATTAGTGTACACTAAAGAGTAAAACCAGAAATATCAAGGTGGTCAGCTTCCCCTAGTGTTACCCACTTCTGTGTAAAGACATTTCTTAATCCTTTCTCCAGAGGTTCATTAGGGTATGAGATTCAAGAGAGGACTAACAAGGACATCCAGGTACAGACGGTGGCTTTGGAGATGGAAGGTCCCAGAGCTTTGTCTCTGCTCTCCACTGAGGTGTATCAGTCATTTGCTTATTGAGACATGCCTACTGGACACCTGCTGCCATGTGACAGGCATCCACCCCCTGAAGTCACCCTGTCAGTGAAGTTAACACATCCCTTGTCTTTGGGTACCTAGTATGTAAGACCTAAGGGGGAAAGTGCAGCTGTTTGCTTGCTTACAGAAGGCTGTAGCTAGTGTATGAGTTGGATCAGTGTGGAGGGAAGAGAGGTAATGGAAGACTCAGCCAAGCCTTCTGGGAAGGAGAGACCTTGACCTCAAACCTGAAAGAAACTGGATGAACAAGTGAGATCCAAGGCATAGGAGGTAAAGTGTCCATCCTCCCCCAAGGAAGGGGTTGCGTGCGGTATGGCTGTGGTGTCCAAGCATCCCTGCCTGTCTCCTGCAATCCACACTCCAGGACTCAGGTGGGAGGCAGGAGTTGCTCCAGAGGATCTGAATATTTTTGCATAATTGCCTTCATTTTGTTTGAGTGCCTACTAATTTGTTTATGAGATTACATAAAAGCAGTAGACACACAAGTAGCTAAGTACAGAACTTTACGCTCTCCACAAAGAGCCACCAAAATGACATGAAAATATTTCTATATTTATCTCTTGCTTTGCCTCCAATTCTTCATATGGGCGTAATTTGTGTGTGTGCATATTTATGTTAATAATTTTATTTATAGAACACTTAGACAACTTATGACATCATTTATTAAACCCCGAAGAATACTTAGCTTTCGCATTTATTTCTTGTTTTTAATTATTTTAATGGGTACATTGTCAGTTGTTTCCTGGTAGATAATGTGTATAGATGTAGTCTTTGGCCAGAGTCATTGCTTTGTCATTAGACAGCCTAAATGAGACTAACTCATTTGGCTGGCTTATTCCATTTATTGCTTATTTATTTATTCACTTATGTGTTGAGGGGCTGAGTGTTGAACTTTGGGCTTCACATATGCCAGGCAGATGCTCAAACACAGAGCCATCTCCCAAACGTTTTTCTTTTCTTTCTTTTTAAATTAAATATTTATTTATTTTTTATTTTGAGACGAGATCTTAGTAAGCTGTCTAGCCTGACTTTGAGCTCCCTCTATAACCCAAGCTGACCTTAAACTTGAAATTCTGCCTCCACTCCTGAAGTAGCTCAGATTATTGGCTGTGTAACACCAAGCCTGCTTTAGTTTCCTTTTGAAGCCAGGAAGGCTGTGGAATTCATGTTGTAGACAAAGGGGATTGCTTTTTCTAAAGCCTAGAAGTCATAGAGCAAAACTACTCAGAAATCACACTTAGGTGACAGAGTGATAAAAACAAAAAAGTTCCTTCAGGAGCCACTAACACTTTACCTGTGAAAACTCTTGAATCTAGAGAGAAGAAAAAGGCCTTGGTTCAGACCAAGACTCAGATGGGAAGATTCGAGGATTTTCTTTCAGTATACCCTAGTGTTCTTTTAGAGTTAGCATTCTAATTATTGTCATTTCAATGTAAATCAGCCTCTAAAATCAGTTCATTCTGAAAGGTTAGGAAGGAATATGGAATTTGGCTAAAATCATTTAAATTACACACAATAACAGTGAGTTAATTATTCTTCCCATTCCCTCTATCCAGCTAGGTTTGTTGTTTTATTTGGGTTTTGTTGGGGAATTTTGTTGTTTTTCTGTGCTAACTTATTCCCTAAAATAGGGACCAAGAACTGAGTAACAGCTTACATGTCTTTTCCTGGGAGCACTTTGTTAAGGTTAAAACCTGCCTTCTGTAATATACAAGGGTAAGTGTATCTTCAAAAAAAAAAAAAGAAGAAGAAGAAGAACTCAGGCAAATATACAAATGTACTTAAAGCTCATCCTGATCAAGATGTGGAATGTCCCACTAGCCTCCTCTTTTCATGGAGGTCTTGAAAAGCCTCCTCCTTTCATGATCCAGCCAGGTACTCACCCACAAAGGCAACTATTACACGCTCCCTATGATCTAAATAACGTATGCATCTTCTTATGCTTCCTTTCCATTGAATCATACTGCACGTAATCCTCTGGGTCAGGACTCTCTCATCAGAAGTCTGTGCACTAAGTATAGCACTTGTATCTTCTCTTACAGTGATCTGTTCTTTACTACATTGCTGGTACCTACAGTTTATAGAGTTTCTGCAAATTTTGCATGTACGTACGATTTCATGTGCCTAAACATTGATAAAATAAAAGTCGCACTCACTAACGGAAACGTTTGTAATGGCAACAAGGTGTAATGTCACCAGGAAGGGACCGTGTTAAATCAGCTGCACAGAAAATTCAGAAAACTATCCTAGGACAAATTAAAAATAGAAATAAAATTGCAAAGCACTGGAAGATGTGTATAACCTTCTTATAAATATGCCCATCTTAAGCACTTTTCAAGTACGGAAAGAAAAGCCTAATTATAAATTATTCTTATCCATTTATTAAGGCTGCTCCCTGAAGGGCTAATTCTAGGTGACGCCTCATTAACCTTGTATCAGCTACTTGTTCTTTAATTTTTTTTAAAAAAAAATTGATTTTTACCATAATTTTCATTAATTCAGTCAGGCCCTGCTCATTTGTACAAATTAGTAAGGTGAAAAGGAGAAAGAAAGAAGAGAGGAGAGAGAGAGAGAGAGAGAGAGAGAGAGAGAGAGAGAGAGAGAGAGAGAGAGAGAGAGAGAGAGAGATTGATTCAGTCCTCTGGGCTGAGGGTTCTAGACATTTTTCCTTACATTCCCTAGCTCTGTTCTTTGCATGAATTGCCATCTGCAGAGCCCACTGCACCCAGTGGATTACTAGTTCAAACGCATTGGTATTTAAGCATGAGCTACACTGTGAAAGGTCACCTCTAATTCTGTTATTGTATTAGTGAGCACAGATACTGAACCAAATGTTTTGTAGTTTTATAGAACAGTTCA
This sequence comes from Mus minutoides, assembly GCA_902729485.2. Classification (NCBI taxonomy): domain Eukaryota; kingdom Metazoa; phylum Chordata; class Mammalia; order Rodentia; family Muridae; genus Mus; species Mus minutoides. The sequence continues at coordinate 1,145,254 of LR749810.1, forward strand.
TTTGAGCCCATTGCATGTGTAATATGCTACATTTCACTAATTTTTACAAGCTAGCAATCATAAGGGGCACTTTTTATTATGAAACCAATAGTAATTTGGAAAAAAAAAGCCTTCTGTCCATTTTAGAATATAGCATCCTAGCTTTTGAGATGGTAAAATCTGGAAAAATGTACCCAGGTGAATGAAATACAGAAACTGTAGGTACCAGCAATGTAGTAAAGAACAGATCACTGTAAGAGAAGATACAAGGATTCAAATAATTGAGATAGTCACTCAAAGTTGTACACATAACTAGGGGTGGTGTGGGGATGCTTAAAATCTCAACGGTCTTATACAAGTACTAACAAATGGACAGAAAGTCCTTGAGGAGAAGCTGAATTCATGATGCCCTGCAGAAACCAGAGTTCAGGAATATGGTTTACTTCATCTTTCTTTGTTACCAAAGCTCTTCTTCCTTGTAGCAGAAGAGGTGTCCTGCCTAGCCCCACCAACTGCTGTGGTAGCCGACATGGTGCTGACACCATCTCAGGCTTCTGGAGATTGTATCACCTTCTCCTGTTACAGAAGGAGTCCTGCACTCCTGCCACAGACCTATGTTTACCAGTTAGCAGTCTGTGCACCGGTAGTTTGCAAACCCAGCTCTATTCCTTCATCGTGATTGGGAAAGTCCAGAGGAGTTTTCCAGGTCAAGTTGAGGACATGAGACAACTAAGTCTGCATCACATTTACCTTAGAGTGTTCTGGATTTTTCCTGGAAACTGCCTTAATTGGTAATTCTAAGAATTGCCATCTAGAGCCTGTTTTTTGAGGGGGCTGCATTTAAGATACTCATTCGTCAATTTTTCTATTCTTGTTCTACTGGTAAACACCAGGTACTCTCTCCAGGAACTCACCTACCTGGGAGGACAGAAGCCTCAACATGGACTACAGATTAGAATGTCTGTTCACAGTTCCTCATTCTGTGTCCTGCTTTTATTACTCCAGTAAACACACATGGTCAAAGCAGAATGCAATGTCCTTTCCTCAGGATTCACGAGAGTCAGATTAAAGAAAATGGTTTTATTGTAATGAACCGCTCGTTGCAGGGCTCAGTGACTGAAAGCAGATGGTACTCCTCAAAACATCAGAAATCAAAAGGTGTGCCTTCAAGATTATTTATATATATATTTACTTATGCAGTATACAAGGGCCTGCATGAATATATGCCTACATGCCAGAAGGGGGCACCAGATTTCATTATCGATGGTTATGAGCCACCATGTGGTTGCTGGGAATTGAACTAAGGACAGTCAGTGCTCTTAACCTCTGAACCATCTCTCCATCTCAGCTTCAATACTCTTAACTATGATAAATAATCAGAAAGGTGTTGTTATAAATGTGTTCTAAGCCACACACACAAAAACTGAAAGTCTTTACTTGTATGTGATTTCAAACATAGGAAGGATCATCTCTATTCAAGGCTTATTTTCTGAGGCCTGACATAGAGTGCATATGCTTCTTCAGTGATGAAACAAATCGTGGTCCTTCATGCTGGCATTTAAATCAAACTGGCTGAAATGTGCAGGCGACATGTGTAGTCAGGTGCAGTGCTAGTCACAGAGCATGGGCATTGTTGTCAATGTAGCAGACAGCTGAAAGGCGATGTCACCACAGACTCTTACTGCCTTTTATCAGAAAAGTGGAGCAGGAAGCTCAGGATGAAGTGCCAAGAGCTTCGCAAGGCTCAGGTGATCTTGGGGCAGAAGGGGATGTTTGGCTATCACTTGTGCTGAAGTATCTGCCACACTGTCTTCCATTCAGTGTTTGTAAGGTATCTACTTTGTACCAAGCACTAATCTAGAGAGTAGTGGTGTGAGAAAGAAGTAAGTACATACTGTAGTGAGAAATCAGAAAGAAAAGCAAACTCCTGGAGCAAAAAGAAAAAAAATCAGATTCATGGTATAGTTTTATAAATGATTCTGATCATATAGAAAAGTGTGTTTGGTGGCAGCAGGAGACAGAGACGGAGAGAAAGAGAGAAGTCCAAAGGAAAAAAGAAACAAGGGCATCGTACATTATGCTCTATGATGACCAGTAGACTACTATGCAAATTTGATTGATGGCCTCAAGAGAGCTTGAGATTCAGGATATGATTGGCAACCAAGATGGTATCAGTAGATTCTCTGAGTTAGAATCTATACTTCAAAATCCTCTGAAAGAGGACAGAGTTTCCTGAGAGTATAGTGTATTGAGATGGTTCTCACACCAATGTACATAGAAAGGAGAGAGATGTGGCACTCGATGAGAGTGTTAGATGTTATGTGGACTCTTGATACCTAAGAGACAGATTCCTAAGAAGACAGGAAGCTACTGACAACTAGGCCCCCAGAGGCCATGTGTGAAGTATATGGCAAGTGTAAACATCATGGCTATGTTGCTCCTCAAATTTTTATACCTACAAAACTTTACTTTGAGTCTAATTTTTGTTCCACAACGTTGCTTTCAGATCCACATCAATTCAATGCAATACAATAGGTTAACTAATAATTTAATTTTAAAATAGTAAAAACTTCCAACATGGATGCCATATTTAATAAAGAAATTGAAATAGGAATAACAGCCAGCAAGGGAGAGATAGAAAGATACTGTTCTGGAGTTAAGAGCACTTGGTGCTCTTGCAGAGGCCTGAATTTGGTTCCCAGTACCCATACTGGGCAGCTCACAGTCTCCTGTAACTCCAGCTTTAGCTGTTCAAACACCACCTTCCAGTGTCCTCCAGCACTTACATGTACATGTGGACATATACATGTAAATACATATGTAAATAGTAAGAATAGCAGCAAAAAGTGAAAAAGAAAATCCATTTCTTTCCATTTCCTGTTTTAAACCTTCATATCAAAAAAGTGAAAATCATGTTTTATTCACTGGGACTTACCAACCATAATTTAATGGTCTATCAACTAATATTAAAGAGTATGGTTAATAAGATATACATTTTTAAATAGCTTTGGCAGTTCGGAAATTTAGCAAATCATGAGGGAATCAATGTGTCTGAGGTTTTCAGAGTGGAGACTGATGAGACATTTTTGTTTTGTAACCGATGCCTGCGATTTCTTTTAATGAATCTATTTAACTAAACCTTTCTGGCCTTTGCTTCCCTTCTTAAATGCAAACCAGGACAAGAAAAACATTCAAATATGTCTTGCCCCTTCAAGGTCAATTTGGCCAAGTATCATTAGTCAGGTTTCTTCTTACTTATATTAGGCAAGCCGCAGTGAAATGATTAAAGATTTATAGGTCCAGTTGGGTAACAATAAATGGAAAGAAAATGCCTAACAAAGAAAACCAGATATCAACTCAAAAGGTCTACCACGGGACAGGAGGTATCGGGGTTTTAAAAGTTGATAAGACAGAGTTGATTTGTTTACAGGGATAAGTAAATGCTACCTTCAAAGATCTATTAATTGATGTTATACTTATCTAAAAATGTTGTTAGTAATTCTTGCCCTGTGCATTTGTGATACAAAGATGAAGCAGGGTTTTGAGATTTTCATTGCCCAGCTGTGAATGCAGTAGTGTGTGCTTGCAAACTTCCATCAGGACAACACTCAGAGAGGCAGGAGACAGGCTTGCATGTCCAATCACATATAGTTAGAAAACAGTATTAAAAGTAGCCATGACTAGTTATCTGTATTATTCCATTTGATTTATAAAGCCAATGTCCAAGAAAGTTGCTGTTGACAATAACATTGATGTGAAGGGGAGGAGGGTGGGCTCCAACTCAGACTGAAGGATTGGAAATTGAAGGATAGAAGATAAAAAGGAAACGATTCATGATAACATATTGTCTTGGCCCAGATAGACATAGGAGAAAGGGAATCCATTGCAGACAGTTTATGAAGAAAGCTTCGCCCTGGTAGAAAGGCTTGGTATTCAATTATAATTAGTTTTAAAAGGGTTGTACTTATTTTTGGGTTGGAAATGTCATAAATGTTTGTCCAAGTAGCTATAGTTAATTTGATTTGGGTGTTGACAGGGCCATGTTTAGGTAATCACTTTCAATTTGACTGGTTAGTTTCCCACTAAAGCAGTGTGACAAGGAGACATAACTTTCTTCAGTCCTGTTGACCAACTTGTTCTTCAGGCACAGAGAGAGTTTGAAAAGCCAACTTAGGGAAACCCCTCCACCCAGACACTGGCTAACAAACCCAATCCCATTCCCTTCCAGCAGTCAGTTTTGCTGCTGTTAGTGTCAGGAGACCTGTAAAGAAAGACCACCCCAGTGCTGCTCATGAATAGGGCCTAATTAAATGAGGGAAAACTCTGAAATTTTCTTTAAAAATAGGGAACAAGGGACTTGTCTTCTTGCCTGGATATGGCAGATGAGCACAAGATTTTCTTTTTGTGGCTCTATCTTATTAGGGACATATGTGTTCAGTTCAAATCAAACTGGAATTAGATAAACATTTTTCACTATTTTTTTTCCTGAAGCTTCTATGTGTTTACTTGGAGATCTATGCTACTATGACCAAATTGAAGTTCAAGCAACTTCAATTCGGTGTTCAATTCATTGAACTTCTTTCAGGGTGGAGACGTGTGCAGGGAACCATATGAGGGTCCCTTTGAGCCAGTGGCTGTTCTGTGGGGTGATATGAGTGAGGGGACTCAAGCCTGTGGTTCTCTGATAACTTACTCCATGTGTGTTTCTAATGCTGTTATACTCCAATTTTTTAATGTATATGGAAGGAAGTCACTTTTCAAAGGTGCATCCCTGTAGTCATCCCTCTATTTTAAGGTGTCCCCTTTAAAGTCCCCTGTACTTTAAGCGTTCTTCGAGCACTGCCTTCTCCATTCTATTTCCCTGGGGACTTCCTTTTATCAAGTGGCTAGAATTTGCTGTTCTTTTAGTACATTCTAACACACCTTCTTCCAGGCCATTATTTTTGTGTTGTAAAATTTATTTGCCACATCCAACATAGTATGCTATGGTTATTGGAATTTCAGGACCCTTTTCTAGTTGCCTGATAATGAAATGGAAATTAGGGTCCCCACTTTGACTTCTTAGTCTTGTTGATGAAATAATTTAGGAATGGACTAGAAAGGAAGCTAGTTTTTCCAATAGCTGCCTCAAGAAAGGAGGAGCAAGGGGTCTCAGGGGTGCACACCATTTTATCTGTCATGGGGGTCAGACCAATGGCTGACAAGTACAAGAGAGTCTGGAGGGATGCTTCAGAGAAAGGGTAAGGAACCCCAAATGCCAGGTAAACCCCAAGTATTAAAACAGTATGCTTAGAAAGGACACACAATGCAGTAGTGGTAGTACACCCTTTAATCCCAGCACTCAGAAAAGGGCAGGGGCAGGCCGAGCTCTGCGTTCAAGGCCAGCCTAGAGAGTTACAGGAAGGACAGCCAGGGCTAGACAGAGAAAATCTGTCTCAAAAAAATAAACAAAAAGAAGGAGGAGGGAGAGGGAGGCGTAGGAAAAAAGGAGGGGGAAAGGAAGAGGAGGAGGAGAAGGAGAGGGAGAAGGGGGAAGAGGAGGAGCAGGAGGAAGAAGAAGAGAAGGAAAGGGAAGAGGAGGAGGGGGAAGAAGAGGAGGGGGAAGAGGAGAAAGGGAAAGAGGAGGAGAAATTATTTCTCTGTATAGTTCAGAAAAGTGGGCAGATTTATTGTAAGCTCTTGCACTAAGAATGGTAATTCTGGCAGAGTGGGGGTTTACAATATCTCATTTAATGGGTAATCATTTCACGTTTCACTTTAGCATGGCTAAAGGTAAACTCACCTTCCTAGGGATGCTCCCTTGGCCAAGTGAATAACCTTACCCAACTGAATCTTAGTTCTCCTCCCACCCATAGATTCTGCCCTCTTGACTGTGATTTTTTTCTGCTCTTTATAGTTTCTTTAAAACATTTAATACATTTAATACCTTCTTCCCATTTATTATTAGAAAATCACTTGGATTAAATGATGGTGGCACTTCCGGCTGCCTTCAGACTTGAATCCTGGCATGGGCTTACCGTTCCATCCCCCTTCACTGTGTAAAAAGCATCTATATTGTCCTTCAGCAGGGTACTGTGTTGAGCGCAAGAATCATCTTTACTGACAGATTATTTCATGAATCCATGCAGTTTTCCCAGATTTTTCTGTTGCTTATTATATTACTTACAATTATGTATTCTTCTGTCTTGGGGCATTCATTGCATTTTAATGAAAAAAATGGATGCCATCAAGAGTAATAAGTACAGCTGTGGGCTGCTAAGATACGCTCACTGTTTCAATTTGAAGGAAAAACAGAAAATGGAAGAACATAAGCTATTCTGAAACTGCCTGGCCGTTACATTTTGATATCAAATCAGATTGCAACCCTTGTCTCTAGCAGTTTGTTTTCATATTTTATGTTAAGGAGGAGTGGATGGGGCTAGTAACAGTGTCTTTTTTTGCTCCCTGAGACTTTTATCTGTTCATTAACCATTTGAGGACTAGTATACCATGCCAAACATGCTAGCTGATGCCAGTTGAAGAAGGATGATGTCAAACACAGCAGGATAATGTCATGCTGCACTGAATGATGATGTCAAACACAATGACAACATATCTATCAGAAACAACTGGATGCTGTCAGGCACATGAGGATGACGTCCCATACAGGAGGATGATTTTGAATACAGCAACATGAGGGCAGGCACAAGGGAATGTTGTCAGACTTAGCAGAATGATGTCAGCCACAGCAGGACTGCGTCAAGCACAGCTGGATGATGTCAAGCACAGCAAGATGATGTCAGGCACAACTGGATAGTGTCAGACACAGTGGGGAGATATCAGACACAGATGGATGGTTTCAGGCACTGTTGGATGATGTCAAGCTCAACAGTATGCTATCAGGCTCAGGAAAAAGGGTGCCAGGCACAGGAGGATGTTCTCAGACACAGCTGTATAATGCCAGGCTCATCTGGATGGGGGCAGGCACAGATGGTTGATGTCACCCACAGCAGAGTGATATCAGACATAGCAGGATGATGGCAGGACACGACTGAATATTGTCAGACATGGTAGAATGATGTCAGGCACAACAGGGGTGTGACAAGCACAGCTGAGTGATGTCAGAAACAGTTGGATGATGTCAGACCCAACAATATGAAATTTATCCTGGAAAATAATGTCGGACTCAGGAGGGTAATTTCAGACACAGGTGGCTGATGTCGGGTTCAGCAGGATTATAAGACACAGCTGTCAGGTACAGCTGTTTCATGTCAGACTCAGGTACGCATCCTAGTCAGCTGTCCTAGCCTTTTGAGATGGGCAAGGAATTTTCATCTCTTTTAGTCTGAGATTCTATTTTATTCAGGAAGTGAGTTCAATTACCTGCTTACTGAGGTGTTGAAAGTTAAATATCATGGTTGTAAATGCCCAGGTAGCACCTGGTATGTACTGTTGGTGACCGCTGTTGTCTGTTAAACATAATATGGCTCATTTTCTTTCTTTTTTAAAAATTCGATTTATAATTGTTGAGCTGGAACCCCTGTTCATCCCCTACACAAGCTGGGAAACCCCATCTACCCTCCTTCCTCCAACTCCTCCCACACAGAGAGAACTTCCAGGGTTTCCAGCCACAGACCCAGGAGTGCCTGCTCAGGGCCTCAGTTTTTGACCATGTATGGACACAATCCCAGCTCCCAGCTGCCACATCATCTCTCCTCACCTACATTCTATAAAACCCCTGTATGTGTGACTTTACTGGCCACCATCTATGAGATCAGTGAGCCCAACCTGAGATCTGCCTCCAAATAAACCTGCCTTTATCTACTTTTAATCTGTTCTGATTTGGCCTATAGCCATGTCACCCAGGTAGACAAAAAGCCTATCAATAATAAAAGTTTTGTTTTCTTTTTCAGAGTATACATAGTTTATACAATCTTTCAAAACTATATGGTCACATTTACATTAAATTTCAATACAAATAGAAAAATTTTATAAGGCCAATATGGAAATCCTGGTTCTACCTGTGAGCTATGATATAACTGTTTTAATTTATATGTACAATTTCTTTGATCTATCCTCCCTAAGATATATGTACATTATTATCATTTTGTTGTATTGGATGCAAAGGAAGATATTTTAAACACTAATATTTTCAATGTGGTGTCTTAAGACTTTATAATCATGTCCATACTCCCACATGTAGTTCTAAATGAAATGTCAGGACAGCAGAAACATCCAAGGAGTACATAAAACCTTGTTTACACAGTGTTCACTGCACCATTTCACCTGAAAGAGCAGCATCAGAAAATATCAACTAAATGCCTGGTAACTTGGAAAAGGCTAATTATACATCGATCCTATGACCTCATGGTTCATTTTCTGGGTATTTCTGACCATATATGACCATCCATTCATATGTTTCTGTGGTAGCACTCACAACAACCTTGTTTATAGTAGCTAAAAACTTGAAGCACTTTTCCTTTCTTTGTAGGAGAATGGATACATGAACAGCGATGTAGCCCTATAATGCAACAACCGACCTACTATATCATGAATAACTCAAACACAATGAGTAATGAGAGAAGCCAGAAGAGTGCACAATCTGCAAGGGGCACTGTGCTTTTGTGAGATCCCACCCATATGAAGGAAGCAGAGGCAAACGAGACTGGTGCAGTAGGTATTAGAATAGTGGTAGCCTTTAGGGACAATCTGGGGAAATGTGTGCTGGTGGAAATTGACTTTGGTGCTAGACAGGATTTGTAGCTTCCATCTTGTGATCTTGGGGAGTTCCCAAAGGTGTGAAAATGTCAGTCTGAAAGGTGTTGAAAGGTCAGGTGTCAGACCTGATTGCATCCGTGTTTCTTATGAAAACAAAAAGAAACCATGATTTCTTCAACTCCATTAGTGGAAACATTCCATAGGAGAATTCAGAGTAAGTGTATGATTTCTGTTAGTGAAAAAATAAAGGGGAGGGCATTAAGGAGAGTGATATAGACTTTAGAAGGCTCTAACTCTCACCTTGGCATTCCTGGGTGACAGCCCGTGAAGATTGTTAGTATTTATAAAACAGGACACTGTGTAGAAAGCTCACATGTCTAACCATAGGATTCATAGAAGTGAAACTAGATCATTCACACCCAGTGCTCTCTTTCTTTCTAGGCTGCATATGGGGCTAAAATAGCTGTGACCCTTCCTAGAGAAATGGTAAAGAACTGTTTCCTATGCAGTGCTAAAAGTCATAAATACGAGAAAAAAATATTTAATGAGAAGCTGCTACTACAACGCTCAGACAGTGACAGAAGAATTTTCTATAAAAGCTCCACAGTGGACAGACAAGCACCTCCCAAACCAGATGTGCACACCTGGCAAAGTCACATACAGGATGCCTTACTTTTATTTCTGAAATTCTTAGCTTACTCATTCTAGATCTGAGTCCAAAACTGCCAAAATACATTTATATTGTTAAGACAATTAAGTAACAGTTGGCTAGGTGGCAATGCATTTGTTATCCAAAGCCTTTGACATGAAAAACAACCCAGGCAAGAAAGACTGGAGAAGGGGGGGGGGGAGAAAGAGAGAGAGAAGGGAATTATGAAACGATTTAAAATTTTCATGATTACATTTAATAATATACATTTTCCATTTTCCAAACCGTTAGAAACCTACACTAACGTGTCCTTCTGCTTCTTTACAGCATTCTGATAGGTTTCATTATCTATGAGCCACAGGCTATTTTTCCTTCTATTAAAAAAAGGTTCTTTAGTCACATAATATATTGTGATCAAAATTACCCTCCCTCTTCTCCTACAAGTTCCTCCCCCTCCCTTCCCATTCAGATCCACCCTTTTCTGTCTCTCATCAGCAAACAGGCTTCTAAGGGATGATATTAAAATACATATAATAAGAGAAAACAAAGTTAACATATTGGAATACGAAACAAACAAACAAAGGAAAAGAGCCCAAGGAAAGCAAAAGATAGAGATATGGAGACCTGTTCCTTCATACATTCAGGAATCACTTAAAAACACAAAACAGGAAGTGTGTGTGTACGTGTGTGTGTGTGTGTGTGTGTGTGTGTGTGTGTGTGTGTGTACATGTGTGTGTATACATATGTGTATGTCTGTGTGCATGTGTGTGTATATATACAAAAAGGATCTGCAGAGAAAAGAAAAACATAAACAAATAAGAATATATTAAATTTATAATAAAAATAAGATGAATGAAAAAGTAAAAGCCCTGCCATGAAATTACAAGGCAAGAAACCTCCAAAGATGCCAGTGTGTTCATTTTCAGTTGGCCACCTACTTTGGGGCATGCAGCTTATACCCAAGAGTATTTTGTTTCCACATTGAGATTCCCTTGCTAGTGATCGTCAATTGGAGATTACTTCTGGATACCGAGGAGGTCTATGTGCCCACTTCTCTTTTCAGCTCAAGCATCCATCTGGTGCAGACCTTTGCAGGCCCTGTGCTTGCTGCCTCCGTCTCTCTGAATTCAGATGTGCATCTATCTTTTTTATTTAACGGCCTTTGTTTTCTTGGTGTTCTCCATCCCTTCTAGGTCTTATATCCTCTTTCTGTACCCTCTTCTGTGGAGTTCCTTGAGCCCTGAGGGGAGGGTTTTGATGGAGACATCCCATTGATGGCTGAGTGATCCAGGATCTCTCATTATCTGCAAAACGTCTGTATGTGTTCTTATTTGCTGCAGGAGGAATTTTCCCTGTGAATCGCTGAGCAAAACATTGATCAGTGATGATAACAGAGTGCCATTAGGAATCATTTTAGTGCTTTTTTTTCATTTGTTTGTTTTTATTAAAATAGTAGTGTTTGGTTTTACCACTACGGCTATCTAGTCGGTCTCAGGTTCTTCTCCTGCTAGCAGTGTTGGGTATGGATTTAACTCCTGGCATTTGGTTTAAGCCAAATCAGATCATTGATTTGTGATCCCACAAGCTTCATGCTACATTATACTATCATATTTGTAGGCCAGACACCAGAGTTTGTGACTGAGTTGGTGTTTATGTTTCTCCTTTCATAGTATAGAGAGTACCTTCCGGTAACAAAGATATTATAATGTAACGGTGGAGGCTCAATTCAGCCACCAGCTTGACTTTTCCACCTTCACTGATTCGTGTGTCATCTCCAGTGGGTCTGTGTCATCCATTTGTAGAAAGTAACCTGTACTCTTGGCAACTGCCTGGGTTGTTTGGGGGTTCCCATGTGAGTCTTTTGACCAGCTTCACAAATAGATATAAACTCAATCCCAGTAATGAAAGATGTGTTTGGTGACAAGAGATGTCCAATTGGGCCTCTGTCTGTCTCCTGAGTTATTTGGTAATATCACACACACACACACACACACACACACACACACACACACACACACACACACGCCATGTATGGCCCATATATATTTATATGAAAAATATATTAGGAAGCTTCCACTATTACTAGGTTTCCATACTACCCCTCAACTGGTGCCTAAGTTTAACAGTTTCTCCCTGTATTCTCTCCATCACCCTTTATTTTCCACACCTCTTGATCCTCCTGTTCCAGGATCTCTCAGCCATCCATAACTATCTATTCTATTTTCCATGCCTAATGAGTCCTATCTGCCCACTCACCCCCCCCCACTCAGTCCCTTACACTATACCTAACCTCTGAGGTTCTGTGGATTGCAGATTGGCTTTTATTGGTTTAACAGCAAATATCTATGTATAAGTGACTACTGGGTCTGGATTACATCACTCGGGATGATTGTTTTCTAGTTTTATCTATTTACCTGCTCACTTTATGATTTCATTTTTCTAGCAGCTGAGTAGTGCTCCACTTAATGGACCACATTTTCTTTATCCATTATTATCTGTTAAGGTACATCTAGGTTGTTTCCACTTTCTGGCTATTGTGAATAGGGCAACAATGCACATAGCTGAGAAGGTGATTTTGGTAAGACAAAGCATGCCCAAAAGTGGCATAGTTAAATCTTTAGGTACACGAATCCCTTCTTCCTGAGGAACTGCCACACTGATTTCCACAGCGGCTGTACAAGTCTTCACTCCCACCAGAACTGGACGAGTGTTTCCCTTCCTCCACATCCTCCTTCCCATCAGGAGCTCTCACTTGTTTCATTGATCTTAGCTATTCAGAGGGGTGAAGATTAAACCACAAAGTAATTTTGATTTATGTATTCCTGATGAGTAATGAGTAATGATGTTGAACATCCCCTTGTTTCTCAGCCATTGGTGTTTCCTCATTTGAGAAATCTGTTTGGATCTGATCCCATTTTTAAGTTTAGTTATTTGTTTTCTTGATATCTATTTTTTGTTTCAATTTTTTTTTTTATCTTGGGGTGTTATTTCTCTACCAGATATTTAACAGCTTTTAACAGGTAAAAATCTTTTCCCATTCTGTAGCATGCTGCTTTGTCTTAACGACAGTGTCCTTTGCTGTGAGGAAGATTTTGAGTTTCATGAGATCCCATTTATTAGTTGTTAGTGTTAGTGATTAGACTAATGGTGTTCTGTTTAGAAAATCTTTTCTTGTGCCAATGAATCCAAGCCAACGAAACTCTTGTTTCTGCCAAGTTTAGTATATTTGGATGTACATTAAGGTCTGTGTAGAGAGACAACTATTTTAATTGTCATGTATTATTTTAGGTATATTGTACTCATCTTCAGGAAACATTTGAACAGCAACACTTTCAAGAAACCTCTAAAATATGCCCCGAAATGATATTTTCATTTAGTTTGTGAGTGTTGGATGTAAGCAGCAAAGGTCATGGTTTTAAAAATAAAAAATGTATGAGACTCTAGGTGGAGAGGAGTTCTCCCCTTACCCATCCCCCATCAGGTCTGTTTACTTCCCTTTGACCAGTGCTCATTGTTATTCAATTCAGAGATTATTACCTGGAACTTATCTATGTATTTGAGTGTATATCTCCTACACTGTTTTATATAAATCATGGCACATTAGCCATGATGTTTTCAGCTGTTTTAGCCATTCATGCTGCTATTTAGAATCTCAATATTTGGCCATTTCAAATAAGGCTATATATAATAACTTTATATCCATACTATTTAGTATGTATTGGACTATTTTGCAATATTCACTCTTATTGGGATGTATGGCTTGAGAATTTTACAGGTAATAAAACTTTGGAAAATTTACTTCATGGTGGCAGATTTTTGTAGTGCAATTCTATAGTAACAAAGGATATTAACAGAACTCCTGATACTTAATCTACACTTCTAAGTACTCAACACCTGTTACCCATCTCTAAAAGACATAAGTACTGTAATGAACTTTTCTTTGTAATACCTCCTTTATTTATGATTTCCTTAAATATAAACATACCCTTAAATTGTGTTTACATATTATTAAAGAGCACAGTACTTTCAAACATATGTAAATTGAAACACTAAGTAAATTATTGTATAATTTGTATCTTCTTCAGAACTTTTTAAAAATTAATTTATTTTTTTTACACTCCACTTTTTTTTTTTTTTTGGTTTTTCGAGACAGGGTTTCTCTGTGTAGCCCTGTCTGTCCTAGAACTCACTTTGTAGACCAGGCTAGCCTTAAACTCAGAAATCCGCCTGCCTCCCTCCTGAGTACTGGGATTAAAGGCATGCGCCACCACACCTGGCTTACACTCCATATTTTATACCCTCATCCACCCTCCAAAATCCCATATCTCTATCCATATCCCATACCTCCTCCCTATCCACCTGACTCCACGTGGATGTCCCCACCCTCCACCCCACCTGACCTCTAAACTCCCTGAGGCCTCCAGTCTCTTGAGGGTTAGGTGTATCATCCCTGAATGAACACAGACCCTGTAGTCCTCTACTCCATGTGTGTTGTGCACCTCATCTCAGCTGGTGTATGCTGCCTGTTTGGGCAGGTCCAATGTTTGAGAGATCTTGGGGGTCCAGATTAATTGAGACTGTTGGTCCTCCTACATAACTGCTCTTCTCAGCTTCTTTCAGCCTTCCCTAATTCAACAACAGGGGTCAGCTGCTTCTGTCCATTGGTTGGGTGCAAATATCTGCATCTGACTCAGCTGCTTGCTGGGTGTTTTGGAGGGCAGACATGATAGGTCCCTTTTGTGAGCACTCCATAGCCTCAGTAATAGTATTAGGCCTTGGGACCTCCCCTTGAGCTGGATCCTACTTTGGGCCTATCTCTGGACCTTCTTTTCCTCAGGCTCCTCTACATTTCCATCCCTGTAATTCTTTTTTGGGGGGGAGGGGGGAGAAACAAGCCATTTTTTTGTTGTTTTGCTTTGTTTTGTTTGTTTGTTTGTTTGTTTTTGAGACAGGGTTTCTCTGTGTAGCCTTGGCTGTCCTGGCACTCACTCTGTAGACCAGGCTGGCCTCGAACTAAGAAATTGACCTGCCTTTCCCTCCCAAGTGCTGGGATTAAAGGCATGCACCACCATGCCCCGCCCAATTTTATTTCTTTTTTTTTTCTTTTTCATTTTTATCATATTCTTTAAGTTTTATAAAAATTGTAAAAATAAAAATGAGTATTATAAAACTTGTTTGATATAAAACAACAATCAATTGAACAGACTTATGTAGATGTTTGTCTACAGCAATAATGAAAATACATACATTTTCTCAATATACATTTTAAATAACTCCAAATATATTAACTGTATATTTTAAAATAATATATCACCATTAGTTTTTAATGGACAAAAATAGATAAAGCCTTTTTAATTGTTTGTTTTGCTTTTAGTAGAGTTTAAAATCTTGTACAAACACAAAATATGAATAGTTTTTGGACATTGGAGTTCATTGTAATATGGCTGTACTTGAATGTCTCTCACATCACCAAAGAATTTTACCTCCATAGTAGCTAAGCCAAGAGTTGACAGTTCTGCTGCCCCAAGGAATGAATTGTAGGCACAATTTTTGGATACAGATTTCCTGCTACAGTCAAAGCTATTTGACTTGAGTGATTATTGTCATTCTCAGCCCACAGGGAACACGTTACATTTATTTAAGAAATGGTGTGTGTATGAAGATAGTGTATCCGTGAAGTCATTCATCAACTGTTTCAATGTTTCTGCTGCTTGGAGGGTGGCACAGATGTTAGGTGAGGTTAAGATTCTGGGTCATTGGCAGTGAGTATTTTGAAAAGCATTCATCTCAGAATAAGAATAACTTATAAATTCCTCTTCTTCAAAAATTGATACAATAATTATAAATATCAAACATAGCTTTCAGTCTCACTCTTTGCTATTCTCTTACAAGCCACCTCTCAAATTAACTGTCTACATTTTGTTTGGGTGTATAAATAATTTTTAAATATGTAAGCTGCTCTGTATACCATAGTATAGTGTAAAAACATCAAATAAATAATCCTATTAATAGAGAGAGTGAGATATGAGGAGCATGATTTCAAAACCATTATGTGGTCCACAGCAAGACCCTGTCACGTACAAACAAGCAGAAAGTGTACAATATTGGACATTTTTCTTCCATTACCAAATTAGAGATACCATGGAATGACAGCCAACAAATTTCTAATTCCTCATATTTTTGAATTTCAATCAATTAGGATATGTTGGTAATATTAATTTTCATATTAAGAAATATTAAGGAGAAGCGATTGTTAATTTTCTTGTTAGAGGTGGAATTATGTTTGTGTGGGTTTGTTGAACGATTACTTTCTTACTTCTTCTAGGGTGTAGATTCATTCCTTGTGTTGGTGTTTTCCATCTATTATCCTTTGTAGGGCTGAATTTGTGGAAAGATATTGTATAAATTTGGTTCTGTCATGGAATATCTTGTTTTCTCCATCTATGGTAATTGAGAGTTTTTCTGGGTATTGTAGCCTGGGCTGGCATTTATGTTTTCTTAGGGTCTGTATGACATCTGCTCAGGATCTTCTAGCTTTCATAGTCTCTGGTGAGAAGTTCTGATAGGTCTGCCTTTATATGTTACTTGACCTTTTTCCCTTACTGCTTTTAAAATTCTTTATTTGTTTAGTGCATTTTGTGTTTTGATTATTATGTGTCGGGAAGAATTTCTTTTCTGGTAGAGTCTAGTTGGAGTTCTGGAGGCTTCTTGTATGTTCATGGGCATCTCTTTCTTAGGTTAGGGAAGTTTTCTTCTATACTTTTGTTAAAGATATTTACTGGCCCTTTAAGTTGGGAATCTTCCCTCTCTTCTATACCTATTATCCTAAGGTTTGGTCTTCTCATTGTGTCCTGGATTTCCTGGATGTTTGGGGTTAGGAGCTTTTTGCTTTTTGCATTTCCTTTCACTGTTGTGTCAATGTTTTCTATGGTGTCTTCTGTACCTGAGAGTCTCTCTTCTATCTCTTGTATTCTGTTGGTGATGGTTACATCTATGACTCCTGATCTCTTTCCTAGATTTTCTAACTCCGGGGTTGTCTCCCTTTGTGATTTCTTTATTGTTTGTATTTCCAATTTTAGATCCTACATGGTTTTGTTCCTTTCCTTCACCTGTTTGATTGTGTTTTCCTGTAACTCTTTAAGGTATTTTTGTGTTTCCTCTTCAAAGGCTTCTAACTGTTTACCTGTGTTCTCCTGTATTTCTTTAAGGGAGTTACTAATGTCCTTCTTAATGTCCTCTATCATCATCATGAGAAGTGATTTTTTTTATCTGAATCTTGTTTTTCCAGTGTGTTGGGGTAGCCAGGACTTGCTATGGTGGGAGAATTGGGTTCTGCTGATGCCAAGTAACCTTGGTTTCTGTTGCTTATGTTCTTACACTTGCCTCCAGCCATCTGGTTACCTCTAGTGCTACCTGCACTGACTATGTCTGACTGGAGTCTGTCTTTCCTGTGATCCTGGTTGTGTCAGAACTCCTCTGAGTCAAGCTGTCTCTGAGATTCTTTGATTCTGAAATCCTGTGATCCTGAGATCCTGGGTGGGTCCAAGCTCCTGGGAGTCAAACTGCCTCTGGGACCTTGAGATTCTGGTGTGGCCAAGCTCCAGGGATCCTGTGATCCACTGATCCTGGGCTTTTTGGAGTGCCTGGGAGTGGAGCTGCCTCTGGATGTTGGAGAATGGCTGCAGAGTTTGTGCCCAAGGTCTGCTCAGGGTGCTGGCCCAGACCAGAAGGAACCTGTGCCACTGGTCTGGTGGAGTTTCTGCATGATTGGGCCCCACCGGTCCCAGTTACTCCTGGTGTAGGGGACAGATGTGTCCTCCTCACCTCTGATCCTCTAATCCTGGACACGCTGGAGCACCTGGGAGTGGAGCTACCTCTGGGTGTTTTGGGATTGGCTGCCGAGTTTGCTCCCAAGGTCTGCTCAGGGCGCTAGCTCAGACAGACTGGCCATCCCTGTAATTCTTTCAGACAGGAACAATTATGGGTCAGAGTTGTGACTGTGGGATGACAACCCCATTCCTCACTTGATGTCTTTTTTGCCTGCTGGAGGTGGGCTCTATAAGTTCCCTTTCCCTGCTGACAGGCATTTCATCTAAGGTCCTTCCATTTGAGTTGTGAGAGTATCTCATGTCCTAGGTGTCTGGTACATTCTGAGGGTTCCCCCTAACCTCCTATCTCCCGAGATTGCCCGTTTCCATTCTTTCTGCTAGCTCTCAGGGCTTCAGTCCTTTTCCCTCCCCTAATACCAGATCTGGTACCCCTACCCCCCACCACTACCTCCCCCTGTCTACTTTCCCTTCTAGGTCCTTCCCTCCCTCTGTCCACACTTGTGACTGTTTTCTTCTCTTTCCCAAGTGATACTAAGGAGTCCTCATTTGGGCACTTCAGCTTGTTGACCTTTTTGAGTTCTGTGGACTGTATCTTGGGTATTCTGTACATTTTCCAGGGGGGGTGCTAATATGCACTTATTAGTGAGTATATGCCATGCATGTCCTTTTGGGTCTGAGTTACCTCACTCAGGATGATATTTTCTCGTTCCATCCATTTGCCTGTAAAACTCAGGATATCCTCGTTCTTAATGGCTGAGTAGTATTCAATTATGTAAGTGAACCACATTTTCTGCATCCATTCTTCTATTGTGGGACATCTGGGTTGTTTCCAGCTTCTGGCTATCACAAACAAGGCTGCTATGAACGTAATGGAACATGTGCACTTATGACATGGTGGGTATCTTTTGGGTATATTTCCAAGAGTGGTATAGCTGGGTCTTCAAGTAGATCTATTTCCGATTTTTCTGAGGAACCTCCAGATTGATTTCCAGAGTGGTTGTACCAGTCTGCAATCCCAGCAATGGAGGAGTGTTCCTCTTTCTCCACATCCTCTCTAACATGTGTTGTCACCTGAGGTTTTGATCTTAGCCATTCTGATTGGTATAAGGTGAACCTTTTGTTATTAGATCATCCATGTTGGGCTCAGAACATTAGGGTTTGGTTTTGTTTCTTTCCTTTTTTTTTCTTGTATGGTGTGCAACACAAAAATATACTGCTATCTGTCTTAACCCATTCTAGTTTATAGACCTATGAGGCCAATTACTTTTTGACATCTCAATGTTTTTGATGAATATCCCTGTCATTGATCCCAGTGCTCTTTGTTCTGAGCTCTTGCCATTTTGGATTGTGTACAGTGTAGTGCTTTAGAGAATTCAGTGAAAAAAAATATTCAATAGAAATAGTAAGAGAGATATTATTTATTTTGGCTCAGTGGTTTCAAAGGTTCCAGTGTGTAGACACTGGTTCAGAGTTTCTTGGCCCATTGTAAGACATAACATCATGGTAGGAATTGTATGGTAGAGAAAACTGTCACTCAGGGAGGGCAGAAAGCAGGGGAAGCGTCATTCAGGAAGAAGCCAAGGAACGTTGTAACCCCAAAGACCTTGCCTAGGTGACCTCCTTCCTCCAGTTTCATTCCACCTTCTGTCTATAACTATTTCCCAATAATCCATCTTATTATGAGTGCATCAAGTGATTAATCCATTTTAGAGCAGGCCCTCTTAATATAATCATCCCTTGGAATTCTCTCACAGGAACTCTCAGAGGTGCTTCACAATCTCCTAGGTGCTTTTTAATCCAATCACGTTGACAGTCAGGATAAATGATCACAAATGGAACTTCTGCACTTCCTGCCAAGGTCCAATTTCCAATGTAGCTATGAAATTCTTTTCCAAGGAAATGCTAGAGGCTTACATTTTCCCCCAATGTGTATGAGGCTTGTTAGATAAATCCTGGATGGCAACTACTGATGCCCAGCATTTTAACCAAGTGAATGTAAACTCATATCTTAGCACATTTGCATGGCCTGGTCTTTACTCCTAAAAAAACTATGTCTTCACTGTATTCTTGCAGGTGTTTGCTTCTTTGAATTATCTCTTCAGGTGCTTGCCTTTATTGTTCCTAGGTCTTTTATTGTTTCTTATTTACTTGATTATTTATTATTTAATATTTATTGCTTTGGACCGAGTGGTATATTTGTCAGTGGTATATTTTAAACTTTGAAGTTATATGCCCACACTCCATAATTGTAAACTTGCCACAGTAATATAAATATTTAAGACCATGTTTTCTCAACTCCCAGTTTATCCAGGCAAACCTGGTCTGCAGAATGAGTTCTAGAACACCCAAGGCTACACAGAGAAACCTTTTATTGAAAACAAAAACAAAAACAAAACAAATAAACAAAAAAACAAAAAAAAAGCAAACATGTATTTTGCCTGGGATAGTGGCACATACCTTTAATCCCAGCAGAGGTAGAGGCCTGTGGATCTTGAATTAGAGGCAAGCCTGTTCTGCAGAGTGAGTTCCAAGGCAGCCACGGCTACACACAGAAACCCTGTCTCAAAAAATAAACAACATAGACCAATAAAGTTTATTTCTTGAAATGTGTGTGCTCTAATTAACTTTAAAAAAATGTAGCCACAAGGGAGGCAG
Organism: Mus minutoides; assembly: GCA_902729485.2. NCBI lineage: Eukaryota > Metazoa > Chordata > Mammalia > Rodentia > Muridae > Mus > Mus minutoides. The sequence goes on from LR749810.1 coordinate 1,165,063, forward strand.
CTGGAGAGTTACCTCAGCAGTTAAGAGAACTAACCAGTCACTCTTCCAGAGGACCTGAGTTCAATTTCCAGCATCCTCATGGCAGCTCACAACTGTCTTAACTCCTGTTTCAGCTGATCTGATACCAATATAGGTATACATACACCATTGCACATAAAATAATAATAAATAAATAAATAAATTATGTTTTAAGATGTAGCCTGGTTTCCACTGGTTCTTCTTTGAATTATATAGCATTTTTTAAGAAGGATGAAATCTTGTAGCTTTTTAAAATTCTAATGTCATCAAAGAATGTGTTTTGCATGGTATCAGTCAAAATTTTCAAATTTAATTAGCTTTGCTAGTTTGCCAAAATTCCTGCAAGTATTCTAATATAGAATAAAGTCTCCATTAATTCAAACTTGTAAAGTTGACAATTACAAAATTATAAATTCACTTGTCTCATATCTTTTAGGTTCAACCCATCAATTCTAAACATTTTATTTGTATGTTAAGATAGTGAATGTCCTGATTTCATATTCAAACGTTTGAGTGTGCTGCTTGCCTGGATGGTTCTTGTGACCCAGATCCAAGTTTCACAGTAGCTTTTATTGATCTTAGTTCATTGATTTTTTTTGTGCATTATTGGGACATTTGATTAGCTGACAGCATGAAAATTAAAAGTCGGTTCTAATATAACAAAATGATCATGGGCCCAAGTCAGAAAATTGAAGATCTAGAAAGACTTGAGAAAAGAAGGATAGGGTCATGAGCTTTAGCAAAAGGAGAGTGTGAAAATAATGAGTTCAAGTGCAGATGTCAGCAAAGCAAAGGACACATTTAGCAGCTCCTTAAGGAAAGACCATAATTTGTGGCCCTGGCAAGGCATATGAGGGACCTGTATGTTACAGTAAGTTGTCCTGCAGTCCTTACCCACCTGTCCAGAGTGAAGGGTAATTGGGCTTAATTACCTGTGCTTTGCCTTTGGTTTGAATCTACTAGGTCAAGGAAATTTTTAAACAAATTTAGCAAGATCCATTGATTTTGATTGGAATATTTTAGTGAAGTGTGTGCATGTGCATGGAAATTTCCTGGGCCTAAAGCACCCCTGGTAAGCCATCTTAGGCATTTCTCTATTCGACAAAATATGCACAGAACATTCAAATCAATGCTCAAAGTTTTAGTGATGATTTTTTCCCCTTGTCTTTCTTCCCAGTGCATTAAACATTTAATTCTGTCCATCTCAGTAAAGAAAGGAGGAAGAATGATACAATAAACAATTCATGAAATCTTATAGATTCTTATGTATCTAATATCTCATATTATATCAGACACACAATTATTTGCACTCATCTAAGTTTTTAAGATCTGTGATTTTTTTAAATTTATTATATTTGTTTTAGTATTTTTTAAAGATCCATTCTTTTTTCTATGTGTATCTTTGTGAGTGTGTGTGTGTCGGGGGGGGGGGTATCTGCACAGGTGCATGCACACACACATATGTGTGATAGGTGTGTAAGTGCCCACAAAGGCTGAGATGGATGTCTGATCCTCCATAGGAGCAGGAGTTACAGGTGGGTATAGCCACCTGATGTGGACATGAGGAGTTGAGCTTGGGTCCTGTGAAAGAGCAGCATCCAGTATTAACCACCGTGCCACAATCTGTAAGATACATAAAAATAATGAGTTAAATACAGAAAATCTGGTCTATTGGGCTGTGCTTCATAATACACAAAGCATGATGGGAAAGGTAAAGGGTGAAAAAAGCCTAGTCACTATTGGGACATTGAAATTCTATTTTCTATATTGGTCTAAAATTAGAGTCTTATGTATCAATGTTGTGTTTTATGAACCAAGGTCATGGTGTCTGCATTTTAGAGTATTTCCATCTAAATAAGGCAAATTGAACATTTAAAGGAAAAATGATCTATGGGATTCTTTTTAGCTGTTTACTTTACCAGATCCTCAATAACTCTGCCTTATCAGTTACTAAGTCTCCAGGCAGAACCTGAACTTCCCCATTAAAAGCTAGGTCAGCTGCACCTTCTGGTTGCTAGGCAGCTATAGGGGATGCAGTTGCTTCCTGACTTGTGTCTCATGCCACCTGCATTTCATGCTAATCTCCCCCAACTTCCCAGGGGCTTGCTAGAGCGTTCCTTGTTCTCTTCTTTGTTTATCATGTCAGCTATAAATGTTACATTCTTTGTCAGCTTTTAGCAGGCATATTTCTGGATGCTAAATATGGTAAAGTTATATTAACTGACTCTAAAGCGTCTCATTAAATAGACATAGATCAAAGCCATGAAGCCAGTTGTGGAATTGGGAAAACATGAATGAGAATAAATGAGCATTTAAAAACAATAAAACCCCAAACTCTATTTTCCTTCAGTTTTTTTGAATCTGTTCAAAACATACTGGAATGGGAAGAGGTGAGATAGAAAGAAGGGGAAGGAAAGACAGTAAATAGACACCTGGTTGGGGGCGGCAGGACTGCAGGGAGAAAGGAGGAGACATGGAAGGATGGAACAAGGGAATAACTTGGAATGTGATCTTTGAGAGACATCGTTAGTGGATATGAATGGCCACAGCACAGCCCCTGGACAACAGGCTTATAAAAACGCTGTGTTTAGTTTTAGAGCTACCTGGACTGGGAATTCCTTGGGGCTACAAATTTTGCCCTTCTAGTGCTTCTGAGCGACTATGACCCCCCCCCATAGCAGGGCTGCTATGCAGGAGGCTGTCTCCTCCTGATTGACCCCCAAAGTTGCATCAAAACATAGAGGAGCCTTCTACAGTGCACAATGAACTTTGTAGAGTTGAAGTTGTATCCCAGGCAGTTGTATCCCAGTCATGTTTCCATCAGACAGACGAGCCCCCTCCCCCCTCAACTTTCCTTCTATGAGAGGCAACAACTGGTATTCGATAAAGAAATATACCAGTTTTCTTGGGTGTTCTGCTGATAAAGCCAGCTGCATCTTTGTTTCTCTGTGGAAGAGGGATTTGAAGGATGTTTAGGCAAAAGTATAGAAAAAAGTGAGTTTCCCAGGTGATAGATGTACACAGGGATCTAAAGCCAAGTGAGTCATTTCTGATGTTCATGGTGTACTCAACAGAAGAATGCACAGCTTCCTCGAACCAGTGTGTGGACTGTGCTGAGGGAGTTTCTCCCCTGGCTTTCTGATTTTGAGAACTGACCCATGTACACAGCAAGGTCAGTGTCTTCACGCACATCCTTAAGTCCCTTCTTTTGTTATGTATACTAGAGCATTTATTTTCCAGAATGAATTTATTAGAACTGTAACTTTTATAGAAAAATGAGTATGTCCATCCAGAATTTATTGCCAACCATTTTAAAGGAGGGTAGATTGTCCAATTATCATTTAAATTATCCTAATTTCTTATATAGATGAGACATGCTTTTATTATACTATCATTAATTTTAAAATTTACTATAATACAGTGAATATATCCATATCTGCACTTAAATATGTCACTGTGTAATTCTAATGACTTTTGGAAAAGAAAAGTCAGAAGTATATGTCAAAATGCATGTAAATGTCATTTCATTTAACATAGAAACTATGTCTATATGGGTGAAATTTTAATAAAGTTATTGAAATTGCTTATAATTAAAATATGTTTCAGTTATAATGATGAAGAAAATAATATAAAAAAGTCAGAGAATATACATTAGTTGGAAGATGTTTTTGAGGAAAGACAATTTTGTTACCATAGCTCAGGGCATAATTCACAAAAATCAGTATCCTACAGCTAAGGCTCACCCAGCCCCAAATGTCAAAGGGCAGTTACAATACAGTCATCCCAATCCAAGAATAGATGCCCTTTAGGTTCTGACTTAGAAAATTTTTTCCTATAATTAAATTGGATGTAAATTGTTATATGTATTATGGTTGGTGGCAGATTTGCTGTGAAGATGGGCAGGTGAAGCCTCGGACACAGACCGCTCACTACAGGGGCCTTCACAGACTTTCTCAGGGCAGGTGGCAGGACGCTTCATACTTTATTGCTTCTCCTGCAATTTTAATTTTTTTCTTGCTGTAATTTTTCTTCTTTAATCATGCATGTTCCAGATACCAGTAAGCCAAGCCTTACCGTTGGTTATAATGTTAAGGCCATAAAACAGAGTGTCCATGATCAGAGAAAACTACAATGAGGAGTGACTATGTCACTGATGGCAGGAAGTCAGTGATGGGGGCTTGGTGAGACTTTCCTTTTTTTCTAGTTTTCACATCTTTGAAAAGCTGTTTCATTCATATATAATTAATTTGGAGACTATTTTACTTACTAGAGATGGCTTGTTTTGAATGTTTTCTTTTTAGTTAATACATAATAATTGTATATATGTCTCAGGTACAGTGTGACACTAGAACACATGGATATAACATAAAACAAACACCTATAGTTCACTGGCATAGCCATCATCTCAAATGTCTGTGATTTTCTCTCTGTGTGTATATGTATGTCTCTGTGTCAGTGTGTGTGTGTGTGTGTGTGTGTGTGTGTGTGTGAGTGTGAGTGTGTGTGTTCTGAATAATCATACCTCTTTCTCTCTCTCTCTCATATATATATATGTATATATATATATATATATATATATATATATATATATTCTTGAAACTTGCTGACAGAGAGGTAAACTATTTTTTACTTTATAAAAATTTATTTTATGTATATGAGCACATATATACATATATTTTATGTATATGAGTATGATATCTTCATGCAAACCTGAAGAGAGCATCAGATCCCATTACAGATGGTTGTGAGCCACCATGTGGTTGCTGGTAATTGAAAGCAGGGGCTCTTTCAGAGCAGCGAGTACTCTTACCCATTAAGCCATCTCTCAAGCACCAGGAGCTATTTTTAAAAGGAAAGAAGTTCATGGATTTATAGGGTGAAATGTGTACTCCACACTTACACACACCTTAGGAGAATTTTGTGAGTTTGGTGTGCAGTTCTGAAGTCTGTCTTCCTGTTTATGTAGTTAACTCCTCCATTGTTATTATTTTCATTAATAATCAGCAGAGATGGCTAAGTAGCGATTTCACCTCCAAATCTTAGAGCTTGGCTGGGCTCTTCTTTGGAGTCTCCCACATGATTGCAGTGAGGTGGTTGTTGCAACTAAAGTACTCTACAAGGTTTAGCAGAGGGAGGCATCCCACATGATCTCCACTTCTGTGTCTGGTGTTTCTGTGCTCTTGACAAAACCTCTTGAATGGCAGAATAGCCTGAACATCCAGTATGACAAATCAGTACTCCAAGAAGGAAGGCACCTGGAATTGGGAGAGCATCTCCTTCATCACATTCAAGGGGTTGGCAGAGTCCTTCTGTCCATGACAGTGTCAAGCAGTGCAGAGAGAAAGACCTAGTGATGGCCTTCTTCAAACACAGGATAATACCACATAAGGAACATTTGAATTTTATGTTGATTCTAACACAGGGATGTGTCTGCCAGGGAGAGTAGGCATAATTTTAGAAATACATACATGATGTAATTCCCTTCCTTTATAAACAGCTATGCACAAAAGCAACCACATCGTCACTAACACCAAGAGCACAAAAAATCTGAACTTCTCTTCCTTTTAAGTCAGAGAGAAGTTGCTTAATAGGTTTTAGAACTGGCAATCACTTCAGTGGCTATCAAACTTGCATGTCCATTGCTCACTAGGCTTAGATGGTCTTCATTCTGCAACAGCACTGCCTCAGTAGTGCCAAACACAGCCATTTCCATAACGTTCACCATGTACCTTATCATTTCTCACATCAGTCAGATCAGTACTATTAGACTATGTTATATAGAAAAAACATCTGCAGTGTTTTTCAAGTCTTTATAAAGAAAAACATACAGTTTTATGGAAGAAGCCACAATCCCCATACCTACAAATGTTTACTGATACAGCAGCATAAGGAATCTTAATAATGATGCAGATCTAGGCACACATGGTGACTTCCTGTGGGACTGAATTACATCCTCAGAAAACTGGATCTAACATATCCATACCTATGGTAAGCAGATATAGAACAGCTGGATCAGAAACAAGTATGGATAATAACCAGCTGGAGGACTCCAGGGCTCGGTGGTAGCATTTGGCCATTTAGAGTGCACTGCAGACAGAGCACTCTGGTGCTGGGACCACTAGTTATTCTTTCTGTCATGGAAATCAATCTGCATAGAGAATGTAACATGGATAAAATGTTTGTTTACTATTAAGAGTAATTTTTTGTAATATTCATAATTTGGGGGAAATTACTAACATTTGAATCCAAATTTAAATAAGATATAAAGTGCTTCCTCCTGAAGTCAAGTGTCCCAAGCTCAGGTATCCATCGTTTTAGGATCAGAGTGATTATAGAGAAGCCAGGGAAGCAAAGGAAATAGAACTCTCTAGTGTGCCCCCGAGCCAGCATCGATTAGTCATGACTGCTGACCAGGACTCCCTGCCCACCTTGCTTCTTTGCTAGCCAACTAAATTCTGACTCATGTCTAAGCTTAAAACTGAATATGCTGTTTGCATTGTAGTATCAACATTCTGTGGATTCAGTTAATCTTGTAAGTAATAAACAAAGAGTCAGGGAAATTCAAATATGTATACACTATAAAACCAAATCATTTGCAGTGATTCTCACAAAAGGATGTGCTCAAAAAGGATCATGCCACAATGGCCACAACTCACCTAAGACACAACATTAGTTTCTTTTTCCTTCCTGTGCTCCCTTGATACATTACTCTTTACTATCAAAGATGTCAAACAACTCTCACTTTTGCCATCAAACTGTGACAGTGCTAGTGTGTGACCTGCAAATGGGATAACAGGTGGAGAGGTTCTGTTAAACTTTTTATCCTTGAATTTATTTTCATAACTAATATTTTAACCAACCATATCATCAGATATTTTCACCCTACTCTTTATTCTATCACAGCCAGAGTAGAAATGGAGTTTAAGGTCACCAAAAGTTCCCGTAGTCTTTGATTCACATGGCAAGACTACAGGATACTTATAAATGAGAAGACTGGAGAAAGAATTTAAAATTATTGGTCTCTGATATTTGAAAACAATTTTAGTGACTATATTACTGATACAGGGGACATAGACTTTAAAAGGAGTAAGAAGTTAAAATTCCTCCCTTAGAGAACAAAGAGTAAGAAATGAGTTTGCTATTAGACTACTGTATCCCATAACACAACACTGTTTGTCACAAAAAGGTCTTCCTTCCTCTCTCCCTCCTTCCGACTCCCTTCTTGATCCATTTTGTTGTTGTTGTTGTTTACTTTCTTATATTTACGAGTCAATGCAGCATGAATGCTATCGGAATTCATCCGAAGGAGGAACACTCAATGCTTAGTTCACTGGGCTTTGAGCAAGTGCCTTTCTATACCATAGCAGCACTCCTGAGCCTGGAGGACACATTGGTCATCTCACTCTCCCTTGTTTCTCTTTCATTAGCCTAATGGTTGACAAGAATAAGAATTAATGAGTAATAGATTACAACAACAACTGGTTCAGTTGCCCCAAAAGCAGTGGCACATGTTTGGAGATGTATCTGCAGTCACCATCACAAAGGTGGCACAGTGTGGCTGTCATTGCAACATGGCACAGTAACCCAAACAGATGGCATTTTATGCTTCTAGGTATCAGTTTAAGCATAAATTGAAAAAAAAAAAAGAAGTTTGCTTTAGTTTTCCACTCAGGGAAGTAGTCACATTGCTTAGGAGTAGGAGTTGATTTTTAAGAAAAGGTCCCTCAGTCCATGGTATAGTCCAGAAAACAAGGCTTGAAGCTCAGCCTGAAAGGGCTCTTTTGTGCGGATTCTTTTCCCGGAGAATGAGCTATGACTTGACATTCCCTCACTTTCTCCACAGCCATGCTGTCTAGAAGGTGGAGGGTACGCCCTACGTTCTAGCGTTTTGATGTGGAGAGACTTTTCTGAAAACATCCTGCCTCTCTTTGGTAGCACTCCAGAGTTTTCCCGAGGCCCACAGGTGGCTGAAACCCCACTCTGCCATAAATCACTACATGGAACACTTCCTGTGTAATTTAGAAAACAGAAAAGCAAATACCTTGTCAGCTAGCAATCAGAAGCCCATTCTGTCTGAAAAGCCTGCCCCTTGTCCCTGTCCTCCTCAACATGCCCTTTCACACAAATCATCCTGGCAATTTATTTGCAGCAGCCACACACAACTGACGCCCTCCCAGTCCTTCACATTACTTGATGTCTTAAACTTCCTTTCAAATGTTTCCAAACCACCGGAGTACCTCTTCACAGACTCCCATTGACGCAATGCGGGGTTGAGGTTGTGAGGTTGTGTCAAATATAACTAATGATCAGAATCATTCCCACCTGCTCCACATTGTTGACAGCCAGTGAGTGAATAAAGGCAATGTTGTTGCTCCTACCATAGAGCTAGTGAAGTTAGGACTTGGTTTTGACTCAAGAAATTATTACCTTTTGCTGGGCTCTTCTGAGCCAATGACTTAGAGCGCTCCTGCCCCATGTTTATTTATTTTAATAATTTTTCCACCACTCCCAATGAAGTGTAACTTATTTTTTTAATTATTGCAATATTGATGTGTGGCATATGCCCTAACATGGGGACAGCAATTTATACATAAATATCCTTTCAAGGATTCGAGGAGGGGAAGCCACTGTCATGTCTTCTACTGCCTCTTCTATGTGCAGCATTGAGGGTCTTACTTTGGCTTCAAATGGTTAAGCACTATGAAATGCTTCAAGATAACTTGTACATGGGAAAGAACCACATGCCACATTCTCATTGGGTTCACAGCAAAACCTCCATACTCATCCTTTCTCTTACTGTATAAAGGAACCTGATGCTTGGGCGTTTGACTATAGAAGTCACTGAGCAAAGGAGAGATGGAAGGATGATGTGTGGCCTGCTGGGTCTGGCCTCCTGGGGGTGTGTATGCTTTACTTTTTTTTTTTTTTTTGAAAGACATGTTGACTTTTGAGTATTTGCCAAGTAAAACAGCTAACCCGTTCCACAATTCACTGAACAGCACACTAAAGGAAGGATGAGTGTGTCAGTGCTCACCTTCGGTGTCCCAGTCCAGATGCCACAATGGGCTCCGAGCTGTAGTTTTTCCCTGCAAACGTCTCCCTGTAGTATTTGCATATGATTTGGAAATGGTAGTACAATTTGGAGCAAGCAAAGAGGAATGAGGTGGCTTCAGCTCACACAGAGCACAGATGTGACTTTATTTCCCAGCTGTGAGTAATTTTCCTCCCAATCAGAGGTAGAACTGTGAATAGACTGAGACCTTCTATGTAAGCAGGGTCCCAGAGTGCTTCTTCTATTCACAGGGCCATTTGTTTCCCTCATACAGCAGCCTCAGATGGCGTGCTTCTCTCTCTCTCTGCCAGGCTGTGTGCTCTCCAAATAGCCAAGGAAATGGCCTGGAAAGGAATATGTCTCTGGACTCCTGTGTTTCCATGACCCATCCTTTCAAAGATTTGAACTTGGAGATGATATCATCCTTTAGTGCCCCGGGCACCTAATATCCCTTACCTATGGAGAAAGGGCAGAATTCTGAGCTCCAGCCAGCAAGACATAAAGGCAGAGGTCAGCAGAAAGCTTGGTATTAGGCTGGCAAAACAGGCACTCGGGATTCTTTTAAGCAGTTCATGTCTTGCCCTCATGTTCTCCTCCCTCAGTAACTGTCCACTCTTGCTCTAGGTCTTACTGGCTGTTCTGTGGATGTCCTTGTGAACCTTCATGGCTTTTAATATGACCAAGGAGCTCCCCCCCCCCACTTTTTATTAATAATAACTCCCAACACCCAACTGTTCTGAAAACACAGTTCTGAAGCCATGTGCATGGCTTTTAGTCAAAGATCGCTGAGAACAGGGATAGGAAGTCAGGGGGTCGCTTTTAAGAAAAAGGAAAGAGCTTTCAGGCTGTGCGCACAGTTGCTTTCAACTTTCAACTGCTTGGGAAACACTAATTTTTCTGATTCAGGTAAATTGACTGAATAATGTGCTTTTAAGCCTCAGTGGACCTTAGAGGTGATTTTTAGAATTGTTGGTGCAAATCAGGAAAACTGAGGCTCAGAGAAGTTCATTGACTTCTTTAGGTTGTCTCTACAGTGTCAGACACCAAAAACAAAAATTACCTAGCAAGCCATGCAATGTTTCCTATGGGGCAAGTGGAACCATGTTACCAGACAAAAACTGGGAAGGTTGAACAGATTTTGAAACCCTGATATTCTCATATCTGAGACCTGTAGGACTTTCATTGGCTCCTGACCCAGTTCCTGTTCTGGAACACATGACACAGCACCCCACATGAAGATAGTGACCACTAGTCAAATAGCACAGAGTTCTCCATGCCAATGAGGTATCTAGATGAGCTGGTCTGGAGAGTTTAGCCAATAAGCTTTCCTTCCTAGACATTCCTTCCTGTAAGAGGTATTTAATCTCTAGTCCACTCTGAGTAAGAGGTATGCATCCACATTCCACAATAAACAATAAATAAACAATATGGGCAAACAAGGACTGTCTCTCTCATCAAGAACCACCATGAGGGCAAGGCTTTGTTATACAGATCCATACTGTCTAAGTCTCTCCTCAGAAGGCCCCTCTGCCTCCAGACACCCCCACCCCAGCTAAGCGGGATTCCCCATCCCCACTCCAGGTTAGTCATGTCTCCCACTCAGATCCCAGCAGGGACTGGACACCCCGAAGTTTGGGAACCTTGTCTCCTAAGCCTGCCTCATTTCTCACCCAGGCTAGCTCTCCCCTCATCTTAGACTAGGTTTAGCCTTCAGTTTTCTCTGTGCAAGTGGAGTTCACATACCCAAGCAGCGAGATAGAAAATGGAACCACAGTTTTCCTCTATGTAAATAAAACACATCCACTTATTTATCTTGGATTGTTAATTGAACCGCTACTATGTAGCTGACAGGACCCAGGCACTAAGAATACAAAGAAACAAAGATATAAACAGAAAAACAGATCAAAGCTCTGTTCTTACTTATACATAAATTCTCTAGTCACTTACCAGTAAAAATACATTGCTATATTCTAACAATTGGTTGGAAATGCAGAATGTTACACCTTAATCTAGACCTATTAAATCAAAATACCCTTTTAGACCACATCCCCTGGGGTCTCTATACATGTTAGAATATGTACAGAAAACTAATTTTTAAAGGGAAATTAGTATGTTCAGACCTCCAGCACTGCAAAAATATGTAAGGAAGGTAGGTTACCTGGAGAGAGGGTGGGGGAGGAGAATACATGGATATGAATTAGAGGAGCTGGGTCTATGATAACATGAGAGACACCGTATAGACTGCGAGGGCTCTGGAACCATTTGAAGCATGTGTACTCTCACTCCAAGTGAGAAGGAAGGCCCAAAGAGTATGCAGAGCACATACTTGTAAGTTGTAAATGATGGGTAGGTACACTGTGGCTTCTCATTTTCCACATAGTTGTAAATGGTGGGCATAAGTAGAACAATGAAAGGGAGTAGAAACCCTGGCACTACAGAGCACAAAGGATGTTAGGTGAGAAGAATACTGTGATGTCACTGTGGTCTGCAATGGGTCCGTTCTAGCATACTCAAATGTCCTATGAAAAAAGAAAAATTTGGTATCGAAAATACATGTAAAAGAGAAATTTAATTTAGCCACAGATGGTGCCGGTAGTCGCAGCTTCTCGGGAGGTAGAGGCTGGAAAAGATTTGCAACACAGGTGCCCCAGGGCACTCTGGGAAACACAGCAAGCTCCATCTCCAAACCTAGAGCATGAGAGAAGCATTTCAAGGAGGACTGTTTGAGATGAAACCTCTTTCCAAGCTACAGAACGCAGATGCAGATGGACTATCCAGCCCCACAGAAGTGTGGGCACTTGCAGAAGGGGGCGGGGATTCAGACTGATGGGAAAATGAAAGCCTGTGACAGAGCTCATCACACAATCTACTGCTGCCCCCACTTCTACTCCCTGCTTCATGGCCTGGACAGTCATTGTCCTTCTAGCAGCCCACGCATCCACGGTGCATGGGAAGGGGCAAGGATAAATTAAGAGCCAGGAACATGCTTGGAAAATTAGAAGTCACAGTGTACCTGTGACAACTGCTAAAGTTGCCTGTTCTGAGTGGCATCGAGAGCAGCCAGCTGAAGAAGCTGAAAAGGTCTGTGGTATTTTGGTATTAGGGCATCACAACACCACCAAGACAAGCACAGTTGTTGGGATTTCTGGCTAATTTTGTTTGTCTCAAGGGCTGAAGTACTTCTGAGACAGGCTTGGCACTTCCAATCTAGATAGAGCCACCTTTTCAATAAAAGGCAAAATGAGGGGAGACAAAAAATATCTGGGTGTATGCATTAACTGTGCAAGTCTCAAACTAGATCTGATGCAATATATACCAACAGTAACTCTTATTTTTTTTCAGGTATATGTGTGTGGTATTTCTGTGTATATGCATGCTTGTGTGTGTGTATTGCTTCTATGTGTTTGTGTGCTTGTATGCATGTATGTGTAATACTTCTGTGTGTATGCATGTTCATATGTTTATGGGTGCGATGTGCGGCACTCTCCTCTGAATTGAACCATCCTAGAAAGAAGTTCATCATGGGAAGTCCTCAGAGTTGGAGGTGGCTCAGGTGTTAAGAGCACTTGCTGGCCTTCCAGAGGATCTGAGTTCAGTTCCAACTATCCACAGTGGATAGTTCACAACTTCCCGTAACTGAAGTACCAGGAGATCATTCCTCCTTGAGCTGAACATACATAGCACACACATGAACACATATGTACACACACACACACACACACACACACACACACACTCACATGCACACGTGTGTGCCCATAAATAAAAGCAAAACAAACAAAAAACCCAGAAAGTTACAAAAGGAAATAAGGAAATAATTCAAATGTCTCAGGAAGTTCCCGTCACTTGAACAAGGCCCTTCCTTCCTCTCAAGCAGTGAAGGCTGCTGAGGAGACTGTCCTGTGGAGACTGTCCTGTGGAGACTGTCCTGTGGAGACTGTCCTGTGGAGACTGTCCTGTGGAGACTGTCCTGAGGAGACTGTCCTGTGGAGACTGTCCTGAGGAGACTGTCCTGTGGAGACTGTCCTGTGGAGACTGTCCTGAGGAGACTGTCCTGTGGAGACTGTCCTGTGGAGCTGCCTGCAAGTGCATGTGTTTGAGGAGGTTTGAGGTTGATGTCAAGAGTTTTTCTTGGGAATTCTTCACCTTATTCACTGAGGCAGGGTCTGTCAGTTGAGGTTCACGGTTCACCAGGAAGGCTGTTCTCACTTGGTGTCTTGCTCTGGGGAGCACATCGCCACATTCTGAGCACCGGAGTTACAAGTGGGCCAGCACTCCACTCAGCATTTACATGGATGATCTGAACTCTGGTCCTTTTACCTGCTGCCTACTGGCAAGTCTTCATCTGCTGTGCCTTCTCCCTCACCCCATAGTATTTTCTTCAGGGTCTTGGTTGTTAAATAAAATGACAGTATAAAAAGATGTGTATGTCAAAAAGGAAAGAAGGAAGGAAGGAAGGAAGGAAGGAAAGAAGGAAGGAAGAAAGGGAGGGAGGGAGGAATTTTAATTGAAAAGCCCTATAGTTTTTGAGGAAAAAAGTAAAGTTTTGGAAATGGAGTAGTAGATGATTTTTCCCCCAAAGAAGTCTTACTTCTTAGGAATACTGCTGAGTGACAACATGGTTTTGTAAGGAATGCCAAGTAGTGAGAGGGCTAAGAAGGGCCTCACTGGTGGAAGAGCAGACTGACTACCTCATGGGACAGGAGCACACAAGAAACCCTTGGCTGTGTGGGCTGGCCAGTTTGTCCAGGAGAGACCCAATGTCTGAGCTCTAGAGTAGTATAGAGAACAGTCTGGTGGAGGTAACTTGAGGACAGGACCATGGAAGCCTTTCCATGCAGTCTTTCTTGGATGACACTAGACTCTCCTGAAAGTTTCTCAGCAGAATGACTCAGAGTGTGTCATGGAAGATGAGTTTGACAGCTCTTGGCTATGCAGTCATGTTCAGAGAGGCTGGGCTAGGGGAGAGATCATTTGAAAACAAATACCATGGCTGAGAAATGGGGAACTAGTTCTTCAACTACTGTATATGTAGCGATTGACAGGGTACACCAGTGTAAGCAACAGTGGTATCAATCATGGCAGTTAGACTCGGGGAAATGAACAGAAGAGTCAAAGATGGCTCAGATTTCCAGCCAAAATGAAAAGCCATGGAAGAGTCCATATGGTTAAAGTGACACACTCCCCACATAAGGAAACATGATTTGTGGTCATGTAGGCCCAGAACAGAATTCTCCATGCTATTGAGGTATCTGGAGGACCTGAGGGCTTAGTCAATAAGCTTCCCTTCCCAGACATTTCTCACTGAAAAAGGTATTCAATCTCGGGTCAACCCTGAGAAGTTGGTACAGTAAGGTATTTGCCACCATGAACAGTCAGTAAACACTTTAGAACCATGGCCTGTCTCTTTCATCTACCACCACTATAGGAAACATATACAAGGTCTTTGCTTACAGAAATGCAGCTGTATAGAAGGCCTCTCTGTACTCCCAGACAACTGCAGCCATGCTAAGGACAATCAATGCTGAGACAGACTGGAGTTCCTCTTTCCCCAGGCTCCAGGCTAGATGTTGTCTGCAGCTCATTGGTCCCAGACTCTGTTTTCTGCTCTTCCATGACTCCCACTGGTGACTGGATATCTAAGAGTCAGAGAATCTCCTTGGCCCCTGCCTTGTCAAAGGCCCAGGGACCCCTAGACCAGCTCTGGCTTTCCCACATCTCAGACTGTGCTTTCCCACCCCCAGAGTTTTGTCTCAGGGCCCTTTCCCTACAGTTCAGTGTCCCTACAGCCCAGCACCCTTGGTGCTAGGAGGCACAATTACTTTCTTCATTTCTCCTCCCCAGAGGGTGTGCCCTGCAGTGGGGGTAGACACAAATCGACATATGTAACCAGCTTATTTCCCAAAAGTAGTAGCACTATGGCACAGCCAGTGCTGATGGACATTATTTCAGTACTCCATAAATATACCAATAGTTTAATTTTATTTTCAAAGTAATGTTTTGAGGAAGAATAAGACCATCTCAATGGTGTAGATGAAGAAACCATATTGTAAAGGGTGAAGAGACCAGAATCATTGTTCAAGAGAAATTGACCCAAACATGGTGGCCATGCCTCTAATTACAGCACCTGGGAGGCTGGGGAACGAGTGTTTTGAGGGAGATCAAGGCCACTCTGGCCTACATAGTGACTTCAAGATTAGTCTATCCTGACCTACTAGTCAGCATCATGCTAGCCTGGACTATACAATAAGATTCTGCCTCAAACAACAATAACAACAACAAGAATTACTCAAAAATGGAAAAAGTTGAAACCTAGGATGAAGTTGAACAAGAGAGTGAAATCAAAGAGCCCGAGACACTCACGTTGTTTTCACTTGGATAAACAAGAAAATTATATGTTCCCATCTTAAACATTGTACAGGATACCATCAAATCTTTGTCATGTGCCTGCATAGCCTTGAGTATTAAGACAGTTTTCACACTGTTATTTCTAATGGGTACTGTATTATTTACTATAACTTACTGTATTAATTACTTTTCTATTGCTGGAATAAAATGCTGACCAAAAACAACTTAGGTAAAAGGGGGGCTTATTTCATCTTATAAGTGGCAGGTCACACAATATCACTGAGGGAAGTCAGGGCAGGAACTGAAGGCAGGAACTGAAACAGAGGCCATGGAGGAACACTTCTTACTGGCTTGCTGCTCTGTGACTTGTTCAGCCTGCTGTCTTATACAACCCAAGATGACCTGTAGAAGGGTGGTACTGCCCTCAGTAGGTTGGCCTGGGCCCTCTTTCATCAATCATTGATCAAGAAAGTACCCTCAACCAAGGTTTCCCCTTCTCAGATGACTGTAGCTTGTGTTAAGTTGACAACAAACAAACAAAACAAAACAAAACAAAACAAAACAAAACAAAAACCTTATCTGATGCAGGTGCCAATATGCTCCTGTAATGAGTGTTTTAGTAGTGATGTGCTAACTTAGAACATACTCATTATTCCAAGCCCAAAACATGTTTTAGAAGCACACCATAGTTCAGAATTTTCTTGCATTTCTGAGAATACATTCATGTTTCTACATTGAAACCTTATTAGATTTTTTTCATCCTGACAAAAAATATCTAGCAGAAACAACTCAAGGAATGAAACGTTAGTTACAGTTTCTGAGTCCCATCCATGATGGGGAGGTCATGGGAGGCATGACAGCTTGTATCATGGAGCACAGGAAGCAGAGGGAAAAGGGAGGAGGAACACATGACAGGACCAGAGAATGATATAAGCCCAAGGATACACCCCTACTGACCTTCTTATTCCAGTTAGAGGCAAGAGTCCAACTTTCACCACCTCATAATAATGCCATCATATTATGAATTCATCAGGACTTTTATTAGGTCTGAGTTCACACTTTTTATCTCTGAGCTTGTTCCTTCAGATCCTCACACAGAGAGATGCTTCTTAATCTCCTGGGAGATGCTCACTCCATATGACCAATCGTCATTGGTCTGACCATTGAATGAGGTTAACCATTGAAGAAACCCAGACCACTGTTGTGACCATCTGGGGAAGAATTCAAAGCTAGAGGTATTCTATGAGCAAAAGACAAAGAAGCCAAACAACTCAATAGATCTTGCTGCAAATGTATAAGTATATTTAGCATATAGCAGCATATAGCGGGTAAGCCTTCGATTTGAGCTAAAAAATCAACATTCATGTGTTATAGCCACTTCTTATCTAAGTTGTGTGTTTGTCAGAAAATTAATCGTGGTAACTAGAAAGACCCTTTTATTTAGATAGATAAAAACTCACTCAAAAGAATGTGGTATCATCTACTCGAGAAGGAAACTTAAATCGATGCGAGAAGGCTTATAATAGAGATCGGCACCGAACAAGGATAGAGATGAGACGACAGAGATCTATCGTTTAAAACGATATACATAGACTTTTAAATATTAATCACTTTCTAGTTGTCTTTAATGAACAATTCACCGGCTCAAATGGTTCACTGATAAAACA
Source organism: Mus minutoides (assembly GCA_902729485.2). Classification (NCBI taxonomy): domain Eukaryota; kingdom Metazoa; phylum Chordata; class Mammalia; order Rodentia; family Muridae; genus Mus; species Mus minutoides. Next base: position 1,182,148 of record LR749810.1, read on the forward strand.
AACGCATGCATTTCCAGGATAATAGCTTGGATACTTCTCTGAGGAATCCAGAGTGGCAGACGGTCACTTCACAGACCTTTTTCATTTCCCTAAACTTATAATAAAGCCAGCTCATTGCTTCTTTAGGCTACTGAGCACCACACAATTTATTTTTGTGCTCATTCTGTCTTCTTGTGGTTTGCTCTTGTGTGCATTGAAGCCCTTCAGCCAACTCTGGTATCATTTTTAAAAATAAGCAATTATGGCATCTTCAGATGTGGGCATCATCAAAGCACTGATCTAATTGTCCATCACACATCTGGAGCAGGATTTGACTTCTTATAACACCTCAAGTTGAGACTGCAGAAATTCTTCCTGCATGGGGGCTTATATCAAATGCATGATTATAAAATTCCCTTCTCATTCTGAGTAGGTCACCTCTGTCCTGCTATGGAAGCCAGACACATTTCACATCTTCCCCTTCACATTGCCCATACCTAATCCTGTGTATGTCCTGAAATATTATTTCCGGATTTATTCTTCCTGATTTTATTTCTGAACGCATCCATTTTTGTCTTTCCCAGGACATTTTCCAGTAACCTCACTACCAGACATTTCTTTTCTAAATCCTATAACGATTGTAGCTTCCTAATTAGCTTGCACATCAAGTGAAACCCAGGTTTAGTACCTATAATAGCTCTCGTTACTTTTATTAAAACACCGAAATCTTTATCAAGTCTCTCAAAGCCCTGTGTGTTCCAACCTCACTTATTTCTCCTGACATTCTCTGGATTGAAGATGAGCCATCCATCAAATCTGCTTCTCTTCTGTCTTGATTTTTGTCTCTTGTTTCATAACTCAAGTTCCAGTTCAACAACCCAGCCTCTCTGGCCACCTCCACCCCTACTCACCCTCTTCCCTCCCCCTGCACCCTCCCCTCTCTCTCTCCTTCCTTCCTCTTCCTCCCTTTATTCCTCCCTCCTCTCTCCCAGAGTAAAAGATATATACCAATCCATTTAGTAATTCAGTTTCTGTAACAGGATATGAGAAGTGGAACAGAAAATAGCACATTCTAAGACATTGCATCCATTAAGATTAGAAGTTCAATGTCCATTGTTACCATAGCTTTTCCCTTAATATTAGTGGGAATAATTAAATTGAATGGGATTTCATAAAATATTAGTACCTGTATTTTACCAAAAATCACATATAAATTTTAGTTTTGCTAAGTTACCATTTTACAATATTATATAACTGAGTTGATACAGCTTCCTTTATTGTGCTTAAGCTTACCTTAAACTTACATTTTCATGAGTTGGTTGATTTTATAGTTACATATTAATCACCTTTAGGACATATTTGNATGGAATATCTTCTGGATATATGCCAAGTAGAGGTATTGCAGGATCTTCTGGTAATACTATACCCAATTTTCTGAGGAACCGCCAGACTGATTTCCAGAGTGGTTGAACCAGCTTGCATTCCCACCAACAATGGAGGAGTGTTCCCCTTTCTCCACATCCACGCCAGCATCTGTTGTCACCTGAATTTTTGATCTTAGCTTTTTGTGCTCATTCTGTCTTCTTGTGGTTTGCTCTTGTGTGCATTGAAGCCCTTCAGCCAACTCTGGTATCATTTTTAAAAATAAGCAATTATGGCATCTTCAGATGTGGGCATCATCAAAGCACTGATCTAATTGTCCATCACACATCTGGAGCAGGATTTGACTTCTTATAACACCTCAAGTTGAGACTGCAGAAATTCTTCCTGCATGGGGGCTTATATCAAATGCATGATTATAAAATTCCCTTCTCATTCTGAGTAGGTCACCTCTGTCCTGCTATGGAAGCCAGACACATTTCACATCTTCCCCTTCACATTGCCCATACCTAATCCTGTGTATGTCCTGAAATATTATTTCCGGATTTATTCTTCCTGATTTTATTTCTGAACGCATCCATTTTTGTCTTTCCCAGGACATTTTCCAGTAACCTCACTACCAGACATTTCTTTTCTAAATCCTATAACGATTGTAGCTTCCTAATTAGCTTGCACATCAAGTGAAACTCAGGTTTAGTACCTATAATAGCTCTCGTTACTTTTATTAAAACACCGAAATCTTTATCAAGTCTCTCAAAGCCCTGTGTGTTCCAACCTCACTTATTTCTCCTGACATTCTCTGGATTGAAGATGAGCCATCCATCAAATCTGCTTCTCTTCTGTCTTGATTTTTGTCTCTTGTTTCATAACTCAAGTTCCAGTTCAACAACCCAGCCTCTCTGGCCACCTCCACCCCTACTCACCCTCTTCCCTCCCCCTGCACCCTCCCCTCTCTCTCTCCTTCCTTCCTCTTCCTCCCTTTATTCCTCCCTCCTCTCTCCCAGAGTAAAAGATATATACCAATCCATTTAGTAATTCAGTTTCTGTAACAGGATATGAGAAGTGGAACAGAAAATAGCACATTCTAAGACATTGCATCCATTAAGATTAGAAGTTCAATGTCCATTGTTACCATAGCTTTTCCCTTAATATTAGTGGGAATAATTAAATTGAACCCCTAAAGTATTTTATAATCATGGACATAAAATGGTTTTTAGTGTATATTTAAAATCAAAACGATTCAATGGTAAAATGTTATAATATATTGACTCAACTATGTCGAAGGAAATAACACGAATTCGAATGGAATTTGAATGTAAAAGTACTCAACCAACTAAAATATCAATGTATAATTAGTGGAAATCCTGTATAAACGAACTGAGGATAAGCTTGGGAAATGCACATTGACTACCTGTTCAAGTGATATCTGTTGCTGGGATGTGTCCTTGATACATCTGACAATAACTGAAAATTGTATACTTCATACCCATAACTCCATAAAGAACTGGGCTGGATTTTTATCCGCTGGATTTTGTTACCAATTGCAAAGTGAGTTCCACAGGCAAGTCAGTTGTTGGTCACAGTGCCTTTATAATCTGCATGTGTTTTATACTTTCTCAGGACAAAATAATCATGATATTCAAAAGACACACTCTTACAAGTGTGAAGCAGGCAATTTCACAGTTTTGTTTCGGTTTCTGCTGTTGTAATGCAGGCCTTTGAAAGGGTTTTTCACTGTTGAGATTTGCTATTGGACCTGCCAGCACAGCTCCAGCACAGAGTGGAACCATTTCCTAAGATGCCGTGAGCATTTGTTACGCAAAAATTTGGTTTTCAGTTCTATTGACTTCTCAATTCTTCAACAACCGTTATCTTCTAAGGACAGAAAGATTACTTTTTCTTGCGATTCATATATTTCCACCCATACACCTCCCAGAAGATTTTAATACTTTAACTCTTTATTCTTACTGATATGACTGTTGACAGTATTTGAGGTATGGGAAGAGAATCAACAATGAAGTCAGGAAAGATGGAAGTAAATGATTCCAAGTAATGAGAGCATTACTATCAGGGGCCATCATAAAATCACCTGGAATCTCTAAGAAGCAGTTTACCACAAAACACTCAGTATTTTGAGGGGAACTTCAAAAAGTGGGATCAGCTTCACCTTGAGCCAAGGGGTTTAGTATATGCTAGGCAGGTACCCTGCCAGGGACTACATCTCCAAACCCCAGATAATACAAATTTTAAGTATATTATTCCTTGCAATTATACAACTATCTGGGAGCACAAGATCATCACTCAGAGTATGATATATACATTTAATCTGTCCAGAAAGATGCCTTTGTATTATTTTCTTATCAATTCCCATGCAGTTTCCACCTAACCGCCAACCTGTTTCCAACTACCATGGCATATTTTCCCTTTACTTAAGCTTATTGTAAGTGGGATCATATATTAGAATATCCCTTGTGTATCTTTCTTTAAACCAGTGGTTCTCAACCTGTGGGCTATGGTCTCCTTTGGGGTCAAGTGACCTTTTCACAGGGACTGTCCAAGACCATTGGGAAACAGAGATATTAATATTATAAATCCTATCAGCAGCAAAATTACAGTTGTGAAGCAGGAAGAAAAATAATTTTATGATCAGATCACTACAACATGAGGAAGTGTATTAAAGGGTTGTAACATTAGGACAGTTGAAAAACCATTGCTGTAAACATAATATGAGAATCATTGATAGCTTGGCTATCAGCAACTCACTGCTACATGCAGCTGAGTAGAAATCTATCTGAATATGCCATAATTTTCTTATCACTTTACCAGTTTTTGGAGCCTTCAGTTATTTCCATTTTGGGGTTAATATGAAAAAGGAATTATGGACAAATCATTAAATGGCCATATTTCATCTCTTTTAAGTAATAACCAAGGTGTAGAAGTGCTGGTCATAGGGTCGGTCGTAAGTATACATTTACCACCACTAGGCACAATAGCACAGGTCTGTCATCTCAGCTACTCAAGAGGCTGAGGCAAGAGGATCGAAAAGCTCAAGTCCTGTCTATGCTGAGTTCAACACCAACTTCTGACCTTGCAGAAATAAAAAGGACTGGGAAGGGAATTCAGTAAGCAGTTCTTGCTTCATACACCTGAGCCCCTAGATTCAATCCCCAGTGACTTGGTGTCTTAGTTAGTGTTCTATTGCTGTGAAAGAGATTCTATGACCAAGGAAGCTTATAGAAGAAAATTTGGGGGCCTTTATCACAGTTTCAGGGGGTAGGTTCACAACCATCATGGCAGGGAATATGAAGGCAGGCAATGCATGGCACTGGGCAGTACCTAAGAGCTTACATACTGATCTGAGTTAACTTGGAAAGTCTCTTCCAATGCTGAGACTAACCTACGTGCTTTAATTATTACCCCGAAGATCTTTTCAGAGGTAGGCTGTTCAACACACCAATCACTGTCGCACCAACACACTTTTCAGCACTCACAGTCACTTATTAAACTTCTTTTCATTTAAAAACCATTCCCGTGACTCAGTGTCTCTTTCATGCGATTTCAATCAGGCCTAACATCATTTAAAAGTTTCTTTGTGAAAATAATGTGCTTTTATGAAATAGAGAAAATTGGCTCAATCTTTACTGCTAAGAATTTTCTAGCTTGTCAGTGACTGATTATTTGGGGCAGACATGGAAATTATAGTCTATTCTCCAGCTGAAACCTTTTCAGATGCTTCTGATGAAGCCCTGACACCCAAATCGCTTCTGTAACATTTATGATAAGAGCACATGCCATATCCCCCGACACACACATGGGCGACACCTTATCATTACACTGAGTGTCTCACTTGTTTTGTCTTTGTCACGTTTATAGGAAACACTTAAAAGGCATTGGAGAGAAACAGAGATTTATAGGAAATACATGGAGGAGCATAACCCTTCCAGGAAAGAGTTAGGGTCAGGCAGGGGCTAGGAAATTTGTCTTTAGAGACCTGATACTGAAACCATAACAGCCCAAGCCCTGTTCCACATTGAAAGATGTGAAACATTCCACTTTTTACGGATCACCTTGTTTGGGGTATTGGTACAGATAGTAGTCTGTGAGTTTATGAGACTAGTTTTGGTCTCAGAGTTGGTCTGGATGGCTAAATTGGCTACTTTCCTAATGGTGTGGCAAAGCACAAAGACAAAAGCAACATATAAGTGTTTAATTGGGCTTATGATTTTGATGGTTTAGAGTACGTGATGATGAGAAAGGCATGAATGCAGAACGCCTGAGAGCACACATGTTAATCTGCAAGTTAAAGGCAAACAGAGCTAACTGAGAATGCCTGGGCTTTTGAAACCTCACAGCTCATCTCCAGTGACATACCTTCACCAATAAGGCCACACCTCCTAATCCTTCCCAAACAATTGCACCAATTGGGGACTAAGTATTCAAACATGAATCAACAAGCATTATTTGCCTTCAAACTACCACAATGGCCTTGGGTGAAAGTAGGAGAGGGAGAGAATCTATGTAGATATTGTCAGAACTACCTTTTTCACTTCAAAGATCAAATTATGAACTTGACACATATGACTCTCTGCCTGACCCACCATTAAAGGCTTTTCAATCCTATTAAGTCTGTGGGTCTACACCTCCTCATGACAGGAAGGTTAATAATGGTCAGCTCAGCAAGAGAAGCTCCAAAGGCCCATTCCTCCAGAAAACCACTGATAAAGCACACAATAGCAACAAAACCTCTGTAACTGAAGTGCTGTCAAACCTCTGCAAAGGATACAAAGGTTTAGGCAGCCAAGCATATGCTAAATCAAGAAAAGGTCATTTTAATGTGATGGGAGAGCTTTGTGACTGTGTTCATTATTGTTTTTATTGCTGTGAACAAATACCCAAATACCCAGCAAGCTGGCTTGCTTGGGTGCACTGTTCAGGGGATACTGTTCATCTCACCAGAAAGCTGTGATAGTGGGACCATCTGCTGATGGCCATGGACATTGATTGCTCATGTCATCAAAGGAGACCATGAGGCCCAGAGTGCTCAATGCTATCACCCAGTTGGCCTTTCCACTTTCCTCTTTCTGCTCAAACTGGGACCCAAGAATATGGGATGGCGCTACCCACATCCTAAACCTGTCTTTTCCCTTAGATGATTCTTTCTAGAAAGACCATTGTAGACACACCAAAAGTGAACCTCACAACTGTTCTTAAGCTGTCAGACTCTGGCACAGCTGACAGATGTGACCATGGTGTTGTTGTCACTTACCCTGGCCATATACCTCCTCAATATGGCAGTGCTCTCAAATACAGAAGCTGTGTGCTTGGTGAGGATGCTTAGTCCCGTGCCCCATAAAGCAGGCTTTATTCCCAAGGAATCTTTGCCCATGTTGATGTATTTGGGCTTTCTTGGAGGAATAACAGATGTTTCTTGACTCTCCACTCCCCAGTTTAGAAGTCTCTGAGGCAATACAAGCTGTTATATAAATTATTTCTGAGACACTTTGAGAGTTAAATGAACTAGCCACCAAGAGCAAAAGATGACAGTTGGTAGAAAAAAATAAGACATGCATAAATCTTGAGAGAAGAGGCTGAATAGAGAATTGCTTCAGGGATAATGATTCTGAAGACACACTTCCATGTAATGAGGCATCTACAATTATGCAGATGTCCCAGGTAGGACAGATACTTTTTAAAAAATCTGTATGCTTTTCCTTCCACCTTAACTCATGGCGATATAACACTAGGAAATGAAAGCTCAGAAGAAAAATTTAAATACCTAGGCTAAGCAATAACCAAGTGTCCAACACAAGACAGTCTAAAAAGTTATGCAAAGGGTGTGTGTGTGTGTGTGTGTGTGTGTGTGTCTGTCTGTCTGTCTGTCTGTCTGTCTGTCTGTCTGTCTGTGTCTGTCTGTGTCTATGTCTGTGTGTCTGTGTGTGTAGTTAGGGAAGTTTATGTTAAATTACTGTATGGAGTTTTAGATACCTATTCTAAGCAACAACAAAGAGTCCAAAACAAGACAGTCTAAAAAGGTGTGCGCAGTGTGTGTGTGTGTGTGTGTGTGTGTGTGTGTGTGTGTGTGTGTCTGTGGGTGTCATTAGGGAATTTTATGTTAAATTACTTAATCTACTAACATAGCAGTAGCTTTAGGAGCACACACCATTAAAATATAACCTTGAAAAAAACAATTGCCTAGAATTAGTGATGATATAAATACATATTTCTAGTGTTGGTTCACAGATGAACAACAAACACAGGAAAAGGTTCACAGTATTAGTGAAGATATGTCAATCAAAGCCAGATGAAATATCACTGCACTTAGACCAATATGGCTGTCATTTTAAAATAATACTAAAATTAACAGGAAGTACCAAGACTTACTTATAATGTGAAAAGATGAAACTCTTTGCTCCTTCATGGCAGGGATGTGAAATGCTTCAATTGCCATGGGAAATGATGTTATGGGATTTCACATTTTAATCCAGCAAGTCTACTTCCGAGAATATATGCCCAAATGATTGAAAGCAGGGTCTGAGATATATTTCACTTCCTTTGCATAAAACATTATTTATAATAGTCAAAAGGTGGAAACAAACAAAATTTATATCAGTGGATGCATATATGAATGCAATGCGATATGTACACCAAATGGAAATATTATTCACCTTTAAAAAGTAAAGAAAATTGGACACAAGCTAGAAAATTGTTAGAATTTGCAGACATTTTATTAAACAAAATTATCCAGACAAAAAGGATAGATACTTGTATATCTCCAATGATATGAAATATGTAGAGTAAACATACAGACAGAAAAAGACAGTTGTCAGGCACTAGTTAGAGATGAGAATAAGGTATTATTTAGTGGGTGCAGAATTGAGTCTGAGATGAATGCATTTGGTAAATAGGTGGTGGTGGTGCCCAGAAAATACAACAGACTAATTTTACTTAATGTCATCCGACTGTCTTCTTACATTTGAAAATTTGCAACATATAGGCTAATAAAGATGTTTTTAAAATTATTAAACAACTAACTCCACCCCACAGCAAACAGAAACAGCAAACCCGAGTAACGGTGAGATGGTAACTCTACAATTACCACATAATCTTCATGAGGTCCCATTTTCAACAACAGTGAAATTAGGCATGAAATAAGAAAAATACAACTAATCTATGGAAGGGAGGATTATCAGAAACTCTGATGTAGGTGAGGGAAACCATGGACAACGGATGAAAGGAAATTGAAAAACTGATGTCTTCAAGACCAGTTGAATTCATCTAGCCCAGAGATAATGTGGTTAAACATCAGAGTCTGGAAAGAGTCAGCACACTGTATAGCTCAAAGTAGAGCATGTGCCTAGCACACAGGAGGACCTGGGTTCAGCCCCTGGCCATGAAAGTAAATAGAAGCAGTAAGTGTTAAGATGCCAGTAGGTAAGGACATACTCATGAGACCTGCTGTGAAGCCAACAAGTTCTCTGACCTGGTTCGGTGAGAATGTTGAAGTCACCTGCAGGTAGGGTTTATCTGCTCATATAACTTTGATTTGGAGTCACCTACATATCCTTTGTTATTTTCTTGTGGTTCTATCACTCATGGTAAAGGATGAGAAAGTCTCAGAGACAGAGAGACCAGCTCAAAACTTCTAGTCATGATTTACAACTTCCTGCCACCAACAGATATCGTTCAGTGACAAGTAAAAAAATAAAGAAATGGAGGAAGCTTATTCCAGGGAGAAACTAAGGTCGTTTCCAAGAAGTGTGGGGGGGGGTTCCTAAAAAGAGACTCCCTGCCTGGGGTGATGGCTGGCATCCGATCAGAAAACTTCACTGGGAGGGAGAGTTATTTGTGCGTTAAAGTGGGGAGGGGGTGGAGAATTCCAGAAATGGATCAGGATCCTCCCAGAATAGAGTAGTTGTGTGTGATTTTTCTGGAGACACACACTGAGAACAGGCAATTTTGTAAGGCTCAAGATAGGAGATGCCATTACAGTGAAGCAGAGGGAAGCCATCAGCCTCTCGGTTGGTGAGATTGGTCCCAGCCCCTTTGGGGTAGCCTTGTGTCTTCCCTGTGTCATAGTCATGCATGTCCTGGGGTATGAGCTCTGCAGTCACATGGAATTGTCGCCATTGTTCATTCACTTCCTTTCTTCAGGATGCCTGTGTGCTCTGCCTCAGTTTCTGGATATGTCCCCAAGCCTAGAGGAATGAAGTTACATTGATATTGTCTGTCCTGAAGTCGGGTGTCTTTAACTTAGAATCTAATTACAGTTTCTGTAATTGTATTTGCCAGTGAAGTGGGCATGGTACCAAACCATGGGGACATTTCTGTCATCTATGCCTCTACATCAACAGAGGCATGAAAATGCTCTTTGGTTCCCTGCAGGAAGCATCAAGTCCTCAGCAGTGACATCCTGAAATATGTTTTGTTGCAAACGCAAGCAAAGTTTAAAGAATCACGTTGTTTGCCAAGGTCAAATGTAAATGAAAGGATTTTAGACTGGGTTAGGCTCCTGGTTACCTTTCTCCGAACTTCAGAAACTTGCTGAGATGTCTCAGTTTTCATCAGGATTAAACTTTATTATCAGAAACAATTAGAAAGCACAGTTTATAGGCTAAATCTGCTTTACTCTCTAAGTTAATAGGCTTAAAGATCACCAGTGTAATTGACTTTAAATATATTGAAGCCTATAATTAACAGTGATCTTTGCCAAGGGTGATGGTGCATATCTTTGATTCTAGCAGTGAAGAGGCAGAGGCAGACAGATCTCTGTGACTTGCAGGCCAGCCATGGCTCTGCAGTGAGCCGTTGTCTTAAAACAAACAAACAAACAAACAAACAAAAGTAAACTGTGCTGCTGTTAGACTGATCCGTTAAAAGCACTGGCTGCTCTTACAGAGGTTTGTTTCTCAGTATCTATTGAGCATCTCACAACTCTTTGTAACTCCAGTTCCAGGAATTCCATACCCTATTTTGTCCTTTGTAAGCACTGCATGAATGCAGCACTAATACATACAAGCAAAACACCCATCTGCATGCATACATTCACACACACACATACCCCACACACACACACCTACCTATATATTAAAGTTTGTGTTAAAAATAGTAGCCTTTTCTATAAAATCAAGACCATTTACTATAAGTGTATCATATGAAATGAGAAGCCTTATCTATTGCATCATTTATAAGAACAGGAGAAGTTGGTATTCTTGACTTCATTATTTTCTTTACTGGAGGAAGGTGTACATGCCATGGCTTGAATGTGGAGGTAAGAGGATAACTTATGGGAGTCAGTTCTCTCTTTGCAGCACAGGAGTCCTGGGGAGGTAAATCAAGTCCATCCGTTAGGCTTGGCAGAAAGTGGCTTTACCTGTGGCATACCCTTATACAAGAAACCTTCCCAGGTATTACATGGAACAATATCTAGTTAAGGCTTCTTGCCTTTTTCCTCTCAAGCAGGTCTTGAGTGAAAAAAGCTAGAAAGGACTGAAGGGTCCTTGACAAGTTCATCTATAGCCTTTTTCTTCAAGAAGGAAGAGCTTCTTAGACAAGTAGCAGCCTCGAAGACCTGTTCCCACGCATCCTCCTCATGTCTTGAGCACACAATGTTCCTTTCCAGAAATCTGATAGGTTTGTGTCAGGAAGCAGTTTTAGCCCAGAGGGTCTGAGAAGCTGCCCCATGATCCTTAACCACAGCTGTGCTTCTGGGAGCTGGCACTTCAGCTCTAAGCATCGAGTGGCCGGTAGGGAAGAGAAGCAGTGGTGTACTGCTGGACTCTGGGAAAGGAAAGGACAGGAAGCAGTCCAAGTGAGAGCACTGTTCTGGAAAGCAGTGGGCTAAGTGTTCTTTGTTGCCTTGGAAGCAGTAACTGGGCAAAGCAATCTCATTTGCTCTGGCTGTATGCTAATGGCTAATATTTATGTGATGCCCGCATACCAGAATACTCTCCCTACCAGAATAAAGGAGAATTCTTCCACTACACAACACTTTTATGGACCTAACATTCTTTTCTTTGCGTAGCTGAGTGGTATTTTTTCAGAATTCTTTAATTTTGAGATTATAATTATATCATTTCCTCCCCTTCCCTTGACTCCCTCCAAATTCTCCCATATTCCCCTCCTCCTTGCTCTATTTCAAATTTTTGCTCTCTCTCTCTCTCTCTCTCTCTCTCTCTCTCTCTCTCTCTCTCATTATTAGGAATGTGTTGTGTTATGTGTGTATGTATGTGTATTCATAAATTTATAAGTACAACCTGGTCAGTTTGTATAATGTTACTTGCATGTGTATTTTCAGAGCTGATCATCCTTATTTTAAAAAGAAACTGTTTTTCTCTCCCTGGGTAAGAGCAACTGTTGCGCTTCCAACTTTTCCTCTGATGCCTATAGTTCTTTGTGTATGGTTGAAGCTTTTGGGGCATTCCCAGTCCACATTAGCATGCCTTTTGGTGTTTTCCTTGTTAAACTCATACTTAGGCAGTCATGTTGGTAAGACTTTAGGGGTGTAGCTTATGACATTCCTAGGGGACATCAAACTCCTTGATCCTATGGCATCTGCAGTTTTTCTGTCCCTGTTTGGTTTCATATTTCCTGAGCCTTAAATGCAGGAATTGTGGTGTAGATGTACGCACTGGGACCGGACTCTGTAACTCTGCATTTTTGTTGGTTGTGGTTTTCTATAATGGTCTCCATCTGTTGCAAAGAGAAGTTACATTGATAAGGACTCCACTTATTTGTGCTTTTAAGGACAAATATTAGACTGTCATTAGGTGTTATTTTGTTTAGTAAAGTGACAGTTGCAGGTTCTTCCCCTAGATCCATGACTTCATTAGCCCTGGGTAGTTGGCTAGGTTTCTAGTAACCTGGCCTAATTTCCCTCTTACTGAGTGGCCCTTAAGTCCTGTTAGGGGTGTTGGTTACACCATCAAGTTATGCGTGCTGCTTGTACACCCTTCAGGTTATCATGCCATGCTTGGCATTACTGTGGTTCACAGCTGTCACCTCTGGGTAGGATTACCGGTGCATCCCTCCTTTAGAGGCTTTCCTGGCACCTTCACATATTCTGAAAGCTAGTCCTCAGAGAGGAGACATTTATGTCCGTTCCAGCTCAAGGACCCCTGGGCCCTTTATCTGAACTGTCTTCAACAGTTGTGACTTATCTTATACTTCTGTGGGGGCAGGGGTGGCATTTGAAATAAGCATAGCCCCAGTCACCTGGAAGTTCAGCTTATCTGTCAGCATGAATTTACATGGGCCATTAATAGTGTCTCATTGGAGTAATTCCTAAAGTATTTATAATTTCAGGCTACTAGACTGGGAAGCATTTGGGTGATTTACTATTCCTGTTCCCACACCAAGTTTTAAGCCAGAAAAACTGCATATTCAATGGCTGCCTTTCAGTCCTTCATCTATGAAAACACTATTACTGAATAGTCTCTCGGCACACATGTTTTCACCTCCACTACTAGCATGAAGCTGATACTCCTCGGTGCTTGTGGTATGTAAACCCAAGAGATGTAAACTATGTGTCTTTATGAAGCTAACAGTTTAAAAGAATCTGCTGTAGGGAAAATCTTAGGGTGGAGGAGTAGAGTTAATTTACATGTATTACAAAAAAGTCAGTCATTGGGCTGGAAAGATGTCTAAGTGGTTAAGAGAGCTTGCTTCCCTTATAGAGGACACAAGTTCAATTCCCATTACCTATGCTGGGTGGCTTAAAACCAACTGTAACTTTGGTTTTAGGGGTAGCCAACACCTTCTTCTCTACTTCATGAGTGTGTGCATGCACACACGAGCACACACACACACACACACACACACACACACACACACTTGTATACATAAATTCCAAATAACCTCTTCAAATTTTAAAAATTAAACCCAGCCACAAAATCGGAGACACAAAATTTGTCCTGCCGACAAGATGCGCATGGGTAAAAGATGGAGAATTTGAGGAGAGGCCCAACCAGTGACTGGCCCAGTTTGAGACCCATGCCATGAGAGAGAACCCAGAGATCCTACCCCTGAAACTATTAATGATATTCTGCTATACTTGCACACAGGAGTCTAGCATAACTGTCATCAGAGAGCAGTCACCAAGCAACCGATGGAATCTGGTGCAGAGACCCACAGCCAAACATTAAGTAGAGCTGGGAGAATCCTGCGGAAGACAGGGCCAAAGGATTAAGGGAGGCAGGGGTGTCAAGGATGCCACAAGAAAACACACTGGATCAACTAACTAACCATGGACCATAGCGACTCACAGAGACTCAACCACCAACCAGAGAACATTCGTGGGATGGATACATATGTAACACTTTTGCAGCTGGGTCTTTATGTGGAAGTCCTAAAATGGGAGCAGAGGATGCCTTTGACTATACTGCCTGCTTTTGTATCCCTTTCTCCTAACTGGGCTGCCTTTTCTAGTCTCAATAGAAGAGGATGTATGTAGTCTTACTGAAACTTGCTTTGCCAAAGCTGGTTGATATCTCTGGGAGCCCTCCACTTTTCTGAGGGGGGGGGGGGATGAATGGGAGAAGGGAGAAGAGGAAGGGACTGGGAATAGAGTAACAAGGGAAAACTGGATTCAGGATGTAAAACAAATAAAAAATTGAATGAAGTAAAATTAAAAATTAAAGCAAAATCAACAGTTCAATTTTTTTTGCCTCATTATTTGTTTGCTACATATTACATAAAGGATAACATAAATATTTTAAAGCTGGTACTTTGAAGTTTTCTAAGTAGATTTTTGTTTTTTATGCCCCAGCTCTCTGTGATTTCCAAGTACTCTAGCTGACTGCCATCCTACGGCTATTAGCTCAGGAGTGCTTCCTGACATGTGCCCCTTCTGAATGGGTGAGCACAGTCTTTAAACACCAGGAACACCTGCTTGTTGTGCCAAGGAAGCACGTGGTTGTGGTCTCCGCCCAGGTTAACTTCAGCCTATGAAAGCAGTACATACCTCCTCCCAAAGTTGTTCCTAATAAATAGCAGACACCCCCTCACACCTTTGCACAGAGCTGGGAAGCAATGCTTAACAACCTCAGGAATGTGGAAGACACTTCTGGAGAGCACATAAATATGAATGTGATGGTGATCACTATTTATGTGTTGCCAAAGAAACATAACATTCCTCTGGCTACCTTTGAAGCAGGTAATTGTCAGTGGAATGCATTTCAGTTCAGATTGGTTACGTTGGTAATCACAGCACTGAATTCCTTGAGTAGACACTAGTGAATTTCTTAGAAATGCTTCTGGTCATGAAGTTTGCAACTGGCTGCCATACAGAGCCACTTTTCTATACTACCTACAGGTGGCAAAGATGGTTTTCAATTCGATAGACCTCATCTACCTGCATACAGCTGTCCTGAGAATGTAATTCATTTCTGATAGTTTAACCTATACATTCATGAAATACAATACCCACAAAGCACAATGGTTGCAGCTCTTCCACAGTGCTGCTTGTACTTGGTGCTCCCTGCATTGTTATAGTCAATTGATTCAGAATTTCCAGGTCTAGAGAAAAGATTTCAGCGCACCCTTGAATCTGAGTTGGACCAGACCATGTCAAGCTTTTCCCCATGAGGATGCTGCTGGCTGTTTGGACCATTATATGATACTGACCTGATGAGAAGGATCATAAAACTGGAGAAATACTCACACTTCCAGCCAGCTAAAGTGCTCTGGATTCCCAAGGCAAGGACTTAATTTCTGTGTTCCTCACTTCGAGGGTTAGTTTTTCAAGATAATTTGCTACAGCTTT
The DNA here is from genome assembly GCA_902729485.2 of Mus minutoides. Classification (NCBI taxonomy): domain Eukaryota; kingdom Metazoa; phylum Chordata; class Mammalia; order Rodentia; family Muridae; genus Mus; species Mus minutoides. The sequence continues at coordinate 1,197,266 of LR749810.1, forward strand.
TAATCATTTTTACAGGGCCTCTAACGTGAGGAACTGTGGCCAGTGGATGCCTTTAAGAAATACTTTAATTGCCTTAATTGGTTGGAGAGACCCATCCTGAGTATGTGCAAGCGGGGAGACCCACCCTGGTACTATACCTTCTGGTAGCAGCCCAGATCCTCCTTTCACTTATTGGCTTTTCTGTCTCTGTCTCTGTGTCCATTTCTGTCTCTCAATGCCAACTACATTTACCCTATTGCTGCTGATGATTTATTTGCTGATACTTGTACCCGAGTCTCTGGGCTTCCAGCAAAGATTAAGGACCCATGGATCTCCAAGAACTCTCCAGAGGTGTCAGGTTTAGATTTAAGAGAAGGCCAGCCTCATGGACTGGCTGACAACTGGTTGACCTCTCTGGAAAGAGTTAGCCATTCCTAGATGGCTTCTGTGGGGTTGCTTTAAGCCAGTTTAAGATATCATCTTATGTATTTTTATACACCTCATATGTATGCTTGCATCTATATGTGTGTATGTATGTATGTATGTATGTATGTATGTATGTATGTATTTTTGTGCATGTGTATATACTTATGAATGTATGTATGTATGTTTGTAGGTATGTGTGTGCATGTATTTATGAATGTCTGTATGTATTCATTGATTCTGTTGGTTCTGTTTCTCTAGAGAACCAGAATATTACACTGACCTGGAACTCTAGGGAAAATGGAGTGAATCTGGGGACAAGTATAATAGTTTGGGAAAGGCATTAGAGACAAAATAAAAGTGAAAGAGTACAGAAATAGTGACTCTTTTGCACTTCCCCTTCCACCTTCAACTCCTCCCCTATCATTGTCATCTGTACCCTAAATTATTAAGACCCTCAGATCCCTGCTTCATTCTCCCCCGTTGAGAACAGAATGTTCCAAAGTTAGAACTTCACCATGTCTATTAAGGATCTAAATTGTTATGAGAAACTTTCTCCTTTCAAATTGCAAAAGTTTTAGTGAACATCACAGAATGCCCTTAAAACTAATTTTCACTGGTATATTTAAGAAACTTTTCTATGGTACAGCACTTTAAAATAGATTAATAATAATCATTATAGTAATTTCCTGTTCTGCTTAAAAACAACCAGCCAGCGGTGAAGTGTCTATTTGAAGTTGTTAAAATTTGGAGACACTATTTAGAAGCTGTGACTTAGCAACCAAAGCTGTGTCTTTGAAGTAAATTTATACTTTAAAGGGAAAATATGATTAATTCAGTTTTCAGAACACACACACACAAATTACAAGTCTGAAGAAGTCAAAAGTTCTGAGGTACAGTGGTGTGTGTGTGTGTGTGTGTGTGTGTGTGTGTGTGTGAAAGAGAGAGAGAGAACCCATGCGTACACATAGCTATGATATTGTTGAAGCAACAAGCTTCCTTTGAAAATAACTTATTCTTATATTATTAATTTTTAAAATGGGAGGATATATTGCAATAGTTTGGATCTTAAATGTCCCACAAAGGCTTAGAAGTTAAAAGTTTGTTTAAAAATGATGGTTGTGTTGGAAGGTGGTAGAACCTTTGGGAGATGGGGCCTTGTGTAAGGAAGATGGGTTATTGAGAGCATGCCCTTGGAAGGGCTTGGGACCCAGCTTCTTCAGGTACTTCCCAATACTTTCTGATGTCTGTGAAGTGAGCTTCCCTGTCCACCACACATTCCTGACATATATATGCTTGAAAGCATATATTGTGCTTTCGGGAAAACTTAAATACATGAAAATTTCTTATGAGTCTGGATTTTATCTGTGAGACATTGGAGCCAAGGTTCTATTTGAAATAAGGGAGAAAAATCTAACAACAGCTACCAATGCAGGCTTTCCTTAAAGAGTAATTTAATGAGAGAACCCAGTTATTACAGCACATGCTGCTATTTGAGTATTTCTTTAAAGCATGATGCCTAAAGCCTAGGGAGAGAGAAATTTATGCTTTTCAGGAGTTCTAAGAACTCTACAGGGGTGGAAATTTGCTGAACAAACAAAGTTCTAGAGTTCCTTTATAATGAACAAACACTTTGTTTTTGCTTAAAAATCATGAAACATTAGTTATTTGCACCCATTTTTGAAAGTTTTTGGTTAAGGCCAGTGTGGTTATATAGATAATGTGTGTGTGTGTGTGTGTGTGTGTGTGTGTGTGTGTGTGTGTGTGTTCTTCTTGTGTTTATTTTGTTTGTTTGTTTTTGTTTCTTTGAGACAGGGTTTCTGTGTAGCCCTGGCTATCCTGGAGCTCACTGTATAGACCAGGATGGCCTTGAACTTACAGAGAACTACCTCTGTTTCCAGAGTTCTGGGATTAAAGGCATGTGCCACCACTGCCAGGCTGTGTTTGTGTGTTTTATAAAGTAAACTTTACTTATTTTGTTTTGAAATGTTTTAAACCTTGAGTAGGGACAATTTCAAATGTTCAGTAAACGTTTCTAGGAATCTAACCTTAGTCCTTAGCCTACAGTAAGTCTCATTTGATTGGTTAGATGATGCCTTAAAGACATATCCTGGCAAAAGACTTGAGGTATAAAGGGTTTGTCTTAGAGATGATTTTACCAAGCACCAGCTTGGAAATAGGAGACAACAGAGAGCAAAGGAGGCAGGCAATAGGATGTTTTTTCAACAGAAGACCCAGCATGGTGACTCACTACAAACATTTAATCCCTTTGTCTCTTTGCCTCATACTAAGCAAGCACTCTTCTTTGATGTCCTTTTCATGCCAGCAGAAGCACAAGCGCTCTTGATGACACCAAGAGTCAGAATTAATGCTTCTGTCTCAACAGGTAGAAAACAATCTCAACATTCATCCTTCGTCATTCATCAAGGCCCCCTCCTCATTACTGAGCTAAAATATACAGCTGGGGGATAAAACTGAACACAAAATAATCAGCCATCATTTGCCAGAGTCCAGAGTCAATTCTATCCCAATCTGTTCCTGATACAAGTGAATGAGACATAGAAATGGGTATGGAAGTTCTAGGAGAGTCCATAAATATATGTATATACCAGTAGTTTCACATGTGCATACACTTGTATGTAGATAAAGGCATATAAACCCCATCGAGAGGAAATGTAACCAAACCTCTAGAAGAACAGAACTGGTAGAATAGGTATTAAATGGGGGTTCATTAGAGTGCTTTATGGACTGTGTTCTCCTTAGTTCAACTGTGATTGTCACCAGATGGAAAGGCCACCAGTCTGATACTTGTTCAGTCCAACAGGCTGGATGTCTCATCTGGTCTTCAGTCTATGTTAGAATCCTCAAAAAATAGGTTCTAACACCAGTGAAGGAATGTCACAGCAGCAGAATAGATGAACTTGCTACCAAGAGTGAGGACAAGCAGGCAAAAAGCATTTTCCCATGTCCTGGAATGTGGGATGCCACCAGAAGTCAGATTTAGGATGAGTCTTCCTACATCCAGTGATCCAATCAAGATTAAAAATAAATCTATCACAGGTGTACCCAACTATTTAGGTTTTAGGTAAGTTGACGTGTAGTCAAGCTGACGACCAAGATTAGCCATCACAGCTACCAATCTCATGTATTTTTTTAATTTATTTACTCAGTTGGCATGCATTTACTGAGGACCTACCTTATTTCAGATACAGTGATACATGCTATTTGGAGCAGACATCCTAGTACTTGAGTGTGCACACACACACGCGCGCGCGCATGCACACACACACACACACACACACACACACACAAACAGGTAATAAAATATGTGTATGGAGACTTGAAGAGTTGGCTAGGACAGAATGAAAAGTCCTCGTTCTCCCACTTCTGTCACTCTTTTGTGACAGTGATTGGCTAGCATATGGAATGGAACATATTTGTGATTGATGGCTATTACCTTTTTTCTCCTTTTCTTTTTTATTGGATATTTTCCTTACTTACATTTCAAATGTTATACCCTTTCCTGGTTTCCCACCCTACGGGAAACACCCTGTCACATCCTCCACCCCTCTGCTTCTATGAGGGTGTTCCTCCACCCACCCACCCACTCCCACTTCCCAGCCTCAATTCCCCTACACTGAGGCATCTATCGAGGCTTCCTTCATAAGACCAAGGACCTCTTCTTCCATTGATGCATGACAAGGCCATCCTCTGCAACTTATGCAGCTGGAGCCATGTGTACACCTTTATTGATGGCTTAGTCCCTGGGAGTTCTGGGGGGTCTGGTTGGTTGTTATTGTTGTTCTTCCTGTGGGGTTGCAAACCCCCTTCAACTCCTTCAGTCCCTTCTCTAACTCTTCTATTAGAGACTCCACGCTAAGTCCAATGGTTGGCTGCTAACATCTGCCTCTGTATTTGCAGGGCTTCTCAGGAGATAGCTATATCAGGCTCCTTTCAGCATGTACATCTTGGCATCCACAATAGTGTCTGTGTTTGATAACTGTATATGTGATGAATCTCCAGGTGGGACAGACTCTGAGTGGCTTTTCCTTTAGTCTCTGCTCTACACTTTATCTCCATATTTGCTCCTGCTTTGATTCAAATGGAAAGCTTGGCCCTTAGCCTCAAGATCTCTCTCTCTCTCTCTCTCTCTCTCTCTCTCTCTCTCTCTCTCTCTCTCTCCCTCCCTCCCTCCCTCCCTCCCATATCTCTTAAGCAATGCGAATCCAAGAATCTGTACCTGAATTTTTTGGCATGGAGAAAGCATGGGTGTACACAATGCACGCAATCCTACCCCTACGCCACCTTATGGGCATCAGGCTTGAGAAGTAAAATACTAGTTCAAGTATCAAATTCTTAGGAATTTTAAAACAGTGTCTATAGAACCTTCACTCTGTTCTGATTCCTTCTGCATTTGTACAAGTCTCCCCTTGTGAAACTAACACTGTATAACATGAAAATATGTAAGAAGTGGGTAATGAGGTCTAGATAATTATATTATATTATCCTGGAGATCATATAAATTAAAAATGATGAAGAAAAATAAAGTAAAAGAGGATATGGTTGAGCGATCGAGTATTGTGGGAATGGGAAAGAGTTGGGTGGGGATGTAACCGATTGAGCTGTCACCTAGCACATGCCTGGCCCAATGTTCAACACCCAGGGTTGGAAGAAAAAAATGGAGAGAGGAAAAGAGGGGAAAAGAAAGGAGGAGGGAGGGAGATAGAGGGGGAAGAAAAAGAGAGAGGGAGAGAGGTGAAGTTGATCTTGTGGAGATCATTGGTGTCCTTCATAAAAGAAGTCTCTGGGAAGAAGAGCCACAGACATTCTCTAATAAGCATGTTCACATGCATATTCTCACAGACAAGGTTTCCTTACTTGAACAGTAAGGAAAGGGACGGCAGGGGTGACATTTTTTAAAGAACCATTGATGAGAAAAATGAAGATCCTCAGGACAGAATTGGCAGAGGGTGTTTTATCAAAGATGGACAGTGATGACTGTGGCATTGGTTCATCTCTGTGATGAGGGGGATTCTGCCACAGATGCTTTGGATCATTTTAGATCTTTTCCAAGTTTTGGATGTATGTCTGTCTTCCAGTGTCCTGCCTACTCTCTCTCTCTCTGTGAGAACAGAGAGTCAGAGTTTTTCACACTTCTCTCTCTCTCTCTCTCTCTCTCTCTCTCTCTGTGTGTGTGTGTGTGTGTGTGTGTGTGTGTGTGTGTGTTGGGGTGGGGGGATTCCACCCATACCATCTTTCTGACCCATCAGCAAAGAGCCCAAGTTATAACTAACCATGATTCACTTTGATCTTGGCTCATCAGAATTTACTCTAAGCTTTCAAAGGCACAAAATCCATGCCCATTTTCTTTACTGTCTTTCTCAGACCAGGACTCCTGAGTATTGATGGGTGATTACAGTAGTAGTTTCTTTTCATGGCTTTCAGTCTATGACCCAGCAAGAACAAAACAAGAAGCCAGGAATCCCAGGCCTCCATAATTCTGTTATTTCAGGATAATTGAACACTTACGTTTCTTCAGTTAGTGGCTAATGGACTTACCCAGTGGACAAAAGGAGACTATAAGATGAATGCAGATCTCTGAGTGGTTCCATTCAGGCTCTCTTTAAAAGTCTGATTCATGTTTGATGGTTATAATCGGATCTCAGAAGGTTCCAGTAATCAGTTTCCACAACAAAATACAAAATGTCAGGGCCAGAATGGTTTGTTGTAAATGCCAAGATTGAGATTACAATATACAAAGAACATGAAAGTTTAAAATTGATCAGAAAAACAGCTGTGGTAGGTGAATGATTCTTAATCGTTGTTTGTTTGTTAGTTTGTTTTTGTTTTCTAACAGGAATCAGTAATAGGAGTAATTTTATTTCTGGTTGTTTAGATGTTGGTCACAAGTTGAAGACTTGAGTCAGAGTAGTTTCTTTTTGGAATTAGCATGATGCCATCATGGGCCAGAAAGAAGTAGCACAAGGAAGAAATGTAGTCAACAAAGACTATATTGTCAAGGCACCTATTTTGTGGGCAGCCAGAGCCAATGCACTGGGAACTAAGAGGTATGGTCAATGTCTCTGTCTGAAGTGGCATGAGTAAGGACTGCCTGCTGGATTCATTAACTCTGTGGCACTTCCAGCATGAGATGTATTAAGCAGACTCTGGACACAGAAAAAGTGATTCCAGCCAGGAAGATACAAAGACTGTGAGTTAGAAGCCAAATACAAGACAATGATAAAGATAGAGAGATGACCAGAAAAAATAGAGCATGGGGAGGAGGTTGGCAAGGGATAGAGCACACAGTAGTGGTTGAGTTCAGGCTTCTCTAGAACATGTCTAGGTTGCTAACCCACACAGGGATTTCTCACATGCCAAGTAGGAGATATCCATCTAGTGGAATGCATTGGTGAATTACCCAGATATATAGCCATGGTGACATTAGGTGACCAACTCAAGGATATACAGATTCAATAGGGAAATTAGACCTCTTAGGGCTTTCAAGAATGTTACTAAAATTGGTTAGATGTTTACACAGAAAGAAAGTAGCTCTCTTGACGCTGGAGTGCAGCTTTTCACAATGGAACTAGGCTGACCTCACCAAGAACTCAACAGCTTTGCCATAGCAGATTATTGTGCATACTGAGTATGTGTGTATACGTGGACTCCATGTGGCTTCTATGCTTACTTTCTTGGCTTAGCATAGACTGGACAATAGGAGTGATGGGAGTCCCTTGAGCTAGATCCAGTATAAGCGGAAACCTCTCTCAGCAGACGAATCCCCTTTGATGAACACGTTCAACTTTCTGCTAATAGTAAAACTCTGGCCTCCCAAAACTCCACAGCGTGTCACCGAGGGCTTTCCTTGATGTGAGTGTCCTGTGTGGTAAGGCTGATTAATGTTGCCGTGAAGCTCTGAGGAGAGCTGATCTCCACCTCCCTCCAGGGACAGTAGTCCTTGCTGTTTGCTGTGTCGCTTTACTTCACACCAAGAGTAAGGTCAGAGGTGCACCTCAGAGACATTGGGAGACTAATGGATGAGTGGGTCAGAAATCAGAACTCCGGCTTCATCAAGAGCATCTGGTCTTCAAGTAGCTGCATCTTACTTAAGTCCTGATTTCCATAGACTCTAAGGTACAATAAAAGCATGGCAGTTAAAATGAATGGCAAATTAGTTGACACACATTTGCATGTGTTTAAATGAAGTGCAATGAGCACCTTTACAATTGCAATTTCTTCTTCAATTTTGTAAATGATCCCTCAGTTGGCCACTGTCCAATCGTAATTGGAACTAATGTTAAGACGACTGGTGAGCACTTCTGCTGAATGTTCAGTCGGGTAGCCTCTGCTGCAGAAGCACTTAGCCTGTTTTTATAGTCTAATAAAGAAATACTCTGGAGAGTTCTAGGACTGGGCCCTCCCTACTAGCAACACTGCGAAGAGAAGAGCCTGACCTTGTTATTGATGGGATTCCTCTGCTCTGTAATGAGCGAACTTCAGAGCAGTGAGCATGACACCCAGGAGGAGCAACGCATGCTGACCCCGGCCATGCCTACTTCTATGTGCAAGTTAAGAATCCCTCTTTTCTATACAGCAAAAGTCTTGAAGGAAGTACCTCGCATGGATATATATTGAGGCAAATTTTCCAGAAAATGATTTAAATATATAATTTACAGTTTTAAATTTATGTGTATACACATATAGTGTATCTTATATATAAGTCATATACATGGCCTTCATATACGGTTCTAATAAATGCAAGGTCATTTAAGGTATATTTGGGAACATATATATGTACATCTAAAGAAAATATAATTTGGCACTTATCAACCCCTCCCTATAGCAAATTACTTTTCTATCATTTCTCCCTCTAAGGGTATATTTTAAAGTATTAATTTGTCATTCCACTTTTTCTAAATTAAAATAAACTATGAAATTGTGTTTTCTGCCATTTTTATTTTCATGTTTATTTTAGTCTGCAAATTAATGATTGCCATATAGTAATACATGAGCCACCTACATTTCTATGAGTTTTTCTGACGCTGTGTGTGACAGAGAAAGAAGCTTACACATAAATTAAGAGCAAACAACGCACACCATACAAGAGGAAAACTAGAGACTTTATCCTAATTCCTTGGTCCTGAGTTGTGGGAAGAAGAGAACCATCGCAGAGGATCTGGAGGTGAAGAAGCGAACACTTTATGATAAATAATGTTAATAAAATAACAGTAATCAAGTTACCTATTATTTGTAGGCATAAAACACATATTTTTAAGAGTCTTAAATATAGTCAATCCTGTTGAATTATAACTCAGTTTACATTTTCTTCACTGATTTTTTAACTGAGGCAATATTAGCTGGCAAAGGTAAAAAGAATAGCGAGCCTTTGGAGTTCCCTTGTATTATACATCTTAGTTTTGTATCATTAGCCTCTTAACTCTATGACAGCACTCTATGACAGCTGGCATTTTCAAAGAATAGTTAGCATGAGAGGCTAAAGGTAAGTGCATGGAACCAACCCATGTGATCCTTCTGGCTAATTATTAGATTGCCATTGGCTGTTAGGACTTTTCTCTAGTCTTTCTTATTTTATCTTCTTTTCTATATTGAGATGCCATGGCCTATTACGGCGTCTAGTACTTGGTTGTTTGAGCTATTTGTCCCTATGTATGTACCAGATTCTCACAATAAACTTGCCTGTGTATGTTGGCTCCAGAACCTCCATCCTTGTCAATATGTCTTTAAAATTCCACCCAGAAGCTAATAAACTTGGCCCCTTAGGTCTACAAGGACCTCATCCATCTCTCTCTTCCAAAAACCACAATCTCATAACCTTCACTTTTGTTAGCTTTTATAATTGACTTTTGCTTGTGCTCATTTCTGTCTTACTGATTAATAGCTCAGTTAGGGCCAAGGTCCAGGTAAACATGTACACACATCCTGAACACCACCTCAGTGTTTATTATGTGCTGCATTTGTCATTGATACGTTTGTTGAATGAGCTGACTTTCTTTGGATGCTCATGAGACAGTCACTTGTGGATAATTCATCTCAGCAGAGGAGTTGCAGTGGCATTTCAGTGTGTGAAGACTGTAGATCATCAGAGCTGGATGGCTGTAGGCCTGGTGAAGCACAAAGACTGAACTAACAAAACTGTTGATCCATAAACATAAAATAAAAGAGAACCTCTGCTGCAGAAGAGTGGGACAGCCAGAATCAGTGCAGACTGCTGCAAAAAGATAAAATAAAAATAAAAATAAGAAGTTATCATAGAGAACCCACCAAAGATACTCATACATGAGCTGAATATACTGAAGACAAAGTTTTATAAAAAGGATTCAAACCAATACTATTTAAACAATTATATAAAGTATAAAAATTACATTAAATTATTTTGTCAGAAATTCTCACTGCCTACCCACTCCTAGTAATTTATGTATTGTATATTTCCTCTTGGTCCCTTATGTAATACTCAAGGTGATTAGAGCATAAATCCATCACAACCTGAACCCCTGCAAATATATCAGTTTATCAACACTTCCATTAGAACTTGTATGAATGATTCCGTTTCTGCTTTAAGCCTACCATGCATCACAACTTAATAGATCAATAAGAACGAGATTCATACACAGACCAGAAGAAGTTTCTTATAGCAGTTGATTTTGACAGAAATACATATCAGCTCAGCAGAAATTACTTAATAAATCTAAGTCTCAATTCCCAAGCATAATGGCAGTGACAGAATAGTAATCTCATTTGTTTGTGGAGCACTTCTTTTCTGTGAGGCATGCTTGCTGGCATTTACTTTTGTGAAAGATTGATTACAGTATGGCCCCCAATTCTTTATCACTGCCACTTCCTGGTATCTGTGCCCTAAGACATAGAGCCTAATATCTGCCTTCCATTGAACTAGGCCATGTGACTCATTCTACAAATGTGATGTTGGGGAGAAGTGACACCCACAATGATATAAAATTGCTTGTGCAGTTGGACTTAACCATTAGATGACACTGTCACACAGACAGTATGTCCACGCTAGCCTGCCAGGGAGGGAAAGTGTAAGGCAGAACTAAGTGCTTTTGCCACAGCCGAAGCCACTCTCAATGAAGGGATGGCAAATCTGTCCCCATGCCACAGCCGAAGCCACTCTCAATGAAGGGATGGCAAATCTGTCCCCATGCCACAGCCGGATCCACTCTCAATGAAGGGATGGCAAGTCTGTCCCCATGCCACAGCCGAAGCCACTCTCAATGAAGGGATGGCAAATCTGTCCCCATGCCACAGCCGAAGCCACTCTCAATGAAGGGATGGCAAATCTGTCCCCATGCCACAGCCGGATCCACTCTCAATGAAGGGATGGCAAATCTGTCCCCATGCCACAGCCGGATCCACTCTCAATGAAGGGATGGCAAATCTGTCCCCATGCCACAGCCGGATCCACTCTCAATGAAGGAATGGCAAATTTGTCCCCATGTATGTGAGCAGGCTCCATCTATACTAGCAGGACTGTGAAGCTAACTCACAGAAATGCAAGCTTAACTGTTACTTGTTGTCAAATAGCATGAGTTGAGACTGTTTGGTGCACGGTATTAATGAACCAATTCCTGGATCACAAACCTTGGTTTCTAAACACTTAAGTTTAACTGTTTCTTGTGCCTCACAAGTGGCAAGTCACTGAATATGCACATGATGTATTCTTAGGATATAATTTACAAATTATTTTTTTAAATCATTGGATTTATTTTGCTACAAAATGCTGATGATCTTTTTGTCTCTCTCTCTCTCTTTCTCTCTCTCTCTCTCTCTCTCTCTCTCTCTCTCTCTTTCTTTCTTTTCCATATCACGTGCCAAGAAACCCCAGTTTGGGACTACATTTTGGCACATTCGAACTCTAGAACTCTTCTTTGAAAGAAGCTGAGGCCTGTCCCTAGCTGAAGGTGAATCCTTAGCTCGTCCCCTTTTCAAACATTCATCGTGTGTTCCTTATGTTTCCCCTGAGTGCCTGACTCAAGAATTGAATGTTTTAAGGATCTTCATTTAGGCTTGGCTTCTAGCAACCTGACCTAATATTCCCAACCCAGGAGAAGAGTTATGGAATGTGGAGTCTCCAGCATGTATTTCCCAAACAAAAGAAAACTGCTCTCAGAACTTTGTCATCTGCATGCTTTGAATAAAGCACAGCCCCTTGATTCCTCTGCTTAGCGCAATATCTTCATCCGACTGTCTCTGTCCCTTCTGCATACCTTGAGAATGCTTTCAAGAGAATCTTTCAATTTCGCATTCTGAACTTTGGATCGGCCTTTATCTAGCTAAGTAAGGGAAGGAGAAATGAAATTCCGGTGTATTAGCATGGCATTTAAGGTGCAGAGACTTAGGAGCAGTAGGCAGCCATGTGGAGCATCCATTTATGGCTGAATTATACCATTGTAGCTACTTAACATGCTGAACCACTCCTCTCTGTCTGGAAAAATCATAAAAAGGGGCCCGTCAGCACTCTGAGTCACCGCTAAGAAGCTTATGCGTCCTCACACCTGCATTTAAATGAGTATTTCCGGGGCGAAAACAAGGACCTTAGAGAAATTAAATGAAACACTTTAGCAGTGGAAAACAATATCGGTTCGCATCTGCATTTGTAAATTAACTCCAGAAAGAACTCGTCCATTTAGTTTAATTATTAATAGCAGAGATTTTGAACAACTTCTTATTCTTAAAGGAGGGAAGATTATTTAGGAAGGCTCTTCACCTATTGGCAAAATATAAAAAGCCAGAGAACAGACCTGATAAAGCGCATTGCATCACACAGCAGGTAGCATCCTGTGGTGACACTGGGTGGCTAACTCATGAAAAGCATAGCATTTGAATTGGGATGCTGCAGTAAATGAACACCTTGATTTCTCTTTTCTCATGACTTACTTCCTGTTACAGCATAGCTGACAGAGAACAGTGTGCCTGCCCTAGGTGTGTGCCTTCCTTAACTTACCCATGTACACATACCTGTTGCCATTCGCATTGGAACAGAATATTCAGTCCTCTAGCAGCCTGCCTTGATTACTGGATCATTGCCACCATCACTAAGTTCCATCAGTCAGCACTTAAGATTGCTTGTGGCTCTGGAAGAACTAGCTCCCTAAAGAGCAGTGAGAGAAACCTAGTCATTGTGTCCTACTCTCTTTTCTGGCTACTTTAAAGCACCCTGATCCCAAGAAATTGGTCCTTTTCTACTTAGAAGAGCTTGCAGTTAACTGTCAGGTGCTCACTTTACTGAAACAGGGTTCTCAGCATGCTCTTTGGGACTTTTCTGGCTTTCTGGACTCAAATGCTCCCCAAGCTTGGCACTGCTGTTCTGGCACATGTCTACATGCATATTCTAAGGTGCAAACTCAGTCTTTTCAGGTGTTTCTTAGCTACCAGAGATAAGGCCTTCTCTGTGCGCATTCTAGAGCTTGGGCCACCCTACTGACCATCACAAGGCCTTTCTCATAACTCTTCATAGCTCTTATGATCTTACAGTGAGGCTTAGCCTCCTAGATCTGTCTCTGCTCAGTTGTTTCAGATAATATATGCATCTTGCATGAGGTTGTAGTCCTTTTACTCCAAGACCATATAACAGGTTCTTCACTGGCAAATGTTTTCTGTTTGGTCATATTATTATTTATTAACTACTAAATTAATTTTGTGGAGAGAAGAAATAAGTAAATCAGGAAAGTATTGGTTTCCAAAGAATAAGTAACCAAGCTCAGATCCCTAACACCCATATTAAAAACAAACAAACAAGCAAGCAAACAGAGGTCATGTGCTTATAATCTTAATTCTGGAGGAGAGCAGAGGCTTTTCAGGGATCCCAGGCTAACGAGTCTTGCCACACTAGTGAGCTCTGGAATTAGTAAGAAACCCTGCCTCAAAAAGGAAAGGAGAGGGCTACAATGAAAGCCCCCAATGTTAACCTGTTAACCTCTCGACTCCACACACACCAGCACACATGTGCAAGAAACATGAAAATTCACACACACACACACACACACACACACACACACAGAGAATCAATCAAAAGAACTGTCAACATCTTGCACCAGCACACCTGGCTTTGACTGCTTCTCTTTTTCTTTCAAGTCGAAATCCGGTTGTCACATTGCAGAGTCCTAAATTCACCCAGCTGCCATGTTCTGCACTTTCTCTGATTTCAGTCTATCTTGGTTTAGCTGTTTTGCTAAGGATGCAGGGGTTGTACCAAAGACCTTTGTTCTGGTGAATTACAACTTTAGCCCCAGTATGCTTCTTCAGTACTCCTTGTGTTTTCTAGATTTGAAGCATCCCTACTCTTTGCCAACTTGTAGTCCAACTACTAAACCTTTTCTAAATTCACCTATGGATGCTGTCTTCTCTCTAGGAGAGCTTATCATCTCTCCACACAAAGTTAATAGTTCCTTCTTAATCCTTCATATGCTGTTCATGTTTCTGATTTGCTGTTGAGTTGTGAAAACTCTTGGAGGTGAATTTTCTCTCATTTCAAATTAATACCGTAGAGTCATAACGTGTGCCGTAGAGTCATAACGTGTGCACTGAATGACCACATGCAGTCCTCAGAGGATGGCAGAGACTCCTCACTGAACCACGTTAGTTAAAGGCTAGGCAGCTTGAGAAACTGACATACCTTCTAATGGCAATGGATGTATGTCTCTCATTCCAAATATCTAATTAGCATTTGACTTTTATGCTTTAGGTATGTGGCAGACTTACCTTTTTAGGAAGGAGTTCCTTGGCACTGGGAAGTGGTTTCTTTGCTTCTTCTGAAATCTCTTAATTTTGCCTCACTCAATGTCATTGTTGTGGGTCTGTTCACCAGCGTCAGAATATGGCTTCTTTCCAAGGACAATTTTCACAAGGAAACAATATTGTCCAGGGATGATAGCAGAGTTGTCATCAACACAGGAAGTGGGGAAAATACATTTGCATTTAAAAGTGGATGCAGGAGGTATGATGTAGATTTGTCCACTCGGGTTGGGCTCCAACCTTCTGATGGGTTCCATTTGCTATAAAGACAGATTTCTTGGATGAGAGGTGGTTGCTACATTTATCTGTGGGTATAGGGATGAGATTTAGAACATAAGGAGGGATTATAGTGTCCTAGGAAAGTGACATTAGTAGAGTGTTGGCTAGATTTTCAGTTCTGAGCCGGATCTTCCTCCTGTTGAGTGGGCCTCAAGTCCAACTAGACAGCTATTAGCTAGTGCCAAGACGTGTCACTTGTTTAGAGCACTTTTAGGGAAGTCTTACCATACTGGCATTGTCGTGATCCATAGGTGTTGCCATTGGGTATGGCTATTGTTTGCCTCCCTTAGCAGCTTCCTTAGTATTTTTCTGGTTCCATGAAAGCTAGACCACAGGAAGAAGGCTTTCAAGGTCATATATTGCTCAAATCGTCCAAGTTATGAGCCGTACGAATTTGGTGATTTCAGCATTAAGGACCTACCCTCAACACCTGCTTGGCAGCTGAGGGCCACATCAATAGTCTATATTATTTTGGGAGTCAGTTGGTCTATCCTGATCAACAAGCATTCTAAAAGATGAACCTGATGCTTTGTACTAGGGTTTTTTGTTGGTCTATGATCTTTATAAGAACATTGTCAGTCCAAGTGGTACAACTTCTACTTTACAGATGTATAACATAGAACTATTCTTTGAAGATTTATCAAATAAGCTTGGTATTAGCTATCTCTAATCCCACCTATTCTCTGGGCAGAAATACTTTAAGAACTAAAATACCAGGAATTCTGCTGTGAAACAATCTCTTCTAGTAATGGTTGCACAAGCAAGACTGGAGCAGCAGCAGTATCAATGGACATGCAAATGTGGAAGAGGAAAATGTTTACAGGGTCTTACCTCTAGACAAAAAACTATTTCTGGGAGATGGAGAATTAGCATTTCCCAAGTGTGAGTTCCACAATTGGTTAGCCATGTAGAGTGCTCAGCCCTGAAACTATATACATATAAATAGCAAAAATGGACTCAGCAGGTTTTATTTATATATTTCTGCATAGATCCACATATGTAGCAATAATATTCAAAGGAAAATTAGTCGAGTAGCATGAGGGGTCATGGAAGAGCTTTGAAGGAGCAAATGGAGAGAGGAAGAGATATAATTCTATTTCAGTTAAAAATAAGTTTTTAAAAACTTAATTTAAAAAACCAAAATAATTGAATACATACAAATTAAAAGAAGATGCAAAGTTGAGGATGTAGCTGAGTGTTCAAACCCTTGCCTAGCACAGTCAAGATCCTAAATTTGATTCTTACCAAAAAGTAAGTTAATTAGGTCCTTACCCTCCTCCTCCTCTTCCTTCTTTTCTCTTCCTCCTCCTCCTCTTCCTCCTCCTCCTCATTAGTATTATTTACTGCTGCTCCTGCTACTGCTATTACTACAACTACTACTACTATTACTGCTGCTGCTGCTATTGAGACAAGGTTTGTCTGTAGTCCAGGTTGTCCTTGAACTCAATATGCAGCTGATATTGGTTTTAAAATCCTGACCATCCTGTCTCTACCTCCCAAATGTTGATATTATAGGCATGCTCCACCTTATCTGGCATTAATAAATATATTTTCTAAAGCTGATATTGGCTACTGGCAGGACAGGATTTCTAATTACCCCACCCCTCAATACTGGTCAGTCTTTATAGAGGACGGATA
>LR749810.1:1213457-1426525 GCA_902729485.2 Mus minutoides
GTGTGTGTGTGTGTGTGTGTGTGTGTCCTAGCCCTCACAGCATATAAACATTAAATAAAGAAATGAATAAATAAGTAAATAAATAAAATTTAAAAGAGTCCACTCACTTTTGTTTCGACTCCCAAATTTCAACTCCAAAACCCAGAATTAATGTATTAATTCAGTAATATAAGTTACAAAATCTGGGATCCGGTGCTAGTTGATTTCTGACAGTTTGACATACATAATCAAAAGACACTTGGAAAGACAGCATCATGGTTAAGGAATGGCCTCCATTCTTTGGGTCATTTTTCTTCATTAGTGATTGGCGTGGAAAGGCACAGTGCACTGAATGCTATGGCATCCCAGGTAGGTGGCCATGGGTGGGATAAGCAAGCAAGCTGAGTGAGCCAGAGTGAGCAGTCTCAGAAGCAGAGCTCCTGTGAGGTCTCCGCTTCAGCTCCTGCCTTGGCTTTCCTCAATGGGACTATGACCTGGGCAAATTCATTGAGATACCAATTCCTAGCCTCAGCTATATTTTTATTTCTCTGTATAGGGTATAGGACTTGGATCCAAGTTATATAACAAAAATATTCTTATAAAATTTTCGGGCCTCGAAATACCTTTCAGTAGATCTAAGCTTTTTCCCTAACAGAATTATTATTAAATCAGTAAAATTGTGCCAAAAATTTTAAGATCAGAGAATTCTCTTCTTTCTTTCTTTCTTTCTTTCTTTCTTTCTTTCTTTCTTTCTTTCTTTCTTCCTTCCTTCCTTCCTTTCTTTCTTTCTTTCTTTCTTTCTTTCTTTCTTTCTTTCTTTCTCTCTCTACTCTTAAGACTGATGCCAGAGCTATCGAATGTAACAGCTGAGTAAGAGTTCACAAAGGGAGGATGGTGAATCTTCTTAGCTTTTTACAGTACCAACAGGGAATTCTCTCAGGATTTCTACTAAATGAGTTGGGTTATTATTAATTAGTAGGAATTAAAACAATTATCAGATCATGTACAACACTATTCTTAATGTATCCCGCCTAGGGACCATCTCAGGAAGAGAGAATGGCAGTTTGACTCCTTGCTTTCTTACATAATGATACTGTAACTGTACAGGCAAGGGGGGATTGCACTAGGAGGTGGACCACCCTATCCAAAGTAAGAGCATCGCTGGTAAGCAAAGAGAGGAATACCAGTTCAAGACACCGCAGGTCATGTTCCTCTTTCTCTTTCTTCCTATCCCTCTTTTTTATCTTCCTTCCCTCTTTCCACCTTCCCCTATTCCTTCCCTCCCTGCTTGCCTTCCCTCTTTTCTCCTGTTTCTTTCCTCCTGTTTCCTTCATTGTTCTAGTGTCTATTTTCTTTTTCTATCGCCAGAGAGCCCATATTCATTACAGCATCGGAGTAAACAGCCTCTTCAGTCACCGTGTTCTTATCTCAAGCCATCTTCCCTGGGAATCTCTTTCCAAAGCGAAAGTTCAGTGTTCTTTGTCTGAAAAGCTTGGAGGCAGCTTTCAGAGGTGCTTTCAATTGTTTCCATCTTTATTTTTAACAAGTGAACAGACTTTACTAGTTGACTATGTCTAATCCAGAAACAGAAGTCCCAAAATGCTATGTTCATATTTGGGAGTGTTTCAAAGTTTTGGACCAGGCATGCTCAAACTGCAACACAGAATAACAGTCCAGAAATGTCACGGGGAGTGGGGGTGGGGTAGGGGGTGCTGTGGGGTGGGGGAGGGGAGGAGGTTAGGTGCATGTATAAATAAAAATCCTGACACCTGGAGAAATCAAGTCAGAACTCTGAAGTTCTAATTTCCCCAAGATGGATGCCAATAGACAAGCTATTGAACATTTCCACCTGTTTCCAGTTAACAGTGTAAGGCAGAGTGGTGGGTGAGGTGATTTCTTCTGCTTCTTCAAATTTTCAAATTAATAATTTCACTTAATCTCCCACCACATATCCAACCAAGTCTGTCCTAGATTATCATGTGTTTGAAATGTCTGTCTGTTTGCTGGGGTGGATAATCACAACTCTTGGTTACTGTAAAAATTAATTACGAGAGCTGTAACTCAGTACACACTTACTGGTTTTGCAGAGCAAGCAAAATCTCTGCCAGGAATTATGGGCACATTTAAATCTATTTACATATAGTTAGAATAATTTAGGTGAGAAGTAAAAGAAATAGTAATTAAAATTATTTTTGAGGAAGTTTAGAGTATCTTGATATAACCTGATGATCTCTCTGTAGTGGTCTGCCATGTGCAGATGATTGGTTATAAGTTTTCCTTGGCTTTTATGATTTCTAAATGAGTTGATATATCACTAGCTCTTAGCATAGAGTTTTGGCTCTACTCCATGGGCAAAAAATAGCAAATACTATCATCATATTATTTGAGTGACCAGAAAGTTGTATATAATGAAGTTTTTCAGTCACTAGATCCAACACATATTATATGCTGACAAGATAATATGGATATCTGCCTGTAACGAGTATACCTGCTAAGTTAAAGGTGAACAAGCAAATGCTTTTAAAGAATATGTTCTTCCAGTGACCATTCTCAAGTAGTACCTATGAAACCCATATTAAATGTAATCAGAAGATAATGTCTCTTTAATGCCTGTGGGGCGAGCACAGCCATACAGCATGGCTCTCTACTTAGGCAGAGCTGAATGTTAATTGTACCTTTAAAAGTCAATTTCCTCTACCTTAATTTCTAAATTGCTGGAATGACAGAATGGTGAGCAGGCCAATTAAAGCTTTTTGGATCTCAGTTTTCTCTTATCATAGGAGATCAGCCTATTTTGCTAATTTATCGGTGTGCTTTACTTTGCATTAAGCTAAACTCAAATGGTACTGGGTAGATAACAGCTCCCTGGTGGTTTCTGTCTCTTGATTTTTGGAGCCTGGTGATGTGTTAGGATGCATGGTGAATAGGTATGATGGTTGCAGATGAAATTAAGGACAGTGATAAGATGACTTTAAAATTGGGTCAATAACCTCAAGGACATAGTTTGGATCTAGAGTGTCCCCCTAAAAATGCCCATATGTTGAAGATTTAGTTTCTAGACTTCTGCTATTATGAAGAGGTAGAAAATTTAAGAGGAGGAACCTAATAAAAAGTCATTAGGTCACTAGTATCTATTCCCTTGTCTCTCTGTCCCTGTCTTTGTCCCTGTCTTTGTCCCTGTCCCTGTCCCTGTCCCTGTCCCTGTCCCTGTCCTTGTCCATCTCTTTGTCCCTCCCCCTTTCCCTGGCCATCTCCCTCCTTTCCTTCTCATGAAGTCAACAGTTTGATTTTCCATAGACAGCCAACTCTACTGTATCATAACCAGTCCAAAAGGTCGTAAAATTATCATGGACTGAGAACATGGAAGCATGAGCCAAATCTTAACAGGATTTTGCCGGTGGGCCAAATGTAATGACATGGTTTATTAAAGCAGAAGATATATCAGGAGACAGAGTGATGTAAGGAGAAGGACTGGGCTCAGTGTTTCTGCCTTTCAAGGAGGAAGGAAGGAGCTCACGATCCAACCGGTGCTGGTCACCTCTAGAAGCAGGAGAAGGAAAAGGTACATCCTTCCCCCTGAGGCATCCAGAAAGCTTCCAAGTCAGACCTCGGACCCATGAAACTGGAAGGTATTAAGTATGTGTCGTTTTAAGCCACTAAGTGTGGGATTTGTAATGAAGCAATAGAAATGGTAAACTGAAATAAGATATAAGAGTTCTATATCAGTTTTATCTTCGACTGGGCTAAATTTACTTGTTGTATAATTAAATACAAAAGGAGCCCAAAATAACTCAACTAATATTGTGTGCATATTTTACATTTAAATGATGAGCTGTAAACAAAGAAGAATTAGTTCCAGAGATGTGACTTAAGACTTCATAGCAGCCAGGGTATTTCTTGGTAC
The DNA here is from genome assembly GCA_902729485.2 of Mus minutoides. Classification (NCBI taxonomy): domain Eukaryota; kingdom Metazoa; phylum Chordata; class Mammalia; order Rodentia; family Muridae; genus Mus; species Mus minutoides. The sequence goes on from LR749810.1 coordinate 1,217,341, forward strand.
TTTTTGAAGACAAAAATGGGATTCTTTAAAACTACCTCAGCTTAGCTCCTACTAGGTTTTCTTCAGGTATCCTATTTGGGCTTTCTTTTCTGTACTTTTATTACTGTACTGAAATCATCCATTTATGTGATAATACAATGAACAAAGCACTTGTGACCCCTCAAATTTTATTTGTTTGAACTCTAACCTCCATTTGGGAAATGATTCTCATGAAAGGACTTATAGGTGTTGGTAAGGAACAAGAGGCCTCCCTGGGAAGGCTCAGACCAGCCCTGTGGAAGTTAAATGCATGGCCTTGGGGAAACCCCAGCATTCTATAAAGATTGCCTGAGTTTCATGGCTCTTATAGGGAAATTGAAGTCAACTCACCACAGTGACAGTCCTGAATCCCAACTGCCACCGAGCATAGTAGGGTCTCATCTTGGAGTGCAAATCCAAAATAAAATAACAAAGGTAGAGACAGACTTAATATTCACGGCATGTAAGGAGACCTTGCCAGTTATTTCTGAATCAATTCCCTTCTTAAACCAAGGAAGCATCAGGAATTACTCGGGAGGCACATATGTGGACATAGAGGGGTGGGACCATTCATGAGCATGCTGTTTATGCTTCTAATTTATGATGATGATATAGTAGGCAGGTTTGTGCGGAGGTGCACCTGCCTACCTTACAGGAAGCAAATGTTTAAAAGTTTCAAGTGATGGACAAAAATGTATGTGGGCATGCTCAGCTTCTACCATGCCGTTTAACCTGAAAACAAAGGCAAGGACAGTTTGAATGTGTGCACACACTAGAAATTACCCTGGAGGTGCCTGCCTCAGGCTGCAGTGGTGGTGGAAAAAAGCAGGCAGAAAAAAAAATAATAAGTTTGGAACTTAGTCCTCAAATCATCTCTGTTGATTTTTCTTCATATACTGTTTGCAAAGAGGCAACTTTTTTTTTCTGAGCTGTATTTAGAAGGTTTAAAATATCTTTTAAAAACGATCTTTGCATTCTGTTTTTTTTTTTAATTTAAATTAGATGTTTTTCCAATCCAAAGTAGAAATATACCAATTTTGGAGTTTAAAAAAATCATTTTCTTCACTGGCATTTAATAATGTCCTTAAACGAAGCCATGTTGCTAGGCACAAGGCAGGTTAGACACCACAAGTGTGAACCATGGAGCCAGCTGGAGTGTGAGGAGGGCTTTGTGTCCAAGAAGGGAAGCGAAAGGCTGTGAGAAGCAATTTGCCACAATTTAGATTCCTCTGCTAAGTGACCAGGTCTGGCCTCAGGGGAAGTCAAGCAAGCACTTGTGTGGTTACTCCTCTGTGCCTTGCTCACCGGTCCATTTAGCTCATTTATGCATCTCAGAATCCTGATTGTCTTACCCATAAGCTGGCTGACCCAGGTGCTTTGATGGGCTCCTGGCTGAGGTGAAAGTTCCCTAAAACAGTCTTGTAGTGGGTGTCCCCATGGGACCTCTACAGGTTATGGACCAATGCCTGGGCACTTCCAGTAATGCTCTCAGTAATGAGAGCATCATTTCATACCCCAGAGGTCAGAGAAAGAGGGTTGGTCCCATTGAGAGATAAATCAGTGTCACAAAACAAAAGCAAACAAAAGAAGCCATGCCTTACAGTGCACATAACCATTTGTTGCTAGTTGAAGAAAGGTCACCACAGTGAGGGAACTGTGTCCTGACTCTGGAACTCTTATGAGAATGCACATCTTTATCCTCTCCAAAAGAAGCCAGAAAATTTTGTCCATGCCATGAAGATGCTAGTCTGGTCCTCATTTGCACAGAGAAGATTTGCCAGCAGCTCAGAATAAAGTTCAGCTTTGGCCAAAGACCTTGGAGACTTAAAGTCCAGAGAGACCAGCCTAGGCTGAACTTGTGGGGTCCGAAAACACAGTAGTAACATGTCCTGGTCAAGATCTGTCAGGAGTGGCCTGTGAGGAAACAAGAAGGCTCCCAAGAGACCTGCCACAGTCCCCAGGAATGTCAACCTAAAACACAAGTGAGGGAACACTCACAAAGAGAACAGAAAATTGCTTAAAGCTGAAATGAAGATTGGCCATCCAGAGAAGACACAAATGTTAGCCCTCCAGAATTAGTACTTCTGAGATCACAAAGAGTGAGGCTTTTCTTTGTGTGTATGTGTGTGTGTGTGTGTGTGTGTGTGTGTGTGTTTTAATTATTTTTATTAGATATTTTCTTCATTTACATTTCAAATGCTATCCCAAAGTCCCCTATACCCTCCCACTGCCCTGCTCCCCTACCAGCCCACTCCTACTTCTTGGCCCTGGCATTCCCCTGTACTGGGGCATATAAAGTTTCTCTTCCCAATAATGGCCGACTAGGCCATCTTCTGCTACTTATGCAGCTAGAGACATGAGCTCTAGGGGTACTGATTGTTCATATTGTTGTTCTAAATATAGGGTTGCAGACCCCTTCAGCTCTTGGTTACTTTCTCTAGCTCCTACACTGGGAACACTGTGTTCCCTCCTATAGATGACTGTGAGCATCCACTTCTGTATTTGCCAGGCACTGACAAAGCCTCACAGGAGGCAGCCATATCAGGGTCCTTTCAGCAAAATCTTGCTGCCATATGCAATATGGCATATGTGGCTGATTATGTGATGGATTCCCAGGTGGGGCATCTCTAGATGGTCCATCCTTTCGTCTTAGTTCCAAACTTTGTCTCTGCAACTCCTTCCATGGATATTTTATTCCTTATTCTAGAGAGGAATGAAATATCCACACATTAATCTTCCTTCTTGATTTTCTTGTGTTTTGGAAGTTGTATCTTGGGTATTCTAGGTATCTGGGCTAAAATACACTTATCAGTGAGTACATATCAAGTGACTTATTTTTTGATTAGGTTACCTCACTCAGGATGATATTCTCCAGATACATCCATTTGCCCAAGAATTTCATAAATTCATTGTTTTTAATAGCAGAGTAGTACTCCATTGTGTAAATGTACCACATTGTCTGTATCCATTCCTCTGTTGAGGGACATCTGGGTTCTTTCCAGCTTCTGGCTATTATATAGGGCTGCTATAATCATAGTGGAACACGTGTCCTTATTACCAGTTGGAACATCTTCTGGGTATATGCCCAGGAGAGGAATTGCTGGATCCTCTAGTTTTCTGAGGAACCTCCGTACTGGTTTCCAGAGTAGTTGTACCAGCTTGCAATCCCACCAGCAGTGGAGGAGTGTTCCTCGTTATCCATATCCTCCCCAGCATCTGCTGTCATCTGAATTTTTGATCCTAGCTATTCTGACTGGTGTGAGGTGGAATCTCAGGGTTGTTTTCATTTGCATTTCCCTGATGATTAAGAATGTTGATCATTTTTTGAGGTGCTTCTCAGCCCTTCAGTATTCCTCACTTGAGAATTCTTTGTTTAGCTCTGTACCCCATTTTTAATGGAATTGTTTGAATTTCTGGAGTTGAGCTTCTTGAGCTCTTTTATATATTGAATATTAGTCCCCTATCAGATATAGGATTGGTAAAAAAATCTTTCCAAATCTGTTGGTGGCCTTTTTGTCTTATTGACAGTATCTTTTGCCCTACAGAAGCTTTGCAATTTCATGAGGTCCCATTTATCAATTCTTTATCTTACAGTATAAGCCATTGTTGTTCTGTTTAGGAACTTTTCCTTGTGCCCATATCTTCAAATGGTTTCTCCACATTCTCCTCTATAAATTTCAGTGTCTCTGGTTTTATGTGGAGTTCTTTGATCCACTTAGGCTTCAGATTTGTACAAGGAGATAAGAATGGATCAATTCGCATTCTTCTACATGATAACCGCCAGTTGTGCCAGCACCATTTGTTGAAAATGCTATCTTTTTTCCACTGGAGGGTTTTAGCTCCCTTGTCAAAGATAAGGTAACCAAAGGTGTGTGGGTTCATTTCTGGGTCTTCAATTCTATTCCATTGATCTACCTGTCTGTCGCTGTACCAGTAACATGAAGGTTTTTATCACAATTGCTCTGTAGTACAGTTTAATGTCAGGCATGGTATTTCCACGAGACGTTCTTTTATTGTTGAGAATATCTTTTGCTATCCTAGGTTTTTTGTTAATCCAGATGAATTTGCAAATTGCCCTTTCTATCTCAGTGAAGAATTGAGTTGGAATTTTGATGCGAATTGCATTGAATCTGTAGATTGCTTTTGACAGGATAGACATTTTTATTATATTAATCCTGCCTATCCATGAGCATGGGAGATCTTTCAATCTTCTGAGATCTTTTTCAATTTATTTGTTCAAAAACTTGAAGTTCTTGTCATACAGATCTTTCACTTCCTTAGTTAGAGGCTCTCCAAGGTATTTTATATTATTTGTGATTATGGTGAAGGGTGTTGTTTCCCTAATTTCTTTCTCAGCCTGTTTATCCTTTGTGTAGAGAAAGGCCACTGATTTGTTTGAGTTAATTTTATATCCAGCTACTATGCTGAAGCTGTTTATCAAGATTAGGAGCTCTCTGGTGGAATTTTTAGGGTTTTTTATATATATATATATATATATATATATATATATATATATATATATATATACTATCATATCATCTGCAAGTAGTGATATTTTGACTTCTTCCGTTCCAATTTGTATCTCTTGATCTCTTTTGTTGCAGAATTGCTCTAGCTAGGATTTCAAGCACTATATTGAATAGGTAGGGAGAAAGTGGGCAGCCTTGTCTGGTCCCTGATTTTAGTGGGATTGCTTTCAGCTTCTCTCCATTTACTTTGATGTTGGCTACTTGTTTGTTGTATATTGCTTTTATTATGTTTAGGTATGGGCCTTGAATTCCTGATCTTTCCATGACTTTTATCATGAATGGGTGTTGGATTTTGTCAAATGCTTTCTCAGCATCTGATGAGATGATCATGTCATTATTGTCTTTGAGTTTGTTTATATAGTGGATTCTGTTGATGGATTTTCTTATATTAAACCATACCTGCATCCCTGGGATGAAGCCTACTTGGTCATGATGGATGATCTTTTTGATGTGGTCTTGGATTCGATTTGTGAGGATTTTATTGAGTATTTTTGCATCAATGTTCATAAGGGAAATTGGTCTGAAGTCCTCTTTCTTTGTTGGATCTTTGTGTGGTTTAGGTATCAGAGTAATTGTGGCTTCATAGAATGAATTGGGTTGAATACCTTCTGTTTCTATTTTGTGAAATAGTTTGAGGAGAGTTGGAATTAGGTCTTCTTTGAAGTTCTGATAGAACTCTGCACTAAACATATCTGGTCTTGGGCTTATTTTTGTTGGGAGACTATTGATGTATGCTTCTATTTCTTTAGGGGAAATCGGACTGTTAAGATTGTTAATCTGATCCTGATTTTACTTTGATACCTGATATCTGTTTAGTAAGTTGTCCATTTCATCCAGGTTTTCCAATTTTGTTGAATATAGCCTTTTGTAGTAGGATCTGATGATTTTTGGATTTTCTCAGGGTCTGTTGTTATGTCTCCTTTTTCATTTCTGATTTTGTTAATTAAGATACTGTCCCTGTGCCCTCTAGTTAGTCTGGCTAAGAGTTTATCTCTTTTGTTGATTTTCTCAAAGAACCAGCTCCTGATTTGGTTGATTCTTTGAATAGTTCTTTTTGTTTCCACTTGGTTGATTTCAGCCCTGAGTTTGATTATTTCCTGCCATCTACTCCTCTTGAGTGAATTTGCTTCCTTTTGTTCTAGATCTTCTAGGTGTGCTGTCAGACTGCTAGTGTATGCTCTCTCTAGTTTGTTTCTTTTTGGAGGCACTCAGGCCTATGATTTTTCCTCTTAGGACACTTTCATTGTGTTCCATATGTTTGGGTATGTTGTGGCTTCATTTTCATTAAACTCTAAAAAGTCTTTAATTTCTTTCTTTATTTCTTCCTTGACCAAGATATCATTGAGTAGAGTGTTGTTCAGTTTCCATGTGAATGTTGGCTTTCTATTATTTATGCTGTTATTGAAGATCAGCCTTAGTCCATGGTGATCTGATAGTATGGATGGTATAATTTCAATATTTTTGCATCTGTTGAGGCCTGTTTGTGACCAATTATATGGTTAATTTTGCAGGAGGTACCATGAGGTGCTGAGAATAAGGTATATCCTTTTGTTTTTGGATAAAATGTTCTGTAGATATCTGTTAAATCCATTTGTTTCATAACTTCTGTTAGTGTCCATGTGTCTCTGTTTAGTTTCTGTTTCCAGGATCTGTCCATTGGTGAGAGTGGGGTGTTGAAGTCTCCCACTATTATTGTGTGAGATGCAATGTGTGCTTTGAGCTTTACTAAAGTTTATTTAATGAATGTGGCTGCCCTTGCATTTGGAGCATAGATATTTAGAATTGAGATTTCATCTTGGTATATTTTACCTTTGATGAGTATGAATTGTCCCTCCTTGTCTTTTTTGATAACTTGTGTTGAAAGTCAATTTTATTCAATATTAGAATGGCTACTCCAGCTTGTTTCTTAGGACCACTTGCTTGGAAAATTGTTTTCCAGCCTTTCACTCTGAAGTAGTGTCTGTCTTTTTTCCTGAGGTGGGTTTCCTGTAATCAGCAAAATGTTGGGTCCTGTTTGTGTACCCAGTCTATTAGTCTATGTCTTTTTATTGGGGAATTGAGTCCATTGATGTTAAGAGAAATCAAAGAAAAGTAAGTGTTGCTTTCTGCCATTTTTGTTGTTAAAGTTGGGAATCTGTTCTTGTGGCTGTCTTCTTTTAGTTTTGTTAAAGGATTACTTTCTTGCTTTTTCTAGGATGTAGTTTCCAACTTTGTGTTTGTTTTTTCCTTTATTATCCTTTGAAGGGCTGGATTTGTGGAGAGATATTGTGTGAATTTGAATTTGTCGTGGAATACTTTGGTTTCTCCGTCTATGGTACTTGAGAGTTTTGCTGGGTATAGTAGCCTGGGCTGGCATTTGTGTTCTCTTAGTGTCTGTATAATATCTGTCCAGGATCTTCTGGCTTTCATAGTCTCTGGGGAGAAGTCTGGAGTAATTGTAATAGGCCTACCTTTATATGTTACTTGACCTTTTCCCCTTACTGCTTTTAAAATTCTGTCTTTATTTAGTGTATTTGTTGTTTTGATTATTATGTGTCTGGAGGAATTTCTTTTCCGGTCCAGTCTGTTTGGAGTTCTGTAGGCTTCTTGTATTTTCATGGGCATCTCTTTCTTTAGGTATAGAACGTTTTCTTCTATAAATTTGTTGAAGATATTTGCTGGCCCTTTTAAGTTGAAAAATCTTCATTTTTCTTCTACTCCTATTATCTGTAGGTTTGGTCTTCTCATTGTGTCCTGTATTTCCTGGATGTTTTGAGTTAGGATCTTTTTGTAGTTTGCATTTTCTTTGATTGTTGTGTCCATTTTCCCTATAGAATCTTATGCACCTGAGATACTCTCTTCCATCTCTTGTATTCTGTTGCTGATATTCACATCTATTGTTTCTGATTTCTTTCCTAGGGTTTCTATCTCCAGAGTTGTCTCCCTTTGGATTTTCTTCATTGTTTCTACTTCCATTTTTAGATCTTGGATGGTTTTGTTCAATTCCATTGCCTGTTTGGTTGTGTTTTCCTGTAATTATTTAAGGGAGTTTTGTGTTTCTTCTACCTGTTTAACAGTGTTTGCCTGTAGTTTTTTAAGGACTTCTACCTGTTTAGCAGTGTTCTATGATTCCTTGAGGGATTTTTGTGTTTCCTCTTTAAGTGCTTCTCCTTGTTTAACAGTATTCTCTTGTAATTCCTTGAGGAATTTTTTTTTGTACTTCCTCTTTAAGGGCTTCTACCTGTTTAGCAGTGTTCTCCTGTATTTCTTTAAGTGAGTTATTAATGCCTTTCTTAAAATCTTCTACCACCATTATGAAATATGATTTTAAATCCACGTCTTGCTTTTTGGGTGTGTTGGGGTATCCAGGACTCGTTTTTGTGGGCATACTTGGTTCTGATGATGCCCAGTGTTCTTGGTTTCTGTTAGTAAGATTGTTACATTTGCCTTTCGCCATCTGCAAATCTCTGATGTTAATGTTCAAGCTGTCTCTGGTTGGAGCTTGATCCTCCTGTGATTCTGTTAGCTTCTGTCAGCACTCCTGGGACTCCAACTCTCACCTGAGTTCCAATGGTCAGAGCACTCTATGCAGGCAAGCTCTTCTCTTACAGGGCAGTTGTCCAGTAGTCTGGAGCTCTGATCCACCTCCTGAGTTCTGGGGTCAGAACCCTCACTGAAGGCTGACTCTCCTCTGACAATGATTATGCCCAGGGGTCTGGGTCTGAGCTATGCCTCCTGGCTGAGGATGAAGGCCCTACGGGACCCTGACCAAGAAGCTCTGTTGATTCTATAGCCCAAGTGCTCTCAGGTTATCAGGAGATCCTGGGTGTGCTAGGGGTCTTGTGATCCCGAGGTGATCCCGAGGTCCCGTGGTGTGGAGAGCCCTCAGGAGCCCTTAGCAGTCTCTGTTCGGCTCAGAAGGAAGATCAAGTGAGGCTTTTCTAAGTTAAAGGGGAAAGCAGGAGAAACCACTGGAAGGCCATGGAAATCCACTCTTTGCAGTTGTGTTGATCCACAAAAGCAGCTGAGGGCCTTGGAGGGCCATGTGTCCCCTGTGCTGGAACCTCTGAGTATGAGTTTCAATAACCAGGAAAAGATTTTGGTTGTGATTTTATTTTATTTTATTTTTGTATTGCCAGGGATCAAACTCCTGTCCTTGTAAATTCTAGGCATTGTTCTATCTTCAAGTAATACCAGATTCCCCAGGAAGTATTTAACAAACACTGTGTTTTGTATTGTATCTTTCTGGCATCAGGGAATCTGCATCTGCCAGGTTGGGTTAGGGTGACCCAGTGAATGTAGTCTTATGCTTCGTGGATCTTCAAGGCATGAAAAAAAAAACATACTTCTTATGATTTTAGAAAAAAGTATTTATTGTATTTTGTGTGTATGTGTGATGTTCATATGTGCTTCAGCGTGTGTATGGCAGTCGGAGGACAACTTTGCGAGTCAGTTCTTATCTTCCTCTCTGGGTCCTAGGGATTGAATTCAGGATGTCAGGTTTGAGTGGCAAGTGCTTTCACTCACTGTCCTAATGACAGTTAGGCCGAAAGGCAAAAACAGGTGGATGTTCCTTCATGGAGTCCTGCCTGACCCCTGGACACAGTCCTGAGTGCTTTCAAAAGGCAAAATTCAAGCCATCATAAATTTTGAGGCCATTCACGAGACACTAAATGTGGGTGGGTCTTCAGACAGATACTGGAGGATAAATACATGAATGCTTTCCATTTTCCTGAGTGGCCAGTAGTAGGGTGGATCACAGTCACCAGGAAGGCCAAGAAGTGGCCAAAATAATAGTTAGGATCTTTCCACTCAGGCTGGCCTAAGGGCACCCCTGGTCAGTGCCTGAAGGAGTTACTATCTATCCACTCAGGCTGGCCTAAGGGCACCCCTGGTCAGTGCCTGAAGGAGTTACTATCTATCCACTCAGGCTGGCCTAAGGGCACCCCTGGTCAGTGCCTGAAGGAAATGAAAGGTCTTTCCTCATGACTGCAGAGGCTGGAAGTGCAAAGTCAAGATGTCAACAGCTTTTTACTTTTTCCAGAAGCCTCTCTTGCTGCCATGCTTTCAAGTGGTTTTTTCTCTGTGCACATCCTGCCCACTCTCTCCTTCACCTTCTGATGATGATTCTACTCTTCGTGGACGAAGGCTGCATCGTTAACCTGTGTTATTTAAAGGTCTTATTTCCAAACAAGGTCACATTAGGAGTTACAGCTTCAACAAGTGAATCAGAGACCCGGGTGGAGGAGGGGCACAATCCCATTCATAACATCAACACTGCAAATAATACAACATGAGCTTTGGTTTAATGGCCAATAAATATTTGACAGGAGTGATTGAGAGATAGGGTCTCACTCTGTATTCCAGGCAGTCCTGGAACTCATTGCGTGGACCAGTCTAGGCTAGACCTTAAGAAGCTCCTACCTTAATCTCTGGAGTGTTGGATTACTGGTGTGTGGTGCCACAACCATCTCTTTACCCAGTTTCTAAGCTCTGTTTCACTTTTAAAATTCCTGAATTTTAAGTTGAACCCTGTCCAACAAACTAATCAAAATCCCAAGGGTAGGATCAGGCAGCCAGTTTTTAAGAGCTTCCTGAAGATTCCAGTGTGCAGCCAAGCATTTTTGTGGGATAAGGTAGAAAGATCCCTTAGCTCTCTCTGGACCTTTGCTCCCATTTCCAGCCCCGTGCTTGTCCAGTGTCTTGTATGTGTTCACTTCTATTTAGCGGTTTCTGCCACTAACTGAAAAGTATACTTTCTTCAGTTTTAATATGATCCAGTGAGCATAGCACATCGTTCCTACCGAAAACATGGTGAATTTGATTGAGGTTTAGTTTGGGGGCTTCTTTGGGGAGGGTGTGGAAGACAAAAGTCATGCTATTATTTTGCACTGAGGAGTTTTGAGAAGTTTCACATGGCTTCCTGGCTGTCTTTTTAAGAAGGTTCTTTCCCTCTGAAGAAAAATGAGACATACTGCCCTCAGAACCAGACCAGACATTCAAGCTCAGTTTGGGTCATTTCAGAGAATACGTGGATGTGCATCCCTTTGGTGTTTGCCAGCACTGACTGAAAACATGGCTTCAGTAAGCAACTGATTCTTCCTGAGAAAATGCTGAGAGGTGGCCCTGAAATCATTCTGGCTTGAACTCAGGAATCTGGTTTCTGGTTTTCCCAAGCTGTTCCACCTACCACACTCTACACCAAGGCCTACATCAGGGCTTTCCAGACAGTCCTGTACATACAAGCCCTCTGGGGATCACCAATGGTTCTGAATAAGCCTAGGATGAGATACCTAGATTCCTTCTGAGCTCTGGGGATCTGATGCTACATGTCTGGCACAGTTCCAGCATTCAGAGAGCAGAGTTCTGAGAGCACAGTAGATTGTCCAGCCCTTGTAGAGCCCTTTGCAGATGTGAATTGCAGGAATCCTTCAGTATCTCTTTTAGGAAGCAAAACAATGGAACTCTTTAGACAGCATATCAGTATGAGCTCAGTGCCTTAAATACGCTGTATAAATAGCACAGCAGATAAATCACTGCCTTTAGAAACAAACCATTTTGCTAAGTGCGTCTTGCCTTCATCAGACATTAAGCACGTACCTGATTCATTCTTAGATGACAGTTACTCTCCCAAATTAGGTGCTTAAAAGGGCATTCCGATTTCCTTGTGTAATAACATAATTGGAAACTTAACAAAATTTCCAACGAGAATGTAAAATATTACGTACATTCTCGTGTGTCCTTGAAAAATTTTCTCCGTAGACACTTAAAAATAAGTTCTTATTTCTACACAGACACCTAGTAGAAAGTTCCGATTATATTTGGAGAGTCTATGTTGGCTAGGATTTCTGTTCCCAAGTTTTTTTTTAAGGGCAATTAAAACGACTATGCCAAGTACAAGGAAGAAAAACAAGACAAGACTTGACGAGACCAAAATTAATCTAAAACCATACCAAATGAACAAAAGAAAAGGAGAGGCAATGGATCTCTTCGTTTTTATCATTGTGATGTCTAGTATGTAAGTGTGCACCAGAGATACAAATGTTAACAGTGAGGTAGCTCAGTGAAGGAGCACTTGCCTAGCATGCACTAGGTCCTGGGTCTATTCTCCAGTAATAGCGATGTCAAAAGCTAACATTTACTGCTCATGTCCTGTGTTCTCAGAAGTAATGATCACTGGTTAGAGCTGTAAGCCTGACGTGAGTGTGTGCATCTGAACCCTTATGTAAATTTGGGAATAGAAAAGCAGAACCTAAATGCATGGACATGGCTGCTCTGGAACCAAGCCGGATTCGCCTAAGTGGTTCATCTCTATCTATAGTGCCCCTGAGCAGGCTGTTTTGGTACACACAAGTCAGGACGCATGTTTGTGGAAGAGATTTTACAGTTTGGTGGATATTAAAATCACTCCGAAGCATCTTCTCTCCCAACAGAGCCTGCTCTGGAAATGTGGAAGAGCAGCTTTCTCTGTAAGTTCATCCGTCCCATTGCTAGTCCACTTCCCGTCCAGCATATCCATTACCATCAACACCTCATGCTGTAGGCCTGGGTGACTTCCACAGTTCAGATACCTGAGGTTTATCCAGTGTTACTTCACACTGTAGAAACAGGGCACTACCTTGTCTACCTCATATAAGTAATTTATTGAGGCAAGTTTGAAAAACTGATCCTAGTAAATAAGGTATAATTGTCTACTACCCATAAAAATAGATAGATAGATAGATAGATAGATAGATAGATAGATAGAGGAGAGCATTTGACACCAGGTTATTATTGTCAAAATCAAACAAAAGAAAAGTTGGCTCTTGGCATTCCCAGAATAGAGGTTTGTGTGATAGTCCTTAGACTGACTTGATTTAAAGCAGGTGTATAGAATGTGAAATGGTATTTAAAGAGGTGTCGCGATATTAATTAAAACGGGCTTGCTGAAATGCCATGGAGATCATCACTTCTGAAAATTGAATTAAGCCCTGAATGTCAGCGTTGAATTATCATGAATAGACTTATCTATCCCTGTCCAAATATATTTCATCCACAAACTGTGTAATACATGATGATTAACCAGAGGTTACAGATTCAAGCTGAAATCCAATCAGTTCTTCAGGATGCTAACTGGGGATTGTTCTCAGGTCAAAGAATATTAACAGAAAAAAAATTCCCATCACATAAAGGGCAAGCAGAGCTGGTAAAAAGTATTGAAAGTTTGCTTTTCATTGCTCTCCTCTGTCAGTGGCAATGCAGAGAACTTGTGTGCTTAGCTTCCTGGCTTAACTTCTGGTGCTGTTGACATTTGGGGGTGTGGTTCAAAGCCGCTGTCTTAGCTGGGAAGGTTCCAGATCATCCTTCCCAAGTCAACATGAGGTCCCCAGATAGGATGTCGAGGACACTCCTGTTCTCCTTGTTTGCAGAGTATCTTTCTTTCTGCATTGAAAGAGTCCCAAATGTATACATTCAAATACCACGTTGTTTCTATAACGTCAGCATTTATCGTCTATTACGAGCTCCCAAAAAGACAGAAAAAGAAAGGCCTGTGGTCTGTGAAACACAAGACTCACACTGGGTTACAGAGCAGCCAACTCTAGCAATGCGTGGCCCCTCCTTGCATCTGTCAACTTAGTAATCCTCTCCAGTTTCTCTTCCTTTTTCTTATTCTTGGTAACTCATTGACTCCACTCACCAGACACAGATCCAGGCATCACAAATAGTTCAGGAACCAAACGCCTTCCTTTCCTATGCATCCCTCTAAATCTATGGCTAAGCCCTGTGTTTAAGGTTTTCAAAGTGGCTCTGCTCCAAACTCAGGTTAACATTTGCACTTTGCCTGAAGGGAGGCTGTGGGATGAACTTCAAACAGCTTTGTAGGTAATCTCCAGCTGGTGAGGTTTAGCATGATCAACTGACTCCTCAGGCCCCTCACTTTCCTTGCAGATGATAGAGCCCAAGACAATCAGGGCTTGTCAACCCAGCTGAGTTTACATTTACACTTAAGTGATTCTCAGCATGGTCTCTGGATCAGCAATTGCAACAGCATCTGGAACAATAATTCCCTCGGCTTTCTGGTATTAGGGGATTTTTTGGTCACTGAAATGTAGTGGAATAGTCACAGTGTGAATGAAACAACAACCAACACGAAATAGATTGTTATCTAAAAAGGAGAAATGATTTTGTTTGTTTGTTTGTTTGCTTGCTTGCTTGCTTGCTTGCTTTTGGCTCACAGTTTCAGAAGTTTGGGTCAAAAGTCATAGCTATACTACAAAAATGGGAAGTATATGAGGCAATGCATATGTTATTATGTAGCTTGATTCAGGCATGCACACATGTTATATACATGTGTAACACATCCTACAGCACGCACATGTTATGCCGTTATTCCACAGATGGATATGTCCTACCTACCATGAATGACTATGATCAGTGATGTATCAGATGAATGCAATCTGTGTTTTTCACTGCATGATGCGTTATCCCTCAAGAACTAATTCTGAAAATACATATTTAATGTACACAGAGGCCTGGTGATGTTTAGATTGTATACTTAACTCAGTTTTATATCCTTAGAGTCTGGTACCTAATATCACATATAAAGTTAATTTTTTTTGTTTTGTTTTTAGGACGAGTTTGGGGATTCTATAAAGATTTTGAGCTCCACCCCCTGAAATAAAATTGTTCATTCTTTACTTAAGGTAGTAAATTCACTTAGAAATGTCTAGAAAGTAAACTTGTTCCAGCTCAAAAATCCTTTTATCATAGGAACTTCCACTTCTCACCTGAGTTTGGCATTACTGTCTGGTGACATTTGTTAACTGGGAATCAGAAAATATTTCCAAATGGTTAAATAATTTTACTTATACCTGTAGAGCATCTCCCCCAAAATACTAATGCCTGGGGGCTAGAGAGATGGCTCAGTGGTTAAGAGCACTGACTGCACTTCCAGAGGTCCTGAGTTCAATTCCCAGCAACCGCATGGTGGCTCATAACCATCTTTAATAGGATATGACATCCTCTTCTGGTATTTCTGTAAACAGCTACAGTGCACTTATATACATAAGATAAATAAGTAAATCTTTTTATAAAAAAGGCACTAATGCATTTCATAAATCGTTTCACAAATTCATTTTATAAAAAAAGCAACAACAACAACAAAACAAAGCCAATGTGAATCCACAGACCTAGCCACATGCCCAGGGCAGCAGCTCAAATATTTTCTGAATAAACACACAAACTCTCAAGAGTACAAAAACAGAAATATTAGAGGTAATTATGTGGGTTTCAAACAAAGCTTTATTTGCAGTTTCTAGTATTTGAAAAGCTTCAATATTTATGTTACCATAATCAGAGGACTGCAACAATTAGTCTCCTGGCCTGTGTAATTTGGAACTCTTAGTCCTAAATATGTTTTGAGATATAGCAATGTAGATTCATCAATGTTCAAATACTACTTCTGAAATAAACCTGGCAGGATCTTCTCTTGGTTTTTTTTCTAATAAGGAGAAGTTAAATGTCCTTTAAAATATTTCCTACTGAAATAAATTATAGGTTATTGAACTGAAAGAAGTTTTCTTCCAATCTTTGTCCTCCCTCTGCTCCCTGCCATTCATCCCCATAACAAGTAGATGAGCATAGTAAAGTTGATGCTGTCTACTGGACATTGGCTTGCTTTCTGGGATTTGTATTATAGCAATCCATGTCCAAAAGGTGACATAGACTAGGCTCAAGCATTTCGATTTGTGAGGAAGGACAGTGGAATGAGACGGAAAGTGTGGAGATCACTCTACTATGGGATGAAATAGACACCGTATCTTAATAGCTATAGAGACTTGAGAATTAAAGCCATGGAGACAACTGTGTTGGTTACAAATGATGGCTGTATCACACCTGGCAGCCTCTCCCTTCAAATCGCCACTGTTTCTAGGCCAAGAAAATCCCATTGCTTCAAGATCCTGGGGTTCATGGGCATAGTCTGAAGCAACCCTGTCAGGTTGCGTAGAATTCTGAGGAATGACATTTATCAAAACAGCAGCAAATTCACCTTTGGAAAGTATGTGATTCAATGGTTTTATCATAGTATTTTGGCACACATTTACACAATCTATAATTGTAGAATATTTTTATTACTCTAAAATGAAACTCTTTATGCTAGAACAGCCACCTTCTTTTCTCCTTAGCAACTATTTAACTTCCAGTCTCTAGAATTACAATTTCAATCTAGTGATGATGGCACATGCTGGTAAGCCAAGAACTTGGAAGGGAGAAGCAGACAGACCAGGAATTAAAGGCTGTTTTGGCTACATGGTAAGGTTGGGATCAGCCTATATGAGACGTTCTTTTTTTAAAAAAAAAAAAAAAGATTAGAACACTAAAAATTTCATGTAAATGAGATCATACCTCATACAGTCTTTCATGTTTGGTTTCCTTTACAGAGCATGCTGTTTTCAGGCTTTCTCCATGGTAGCATGTCTTGCTTTGTTGCTTTGATTGACATTGATATTGGATGATTCACTAGGCTGGGAAGGGTAAGGCATCATGTCTGGCTGCTGCAACCTTTGGCTGCTTGTCATAAAGAGCCCTGTTGCTGCATTTTATGGAAAAGTTGTTATTAGCACATAACACAGGTCTATTTCTTGTGGGACTATGCCAAGGAATGAAACTGCTAGGTCATCTGGGTGACACCTTGACCATCTGCAGGAATTTCCCACTCTTCTGAGGGCCACACCACTACCCCTTTATATTCTCACCAGCATTGTATTTGACAGGCCTCCTCTCAGACACAATGGACAAGTGCTTTTTCCCATTTGGTTGGTTTTCTGTTTCTTGAGAGAGCCATTGCTCTGTAATGTATTTCTCTATTTCTGGTTGGTGGTCTTTGTTTTTATTTTTGTTTCAAACCTGGAGATTCTTACACTCTAGACATGGTTTACCTCTGGCCTCTCTTGCCAGTCTGCTGTGTTTACAACGAAGGAAATCGAATTCACTACTTGGTTGTCATTGCTTGACTCTTAGATTGTGAAAAGAAATGGATGTCTAATTAAAGGCCTCAAATATTTGTATTTACAGAGATGCTGAAAGTCTTTACAGTTTTAGCCTTTATAACTAGATTCATTACACATTGTGAGTGAATTTTTCTGTATACAGTATGAGGTAGGAGTTCAACTTTATTATGACGTTTAGCTTAAGAAAATGCATTTTAATATATTTAAAGTGAAAAAAAAGCCTGAAACAAGAGTGAGCTAAAATAACTTTCCTTTCATTTATCCTTATTGTTATTTATGAAAGGCAAGAATGAAGCAAGATTAGGAGAGATATTGGCACCTATGGTCATGTGTGCACCAAGCTCATTCTCAATGTAAGTTTCTATTCTAATGGAGAAGCCCCTGTGTTCTGAAGCTGGAATAGCACGCACCTGAGAAACTAAAATTGTATAGCTTTGGTTGTCACTTTATGGAAGTCTTACTTACCAAATACAAGAAATAGTTACTATGGCTTTCGTGATGCTAAGCATAGAGATTATTTAAAATAAACTAATATCTTTAACAAAACTTGGAAAGTTTCCCACTACTACATTAGCTTTCCACCACTGAGAAATAGCTGAGGTACCCAGTTTGCACAGTGTAAGAAGATATAGTGTTACTGTAAGTCATGGCTTACAAGGCTGACATGACCTATTATCTCTGATGCTTGAGGGGCTATAGTAAGGCAGTACATTCTGGGGACAGAAGAATGGGGCTTATGTTTATCTGATAGCTGTTAGAAAGACTAGAGAGATAGGGACAAGGTCTCAAGTTCCCTTCAAAGGCACTTTCTGAATGACCTAACTTCCTTTTTCTAAGCTCTACCTCTTAAAGAGTCTACCACTCTGAACACCACAATCTGAGAGGTACACCTTAGAGACGTTGGCCATTGGGGTGCATTCTAGATAGAGAAGCATCACATTTAAATGCATGAAGTTGGCTAGATAGAATAGCTGATTATTTTTTAAATGGTAGAACCCTCTATTTCACCTTTAATTGAAAAGAAAAAAAGAAAAAGAAAAAGCATGAAGCGAGGCATGCCGGTGTGTGTTTGTAATTCCAGCTCTGGGATAACAGTCAAAATGAATCAGGAGGTTAAGGCCAGCCTTGGCTACATACAGAGTCAGACATCAGCTCGTAATGATATAATTATATAAGTCAGACACCATCTCAAACAAACTAATGAAATTTCGAGTTTAATAATTCTAAAACCATGAGACTCACTTGCTTTTTACTTCTTGAACTCAAATAAACAAATTCTTCAGCAGGCCTAGAATGACTAGGAGAGATGTTAATGGTGACTGGAAAGATTTTTTTTTTTTTTTTTTTTTTGCCAATATATTATATGGAGTTCCATGGCCCGAGTGGACAGGCACCTTGGTGACTCTGGGCTTCCTGGTTGCACTGCAGTGGCATCTCAAAGCCACCCTCTTGGCTCTGTTAAAGGACTCCTAAGCAGTGCTCTTACTTCAAGCTCTTTTTGTTGAAAACACATCAGCTTTGTTTTAGCACCTTTGTCAGCTCCCATCAACACAATGACATAGCAGGTGTGTGTTCAAAAGGCAGTTAGAGCTGTGCCTATGCTTCTGCGGGCAGGTCCTTAGAACCTGCAGGCAAGTCTTTTGAATGAATGATGAAAAGTGCACCTGGAGCAGGTGAGAGGAATGTGCTTATGGTATTTGTAGAGCTCCAGAATTCACTTGTGAGTCAGTTCTTACAGTGAAGGGCACTACACTGACCATTCAAAATTTTCTTGAAATTCTGTAATGTAAAACTCAAAAATAGACCCAGCAAGTAGCTCATCAACTAAAGTCACTTGCTAGTAAAAGTCAAGGAACCCACATATGAGCCTTGGAACCCAGGTATAGGTGGATGGAGAATGCCTGCTCCATAGAGCTGTCCTCTGACTTCCCCTGTACACTGTAGAATGCATGCATGTGTGCACATGCGTGCACACACACATTATATGTATGCACACACAAACATACACAAGCTAATAACAAATACAAATAAACCACCAAAGTGAGTTTGAAAGAAGGTAGTTCTCAAGGTCTTGTCTTGGCTCTTCACTGGATGGACAAGGTTGTGGGAAATAACAGTTGGTTCCTTCCTCTTAAAGGCTTCCTTTAAGACTTTCAGGGTTCACCTTCTCCTGGCCTATGTGGCTAGACCCTAAGTCCCCTTGTCACCTATGGTCCTAGTAGATATCCAGGGCTTTTGGCTAGAAGACTTGGCTACCCCCTGGCTTATAGGCACAGAGGCAATAGGTGGAACATGTTCTGCAGGTGTTTGACATACTATGGATCTGTCAACTCTGAAGCTTACCAGGTCCTTCTGATGTAATTACTGATTGGCCAACACACATTGCCTTTTTAGATTCCCTGCCTGCCTTGTACCCTAGAGCTCAAAGCTTTCTCACTTAGCAAACCACTATTAATTTTTCTTTACCACTTTTGTTATAGCTTAAAAATTCCTCATAAGTATAACTTTTTAAAGCTCCATGCAATGCCATGACATGCACTTTACTTATTTTTGTTTCACATGTGTTTACATATTGTATTCAATGTTTAAAAACTTTGCAAAGTGCTGGATTTGAGAATGTCTAATTCAGAAGTAAGTCAGTGATTTATAGTTCTTTTGTTATAAGTATAGAAGAATCTGATGTATTATATTTTGAAGGTGCTTTTGTACTTCTCCATCACTATGCAAAACCACCTACATAAAACACAATAGCCTTAGAAATCAATGCTTGTAATAAAGTAGCTTGTTTCTGAAATGGTCCCGTTCACTGCTGAATACAATGCACAAAAGCCTTTAACATCTATCTTCTTTGGAGACTTATCCGAAATGTGTCACGTCTCTTTGAATACATCAGACACTATTCTTTACATGGTCATACTTCATTAAGCTTTCTCTGCTAGTCATATTTTGATAAATATAGAATGGTTTTGGCTGAAATATCAAGGGGAGGAAATGTGTGGTAAAAACAGAGTGGCCTGAAACCCATAAAACAGAAAAAGATATAACAAACCTACGTAACATTTCGGCTCTGCAGGTGTCATTTCCTGTGTTTAGAATCCTGTTTCTCAAACTGAAATGAGGAGCTTTTTAGTCTTTTCAAACTGGACTTACATCCTGAATGTAGCGCCCAAACTCGTCACTTACAATTTCAGATTTTTTTTTTATTTTTCATTTACATTTCACATGTTATCCAGAAATTTTCCCTTACCCTCCCGCGCCCCCGCCCTGCTCCCCTACCCACCCCCTCCCACATAATGGCCCTGGCCTTCCCCTGTTCTGGGGCATATAGAGTCTGTATGACCAAGGGGCCTCTCCTCCCAATGATGGCCAACTAGGCCATCTTCTTCCGTATATGCAGCTAGAGACATGAGCGCAGGGGGAAGTAGTTAGTTCATGTTATTCTTCCACCTAGAGGGTTGAAGACCCCTTCCGCTCCTTGGGTACTTTCTCTAGCTCCTACCCTGGGAGTCCTGTGTTCCAGCATATGCTATAGTGTTTATTTTGGTGGCTGATTATGGGAGGGATCCCTGGAAGCCGCCGTCCCTGGTTGGTCCATCCTTTTGATTCAGCTTCACACATGATNCCATTTGCCTAGGAATTTCATATATTCATTGTTTCTAATAGCTGAGTAGTACTCCATTGTGTAAATGTACCAAATTTTTTGTATCCATTCCTCTGTTGAGGGACATCTGGGTTCTTTCCAGCTTCTGGCTATTATGAATAAGGCTGCTATGAACATAGTGGAACATGTGTCCTTATAACCAGATGGAAACTCTTCTGGCAGATTTTAAACATAGCCTTTACTTCACAAAGCCCCGATTCCTTCTGGTATCACTGTCACTTCTAATACCACCAACGAAACTCAGAACTTCAGGAACCACCATCTTTTCTACACCGGTACCAATGCCAACATCGTCATACTGATTTGTCTTACTTACTTACTATTAGAGTTCAGCACAGGAGGTTGATATGGTGGTGTGTGACTGTGTTTCCAAAATTCGGGAGTCAGAGGTTGTAGGTTCAAGGCCCATCTGGGCTACATAAAAAACAATTACATACCAACCTGAACTACATAGGGATGGCCTGTTTCAGAACACCAAAATAAACAGAAAGGTAAATATTATATACATATTTTCCTTTCAGTCTGAACCAGCATTTTAACAAATGGTATCCTAGGCTTCCCCAACTTCAAACTATTCAGTGATGTTTTGTTTGAATACCTTCATAAGAATAGACCCTACCTCTGGCACACTGTGGTACCCAACTTATCTCTCCTGCTTTACTTTACCGAACCTTTTCCCCAGTTTTTAATCTTTTCAAACTTGACATCCTACCTCTAATCAAAGGGAAGAATGATTGGCATATGATTGCCACCCCCAGTCTGCAATGCTTCTGACTACAACTACTTTATCTGTTGACAAAATTCAGCTAATCTAAATGCCTCTGGAAAGTCCAGGCTTGGTAGCACATATCATCAATTCTGGAACTCAGGAGGCAAAGGCAGGTGCATCTCAGTGAGTTCCAGGCTATCCTGGCCTACCTAATGAGTTCCAGGCAACACTGGGCTACATACGCAATCCTATCTCAAAAGAAAGAAAAGAAACAAAAAGAAAAGAAAAAAAGAAAAAAGAAAAACTGTCGCTAGGTGGATTCTCCTCTATTTCATTACATTGTTCGACACCTGAACTATACCCTCTTATATTTAGCTAAGAGACTCTTGGATTTTTGTTTTGTGTTTTTAGTTGTTTTCTGGTTTTTGAAGAAGGAGACTCTGTACATACCCCAAGCTGGTCTCAAAATAGCCATCTTCCTGCCTTTGCCTCTAAGTGCTTGGATCTAAAGGGATTGTTATTGTTGTTTTGTTTTTAAATATCTGTTTCCTCACTAGATTGTAAGTATCACCATGGTGAAGCTCTCTGGTTTTATTCATTAATATAGCTCCATCAACCAGCACAATGCTTGGTAAACGGCAGAGGCTTGATAAATATTTGTTCAGTGAGCGAGTACTGATTGCACTGCACTGCACTGGGGCATAGGAGAAGGTCCCCAGAGAAATACATTCCTTCATGGGGAGAAAGTGGCAGTTCTACTTTGGGTTGAGATGCTCTAATTATGTTCCCTTTACATTAGATTAGTTCTAACTCTACTGGGATGGAGCTTGGAGAGCTGAATCTGCCCAGTGGAAGCATTCTGGGGAGTGCTCACTGGGGTCCTCTCACAAAGTTCAGAGCATGCCGCAGCAATCTGTGACAAGAAGCCAATCTCAGGCAGACTTCATCAGGCAAAGAGAAAAACAGGCACCTGGAGATTCATGGTAGTGTGTTCAAATCTAGGTCAGTCCATGTTCTTAATAACGTAGAGTTTCACTTCTTTATCTTTTGCAGGCTGCCTCTGAGTACAAGAAGTGAAATGTTGGAGCCAGCTTATACCAGTTCACAATAGGCAATTGTTAGATGTTTGCAAAAGCCTCCGATTATTAACCTCAGATGTTACTATAAATTAAATAATATAAACTTGGAATCAGATGAATTATACTTAAAATAATGCCTGTAATAAATATCAAAATATATCCCCTTCTAATTATTTTATTAACTATTATTATGATTACCTGTCATCTTGGGGTTTTTGGTGCCTCTTACAGATGTACAGTTAAATAGTATGTAATGGTGGGCTGATGACTAGGGACGAAAAGACTAATATCTTTAGTTCAGCCATGTCATTGGGTAGCTTGAGATTGCCTCTTTATCTCATGGACATCACTAAGTGTTACCCTAGAGCTTTGTGGGGCTTTAACTTTTTGGCTTGTTTGAATTCTGTATTTTGAATGTTTGGTGTTTCGCTTGATTTTGGTTTCTGAGAGTCTATTGTTAAGCAGTTGTTAGCAAACCCCAGGAAAGCTTTCATTCCCTTCCCAGTGCAATCCAATTTTGTACTTAATTGTTGAAATTACCCAGCAATACTACAGAAACACCAGAGTGGAGTCAAACTGTGAACCTCTCTCAGTCTTGTAAACTATATTTGTCCTAAGCTGCATCACATATAAGGGTATTGAGCTGAAGTGATTGAAACAAAAGAGGAGCAGATGCAATCTAAGGAACATCCATTTCAGAAGGAACCAAGGTAGTACTTGTCATGGTTTAACTCTATTAGCATATATTTAGATAAACCAATAAATAAGTCAAGCAATGGAAAATTTTCAGGCAATCATTGACAAATACGGTGATTAGAATTCTGTGGATATGAAAGCAGATAACATTACGTCTCATTTCAAAATACACCAGACCAGACCTTGAATGTCATCTTCTCAGGAAGACACAGGAACATTTGGCTTCCTGCCTTGCAACTGATTAACAAAATATCCTGGCAAAATTTTTGGTGAGGAGGAGAAAAGGTAGCTAAAAGGATAGGAAGAGAAAAAAAGAGAAGAACCTATGTAAACACAGTGGAGATGTGAAAATAACCTCACAGACAACTCATACAACACCAAGGAAAGCATACAGACCTTATCTGACTAATAAGGTCCTGGGATCTCTACTGTATTGGACCATATTTTCATAAAATTAAGAGTGTTTCATGCCCCTTAAACTCTTTTCTGTTCCCTGCACAGAATTGTGCTGAGAAAACTGGCAATGGCTTTACAGCACGGAGACATTATTAGCCCACAGGTCTCATTGAATAGACCCAATCACAGAACTCTCAAGATGGTTTTCTTCTTGTTGAAATTGGAGGTCTTAGAGATTACAACTCTAGTCTTCATGCATAATGTGCTTTGATGAATAGCTTTAAGGAATGTTGAAGATAGCTTCTTACGGCCAATGAAAAGCACACACATAAAAAGGCATAGTTAAGCCAGGACTCATTTAGGTTCTAATAGGTATTCCTTGTGAAAGCAGATATCCAATCTCATCAAGACTTTGAATGGTGAAGAGTTTTATATCTCTAAGATTCTAAAGGAATCACATCATATTGTTCTTTGTGTATTATCAGAGATAATAAAAACATAAGTATATCTGGGATAACAGAAAAAAGATGTAAGTAAAACTAAAGAAAGAATGAAAGTCAAAATATATTTAATTTTTAAATACATGTTTAGAAACTTCAGCCAATATGTGCATCTTCTTAGACACTCACAGACAAATCCCCATTTAATCTATACTCCTTCAGTTATTTGTAGTGAATCAATAGGAAAACCTCTCTTAGCTTCTAAAAGCATTTAGTTTTAATGAGGAAAAAAAGATAAGTTGTAGCTACCATTTATTTCACTATTTTTAATGATAGTATTCATGTCACTTGCCCACATGTGCATTCATGAATGCATGCACACACGCACACACACACACACACACACACACACACACACACACACACACGTACTTTAATTCTTCAAAGACATGGGATCCACTGTATTTTACAGCTTCAACTCACTCACTGAGCTAATGCTGGACATAAGCAATCATTGTCCTTAGTACCCACATCGTGTGAGATCTAAGCTGATGCTCAGAAACCACGTTGCTTTACTTTGAAAACTAGTTGAATGAAGGAGCTGATAATTGAGAAGTTCTAGAAATTTTTTTTCAGCTCTCTAGGAAATGCTTCCCATGAGAAAGCAAACTGATTTCAAATGTATGATTTTAAAATACAATCATCCCTTTATACACGAACCATATAAGTCTGAATACAATTGGTAATGAGTACTTTGACTGGTAAGTCAGACAGCAAAATGTTCTGGTTATTATGAGGTTAAGTTATTCCATGGGGACATCATTCTGGGTTGTTTTGTTTTGTTTTGTTTTGTTTACAGAATCTGATACCTCCCCCACTGGGTGACAGACAGAAACCATCAAGAGATTTGGATAAAGTCCCTAGGGATCATACCCAATTGCCACTTTCACAGGAAATCCACACAATGACATACACAGGAATTCTGGGTTTCCATGCTGTTCTAGAGTCAAAGCCATATCTGTGAACACATCCAAAACAGATGGAATCAAAGGTCACCCTCCTAAAGACCTACCTGACCCTATGAATCAAAGCTGATGATGGATTGCCTTTAGTTGAGATCAGACCATGACCAGCAGAGCCAGACACTGCACAGACTTGCAGACTTCCATCACCAACTCCTCTGACTCAGCCTTGCCAACCTCGCTGCCATTTCAACACTGGGTATTCAAAGCTAAAGCTTTCTGAATGCTAGTCGATAGGTGTGCCATGAAAATGCATACCCAGTCCTTTAGAAAAAAAAATCTCTTTAACTTACACAAACATGTTTGAACTTGTCATCCTCCTATTTCAGCCTCTGTAGTAGGTAGGTTTAATGCATAAGCCACTGGCCCATTTTGGCATTGGCTAGTCAAGAAGGAACATTGTGTTGTAGTTTAAATATCCCATTTGCATGGAAGAACTGGGAGGAACTGTAGGTGTTTTTTCAATATAAACTGCCCTTTGGCTGTTGGCCATCCACAGTCTGACTTACTGTTGGTTAGAGTTGCACCTCCGATCTAGCTAAGACAGATGTCCTCATTGGAAACCCTTCCAAGTACTCCTCTGGGTCTAGACCCAGTCTGCTATTATAAGTTCAATAACCCGAGTCCAGTAACAATGGGTCAGTACAGCAATACACACATACACACACATACACACACACACAATGAGAGAGAGAGAGAGAGACAGAGACAGAGACAGAGACAGAGACAGAGAGACAGAGAGAGACAGAGAAGTTGATTTCAAAACAAAGAGAACACTTGTTATTAAAGAATTGTCAGTCCTCCTCTCAAGTGTGCTTTCACATTCTAGAAGCTTCCTTGGCAACATACAACTGCCACAGAGTACCATGAAAGAAGATAGATGTTTCTCCAAAATAGATAAATAAAATGGAGATGAAAAACAAAACCACACAAACAATAAACAGTCAAAGAAACAAAAACCTTTCCAGTGAGGGAGATAAGCAAACTCACAGAAATATTGGTGTATGTTTGAACCAAACCATGTGAATACTGGAAATTACCAAGTAGACTGGCTTCCCTATGGGTTGAGGGAGAAGGTGATGTATTTCACCCTCTGTATAGGGTCCTTAAGCATGAATGAACTCAGAATTCCTTACTAGCTGCTGTGTGCATACCTCTCCCTCTCCAGCCTATGAATTTTCATGATGTTCTATAGCAGTTTTGCTGGCAGGGGTGGATAGATGGCTCATAGGTTAAGAATACTTGTTGCTCTTGCAGAGAACAGGTTTAATT
This sequence comes from Mus minutoides, assembly GCA_902729485.2. Lineage (NCBI taxonomy): Eukaryota > Metazoa > Chordata > Mammalia > Rodentia > Muridae > Mus > Mus minutoides. The sequence continues at coordinate 1,243,132 of LR749810.1, forward strand.
CTCAGGACCTACATGGTAATCACACCTATCTATAACTCTAGTTTCAGGGAATCTGATGCACTCTTGTGATCTTTGTGGGCACTGAGCATGCACAGAGCATACATACATAAATGCAGATAAAACAATCACTCTTTGGCAGGTGACTGTATATGCTGTTTCATTTTTCTTCCATTTGAACCATCCACAGGATTTTTATACCAATCTCACTGAATCATATCAAGGAATATGCCTTTCTACTTACAATTATTACACTGAGTATTGATCAAATGACTTTCACATTTCTAACTTTTCTCATGAATGATGGATAACTGCAATTCAGCTTGAGAACCTTGTATTAAGTTCTGAGAATAGAATTGTCTTCATATAAGAAGTATTGAATAAACCTAAAATCTCATAAAGATATATTTCATAACAGTAAAAAAAAAGGTATGGTAGGTTCCTCTCCATCAGGCAAACAGTTTCTGTATCTGAAAGCCTAGCATACAAATAAAATAACTTTTTCTTAAAAGTCAGCTTTACTAGTAAAGCTATAAACTGGCATATATTATTTTTAATAATTCGTTTATTTTTATTTTAAATGCATTGGTGTTCTTTTTGCATGCATGTCTGTGTGAGGATGTCAGATCCCCTTGAACTGGAGTTACAGACAGTTGTAAGCTGCCATGGGAATGCTGGAAATTCGAACTCAGGTTCTCTGGAAGAGCAGCTCCTGATCTTAATCCTAAGCCTCCAGCGCCAGCGTTTAGTATTCATAAAATCAGAACAAACAAAAACCAACTTATGTGAAAAGTGTTCATTTGTCTCTGATATTCGGAATTATATAATTACTTAGTCGTGTCATATTTGAGCTCACCCTTCTTAGGTATAGAACACACCTTACTTTTATCAGGAGTAAATAACTGACCTCACCCACAGCAAAACTCTCTGTTCTTTAGAGTGAGCCTGGAGTAAATTAACCATGAGCCCTGGTGACTGAGAGAAAGTGGACTCCCTTATCCAGACCAGTTCTGCTTCCTAACTCTGACAGGAAGAGAGATAACTCAGGAGTTGAACGAAAACCGCCAGAGATCATAGTTGCTCTGATTAGCTCCAAGTGGAGAGACACAGAAAGAATAGTCTCTGTGGAAAGTAAGTCTTGACGCTGAGCGAAATGCAAGATTCTGAGCTCACCTCAGCTCTTAGTGTTCCCTCTGTTATATTGTTTAAGACTCTTGGAAAAGCTAGAGTCTTTACAGAATTTAGGGAAAGTTTGTTCTTAAAAGCAGCTCTAGTCTATGTATTGGCATGTTGAAGTGCTCTAGAATCTGAGTGGTTGAGTCTCCTCTGAGGACCTATCAAGAATTTTGAGACTCATAAAATGTTACTTGAGAGAAAAGCCTTAGGGCACAAAGTAATTCGCAGACCAACTATGACAGGATTTTGTCCTCGTTACAATTTTGTTTCTGCATGTTTGTTGTTAGAATACGACACTCATTTTCCAAAAGTGTAGACCTCTATGTTCAATGAATTCTTTGCATCTTCAAGGTTCACATCTGTGAAGCTGGTGAAGGTGGTGTTCCTGAGTTATTCCTTTGCACAGTCTGGTGGGCTAAGGCTGTTGGAGACAGCCTATGGTACTTGAAGAGATCTGTCTCTTTGTCAGCATATACCTCTCAAGTGGCTATGCTGAAAGAAGATGCACACTTGAGAAGTTATAATATTAGTACAGACAAGGTTAAAGGAAGCAATGGTGTAAGAGAAACTGAAATACAGCTTAAAATATCACACTCTAAATTTTTAAAAAAATGGATGTTAGAAATCAACTTTCTTGTTAGATATTTTAAATCATTTCTCATTTTGTATCCTGAACTATATGATTTTAAACTATTAGCATTTCTATTAAGAAAGTATGTCTCCAATCTAGCTGCTCATCTAGTTTATGTTCAAAAATCATTTAAAAATTTATGTTAGAAAGATTAACCGTTCCCATAGGCTCACCAATACTCAGGTTCCATCATCAATTCTCTTTCAGCAGCCTGCTTTATCAACTTAAGCCCAGACACCAACTCTTACTACATAAAGACCAAGGGACTTTTAATGTATGTATGTCACCAGCCATTAGTAGTAAAACCTACAAGGATGCAGTGTTCCGTATACATTCTTGCAGTGATATTGTTATAGCAGACAGAATCCTGGAAATGCTTTGAGTATCGTTTGGGTACCCCCTTTGGAGATCCTCTACATGCCTCTAGTTCCCCAGATTCAGTGATACATCACATGCCTGCTGATTGGTTTTTCATCTTCTGTTGGTTCTACAGCACTGATATCCCGCACTTTGTTTGAGTCTATAACTCTCCTTTTATGGGTTACAGAAGTGATGCTCAGAGGGAAGCCGCTCACCTTTCCAGGAGGCTTCACTTGGCTTCATAAGCTCTTGCCTTACCAGTGGACTTGCATTGTCTGCTCTTCGGGGCAAGGTTTATTTCACCAGAGCTTGCCTGAAAGTGCACTTCTTCCTGCAGCCACACAAGTGAAAGGTTTATTAAGTGAAAGGAAAATTAATGATACCAAGTGAGTGATTTAGCTGGAAAGATTTTGCTTATTTTTATTCTGTTTTTTTTTAATTCATTTTTTCTTTGCAAGGGTTTATAAAAGTCCCCAGAAGAAGGCAAGAGTATCCAGCTCAGTAATCAGGCCTTCTTGGTCTGGCGTTTGCTAAATAAATAGAAATGCAACCCTGGTCCTTGCTCAGAAGCTGGCAACAAATTTGCTAAGTGATTGATTTGATGCTAATTTTCTGCATGGACTGAAAAGTCCTACAGGGCCTGTCCTGTGGGAGGAAAATAAATGCAGCCAAGTTGACTAAGCCCTATTTTCATTTTTATTTTGAGTTCTGTGAGTTTGGAAACTTCCCTTTCCCAGAAAAAAAAAAAAAACTGTATCTCCAAGGGATTGTTACTTATAGGGTTCCAAAAGGCTGTAACTTGCTCAGAAAATATAACAGGCATCCCCTATGTCCAAATCCCAGAACATACTGAGTGAGGGACTTAAACTGTCATATGCAAAGCTCATGCTAACACCCTGTCTTTTTATATCTGTACTCATTGTGGAGGAAGGGTCACAGCAAGAGACTTAGTCATGTTTCTGCCCCGAGAACTTTTCTGTGACAGTAACAAATCCTAGAGACAATCAGCTAATGACAATGGGCTCAGCTCAGCTCATGTTTTAGGATTCCAGTCTATGACTGCTCTTGGCGGTCTAGTGGGTGAACAGCACATCTCACAAAAACAAGCACATAGCAAACCCATTCACCCCATGGCCTGGAAGAGCTAAAGGAGAGGAAGAAGAGAGGTATAGGGTTCTATATCACCTTGGCAGGGATGCCTTCAGGGATCAGAAGACTCCATTAAGACTCCATCCTACTCCCTAACTTAGGACCATTTACCAATAATACCAACACATATGCTTCTAGGAGCAATTTAATTGTTTAAACTGTAGCAGGAATAAGCATTTTTATTGCATAAGAATGTCTTTTGTTTGATTGTTTGTTTTAACATGTCCATAAAGGGATGAGAAAGATAAGATTTCTCAATTTCAATGTATAGCTCATTAGATGATTGGAAGGAATAGAAGAATTCTGATGCATAAAAGTGTATTGTAGGGTGGCCGTATGATGGAAAGAGCGCTTCACTGAAAACCACATGTCTTGACCTGGAAAGTTTTCCCCCATAGCTCTGATCTCTCCAGTCCCTGTAGAATGGAAGACTTCCATTCATACAAGTTTCTTCTGGAAACAGCAGTTCTACTTCTAGTCCATTTAAAGTTTTTCCACCATGTTAGAATTTTTCCTTACATTCTACTCTTTTGACATTTCTTATTCAGGACCCCAAGTTGCGTGAACTTCTGGATGTTGGGAACATCGGACATTTGGAACAGCGCATGATAACTGTGGTATATGGACCAGACCTGGTGAACATTTCCCACTTGAATCTTGTGGCTTTTCAAGAGGAAGTGGCCAAGGTATAGTGGATGGGGACCCTGAAAATTGTCATCTTCACCTGATTTTTGGTGATATTGTTTAATACATGTGGAAGATTTTTCGATTTGTTTAATATTTAGTTTGGGTTAAGCTGCCATCTGAAAATAATTTTAATTGTCAAGTATTCATGTATTTAAAACAGCTTTTAATAATTGTATACATGTTCAACAACAGAGATTGTTTTCATTAGGTATAGGGATTTAGATAAAATCCCTTTGCAAAACAAAATGTAGATAAAAGCCCATTTCATTTCATTTCACCTCACCTGGTGAGCATCCTTCCTTCTCTCATTGGTGTTGGCACATTTCTTTCTTTCTTTTTTGTCCCCCTCAAGACAGGATTTCTCTGTATAGCCCTGGCTGTCCTGGAACTCACTATGTAGACCAGGCTGGCCTCGAACTTAGAAATCCGCCTGCCTCTGCCTCCCAAGTGCTGGGATTAAAGGTGTATACCACCACCGCCCAGCGGCACCATTTCTAATTCCATTTTCATTTCTAACTCTCTGGGGGTGCTCAGCATCAACACAGTCTAAGCCGATTTCCCCTGCACACCACATAGAATTACCAGCAGTCAGGTAGTAGTTACTTAGTTAGAACATGAAATAAAAACACACTTAAGTTTAATAGTAAATAATTATTCAGCTATTGACTTGAAAGGTGACTTTAAAATAGGTTTTCCCATCGTAATTAATTACTATTCTACTTAAAAAGCAGGCCTTCCAGATGTACATAGAATGATCCAGAGTATACAGACAATATAACAGACAAGAAGCTGTAAATTCTTGAGGGTGATCTTTCCTTTAAAGCAGTAGGTCTCAATCTCATGAACGCTATGGCCCTTTAATACAGTTCCTCAAGATGTGGTGAACCTCGACCATATAATTATTTTGTTGCTACCTCATAACTATAATTTTCCTACTATTCTGAATTGTAATGTAAATATCTGATATGTAGGCTATCTGATATGTGACCCCAAAGGGGGTCTAGAGTGGCTACTGCTCTAGCATGAGCATTTGGAAGGGATTGAAATGAACACAATCTAAAGAAGGGATCCCACTCCCATCCATGTTCATACTTTGTTTCACTAAGCTTCCCATTTCCTTCAAGAGTTGAGAACATGAATCTAAGCATATTTAGGGGTCTGTAAGTCATTTGTGTGCCCTCACAGAGCATGCATATTAAGATCACAGTTACAGGGTCACTCCTGGTGAGGGTGTGTTGTCAGGGCCTTGTGGTGTATAATTGGATTTTGGTGGTCTGACAATTGTATAACTGAACCTGTTAGCCTGCTCTGTCATCTGTTAGTGATTTTTGGCAGGGGTTTAATTCTGACCATCTCTGTAATATCACCTTTGGTTCTTTTCTTAAATTATTTTTTAATTAATTTATTTTTTACACTCCATATTTTATCCCCCCCCCAACCCCCTCCTCTGACTCTTTCATATCCCATACCTCCTCCTCACACACCTCTTTACTCATGGATGTCCCCACCCTCCCACCCCACCTGACCTCTAAACTCCTCGGGGCCTCCAGTCTCTTGAGAGTTAGGTGCATCATCTCTGAATGAGCACAGACCCGGAAGTCCTCTACTATATATGTGTTAGGGGCCTCATATCAGCTGGTGTATGCTCTCTGTTTGGTGGTCCAGTATTAGAGATCTCGTGGGTCCAGATTAATTGAGACTGGTGGTCCTCCTACAAGGTCTCCCTCTCCTCGGCTTCTTTCAGCCTTCCCTAATTCAACAACAGGGGTCAGCTGCTTATGTCTATTGGTTGGGTGCAAACATCTGCATCTGAATTGTTCAGCTGCTTGCTGGGTCTTTCAGAGGGCAGTCATGATAGATCCCTTTTTGTGAGAGCTCCATAGCCTCAGTAATAGTGTCAGGCCTTGGGACCTCCCCTTGAGCTGGTTCCCATTTTGGCCCTGTGGCTGGACTTTCTTTTCCTCAGGCTCCTCTCCATTTCCATCCCTGTAATTCTTTCAGACTGGAACAATTATGGATCATACTTGTGACTGTGGGATGACAATCCATCCCTAACTTGATGTCCTGTCTTCCTGCTGGAGGTGGCCTCTATAAGGTTTCTCTCCCTACTGTCATCAACTTTGGTTCTTTCAACAGAATGAATAAAATACCAACCAGATACAATACTCTGCGGTGTTGGAAGCTACATTTTCCATATATGTGAAATCCTAATATGTTTTCTCTATGTAACAACAAAGTGTAATTTACACTTGGAAAGAATACAGTGTGGAGAGCTCTGACCTGCTGGCATTACACTTGCCTTCTCTTCCTCCCTGTTTTACAATTCTTTTGTTAACTTACTGGGTTGTTTAGCCACATAGATGACTATAGATAAACAAATGCTAAGCATGTCATGAAAATTTCTCTCCTGTGACACACCTACATTCCCCTTTATGAAATGACCAATTTTGATATCCATTATGTTTCTAATTAAGATGTCCAATAAATGTTACTTGCAGGCAGGTCTTTACTGAGATTGAATGTAGACTTACTATGTTGCATGTCAATCTGTATATATTCTGTTGCTTTAAGCCTTTGTGAAGTCATTTTTTTAATTTTTGGATTATAATTTTTTATTAGATATTTTCTTCATTTACATTTCAAGTGTTATCCCATAAGTCCCCTATACCCTCCCCCTGCCCTGCTCCCCTACCCACCCACTCCCACTTGGCCTTGGCATTCCCCTGTACTGGGGCATATAAACATTGCTAGACCAAGGGCCTTTCTTCCCAATAATGGCCAACTAGGCCATCTTCTAATACATATGCAGTAAGAGACATGATCTCTGGGGGTTCTGATTAGTTCATATTGTTGTTCCATTTATAGGGTTGCAGACCCCTACAGCTCTTGGGTACTCTCTCTAGCTCCTACATTGGGGACCCTGTGTTCTGCCCTATAGATGACTGTGAGCATCCAGTTCTGTATTTGTCAGGGCCTGTCAAAGCCTCACAGGAGACAGCTATATCAGGGTCCTTTCAGCAATATCCTGCTGGCATATGCAGTAGTGCCTCATTTATTGGCTGTTTATGTGATAGACCACCCAGGTGGGCACTCTCTGGATGGTCCATCCTTTCATTTTTGTTCCAAACTTTGTCTCTGCACCTCCTTCCATGTATATTTTATTCCATATTCTAGGGAGGAATGAAGTATCCACAGGTTGGTCTTTCTTGATTTTCTTGTGTTTTGGAAATTGTATCTTGGGCATTCTAGGTTTCTGGGCTAATATCCACTTATCAGTGAGTGCATATCAAGTGACTTCTTTTGTGATTGGGTTACCTCACTCAGGATGATATCCTCCAGATACATCCATTTGCTCAAGAATTTCATAAATTCATTGTTTTTAATAGCTGAGTAGTACTCCATTGTGCAAAAAGTTATATATTTTTTTTAAATATTCAATTTCTTACTCTCTGTGGTTTGAACACACCAATTTTCCTTAGATTATAATTTCTAGGCCCATCTGGGTGAATCCAGTGTGGACATGACCCTGAGTCAATCTAGAAGAGAGGAAAGAGAGGAGCCAAGTCTAAGTATAGGAGCCAAGAAAGAGATCAGAGGTAAAAAGGAGCAGGGAACCAACATGGTTAGCTTACGTATGGAAGAGCCTCTGGGGGAAGGGAATGACATCCCTTGCATGTAATATGCAGGGACTGAGGGAAGCTGGGAGAACCTGGTGGCTAGGGCCACTGTGATATGTAAATAGGTGCCTCAGCTATTTGATCCAGAGTTTGAGACTTAATAGTCATGATATAAGATGCACAGTATAACCCTGTGTCCCCTGAACTTTGAATTCTAGCAGAAGACTTTGTTTACAAGTAGACAATAGCTCATGCCATTATTCAATATGTATTTGCAGGTGTGGGGGGAGGTCTTTCCTGTTCCAGACACAATTCCAGTATTAGAGCTTCAGAGATGAACATGGATATTTCTTCTGATGCTCTGGAAAAAATTACCAGCTAACTCTCAGCAAAACATGCCTTAGGTCAGATAAAGTCATGTGCAGAAGAATAAAACAGGAGGCCTGAGGAGGTAGAAGCAGAAGGAGGAACTTTTCTCTTAATAAGTCAGCCAAGGAAGGCCAATCTCTGAAGAAAGCTGTGCACTTGAAACACTAGCATAGAAACAATTCCAAACTTGCTGATCTTAGATGCTTTCTTATTTCTTTATTTGTTTATGAGACAGGGTTATACTATGTGTGCCAGCCTGACCTCAAACCTTGAATGTTGTGTAGAGCCCAGGGTGACTTCAGACTTGCAGTCATCCTGTCTCAGCCTTACATGTACTGGAGCTAAAGCTGTGTGCCACTATGTGTGGCTGAAACTGAAATTTTAATTTAGTCCTTAAGAAAGGACAGATATACAAAGGAAACTGTCTTTTAACTTCCCTCTGTGATTGGACTAAAAACAGTGTCTCTTCCAGTTAAACAACAGTCATATCCTCCTGACACAGACTGATGTGCCACCCTTCCTGCTTCCCTCTCGGGCTTTAATGTGTCTGAGAAATAGGAATGTAAGTCACAATGTTCTCTACACATCCCTGCTTTCCAGAAAGCCAGTGGCCTCACTGTGTTTGCTATCACTTGGCACTCCAGGATCTTATCTCGCCTCCTTGAGATACCAGGCCACTCTGCAGAGCTTCAGCAGAGATGGTGAATGTCTTGGTTCTTTTAGGTTCTTAACTTTGATTCCACTGACGCCTTTGTACAATCTACTGCAAGGTTGGGGGTATCCATTAAGTAAATGAACACAAAGGTTGAAGAAAGTAAACAAAATCCATGATAAATGTGGCTACTTCAGCATCCACGGCAAATGAAAAGGAATTTAAAAATCTGGACAAGATATCTTTAGGGAGCACCATATATATCTATATCTATATATCTATATATCTATATCTATATCTATATATATCTATATATATATCTATATATATCTATATAGATATATATAGATATATAGATATAGATATAGATATATATTTTAACATCGCACTGTGACTATATCCTCCTTTAAAACCCCAGCAATGCCAGTCACTGGCCTCATTCAGAGTCAAATGTCCACTAGCCATCATTACTGTCGCCTTGGCTTTAACCTCTTCTATTCTCCTGTGGACCTTGGACTTGAAGGCTATGCAAGCACAGCTATCACACCTCATTGTTCTCCTTCAGCATCATCTCTACACACGCACTTGCCCTATGGCTTTTTCTAGTAGTCTGGTAGAGCCTTTAGTTCTCCAAGTTTTGGTCCAGCTTCCTTTGGGACTCCCTGCCACTCAGAGGTGCTTTGATGCTCAGCATCCCTGATCATCTCTCATTTAACTCCTGTACCATCCTCAGCCACAAGGACAATCACTCTTTCTCAGAGACTGCAAAGGCTACATATGCGTTGTAGGCTTAAATATGTGCAGGACCTTGGGTGTATTAATAGCTACACTGCACAGAAATAAGGCAGAGAAGATTGGAGAGGATGTTCGTCCCTCCGAACATCTCCATGGGCCATTCTAATCAGTGTCACCTCTCCTCCACTTCTCCAAGTTGCTGAGAACAAGTAGATACAAAACTTGATTGTGGCCAGAGTCACTAGAGAGCCTTATTAAAGACTGGGTGCACAGCCCCACCCAGTGAGTCTGGAGTAGACTCCGAGTATTTGCATATTTAGCAATTTCCCAGAAGATTTGTATCCTGCAGATCTAGCTAGGCCTCGCAATCTAGCATTGTCTGACCTCTGGGTCAAAAGGAACTAGAGAATCCAGATAGGATGTTAAATTTAGACAGCAGTTGTTTTCATATATCATGTTAGATGAACAATTAGAAGTATGAGCTGGATGTGATTTGGGGACTTCTATTGGCAGCTTTTCAAGCTAGATTCGTATTAAGGAAGACAAACATTGCACTGAATAGAATCTCAGGTCTTGACCTCTGAGCACAATGGGGACAGCCCATCAGCTTACTTACAAGAGCCAACTCTGCATTCTTAAGCACATGTGTATACTCTCAAATGTACAAACATTTCCCAGAGTCTTTGGGATACCCAAGCAATATGGACTCTTTGCATGACACTTCTCATAATAATGACTTATTTGTATCTCCACTCAGATTGCAGTCTTAATAAGGTATCTCCATATGCTGTGAAGGGGTGGAAGTGTGGGGGGGGGAACAGAATAACATGAAGGAAAATCTTTGGGATGCCTCTTGTCTCCACCTCTGAGCATGTAAGGAAAATGAAAGTTTAAGGGGGACAGACTGTGATGTAAGTAGGGCAAATCTACACACTGCTCAGTATTCTACAAGATCTCCTCTCAAAATTCAACCCATTAATTAAATAAATGCAAAACAAGCAGTTCAACTGTTGCTTAGGAGACAAGAGTGGGTTGTTGTGTTGCTGGCGAAAACAAGGCCATTGTAAATGAAATGTTTCTCCAGCACAGAGGCCATTTTTTTGCTTACTGTAGGAAAGAAATAAGCAGGGGAGGAAATCTATATTAATAAGTCCCGAAATTAGGAACACAGGAAGGAACACAGGAAAGGGAAGAAAACACTTAAGGAGTCTACAGAACTGAAATCGCAGCCATACTCTCCTGACACACGGATACGAGTCTGGAAGCTCCTTGAGAATTTATGTAAGGTTTTGATCCATAAAGCGAAGTAGTTGGGATCATTCACCCATTGACATATTCAACATTTGTATTAAGCTCTGCACAGTATCACAAGGTCTGTTCTGGTTGCTAAGGATAAAACAGTAAACAAAACAATGACTTTGCCATATGGAGCAATTCTCTCCCTAGCAATTCTAGGGAAAGACAATCAAGAAAATCAACCAGGAAGGAAGGGAAGACTGCGGTCAGCAAAGGTCAAGTTGAAGTTGCGAGTGTTGGAAAGTGGATAATATGTAGGCTGGTCACACCAGACAACTCTATTACCCAGGAAACAGGGTTTTGCTTCTTAGGTTTTCAAGCTCCTTAATAAGAAATAATTTTAAAAACAGACTCAGAAGGAGGTGTGATGAGAAACCTACCATTGTTGACAAGCTGTAAAACCAGAAGGAGAAAGATGGAAAAGAGGAGAGAGATAGTCATGCCATTTGCAATGGAGTCGAAAAGCATCCCTCTTGAGGGCTTGATAGGATTGTGAATTCAGAGAAACAGTAAAATGCCCAGAGTACCTGAGAAAACATGCTTAGTGTTTTTGTGTGTTTGTGTGTTTGTTTGTTTGTTTGTTTGGGGGGCAATACCCAAAAGAAAAAGAAAAAGAAAGAAGGGAAAAGATGAAGCTGGAAAGACAGCTCAGTAGATAAGAGCTCTGGCAGCTCTTGCAGAGGACCTGGGTTCAATTCCCAACACCCATGTGGTATTTTACAACCTTTCATAACTCTAGTTCTAGTATATCCAAAACCCTGTTTAGACTCCTCAGAGACAAGGCATACATGTGATACCCAGACATATATACAGACAGCCATATACATAAAATAGAAGATTCTTTTTAATGGAGAAAGAAAATAAAAGTTATATATTTTCTGGATTAGGTGGCAGAAAAGCAGAAAAGACCTTGATGGACTGTCTGGTCTGCACCAATGGGGAAGCTTGTGGCAAAGAAGAGTTCTTTACCTCATCAGGGTGATAATCTTCTCTTGTTAGGGTATGAACTCCTGACCAGGCAAGTAGCAGACCCAGATGGGTTAACACTTAAGAGGAGAAGAGCCTAATATGTAGTGTTTTAGGTAGCTTAGAATATCAGATCTCCACTTAAGCTGAAAGATAGAACTTGAATTCTGTTTTAACTAGGAAGAAGCTGTTTTGTCTTAATGGCCTCAAGGAAGACCAGACACCTCCTGCCGCCATCTCATAGAGCACTTTAAATCCTTAGAAAGGGCTTCTCTTTCTAGAGTTATAGACATTAGATAACAAATAGCATTTAAAACCATCATATAACTTAATGAAGCTCAATGAGCCATCAGCTAGGAAGTGCCCAAATGTGGGTTGAGGTCCAAAATCAACCATGGAGGGGAGGTTTGCCCTTAATGGCCTCCAAGGGTGTTAATCCCTGTAATATCTGTGAGTTTGTTATGCCCCAGCAAAGATTTGTAGCATCTGAGGAAATAATCTGGGATTTTGTTTTGACATAGAATATTCCAGATAGACAAACAAAATGTATAAAAGTTCTCCAGCAAGATAGAATTTGGTTTGTCTAGAATCTGCACAGGGCACACATGACAGGAGAGAGACAGCAAGGCTGAGAATAAGACATAGCAAGGAAGGACTCTACTTTTATTGTGGGTGAATTCGAAGCTATTAGGGAGTTCTGAACTGGGGGAAGATGTGATCTAACTTATTGTTTCTTCAGTAATGAGTGGGGTCAGGGGAGGGAGATGACAGCAATAGAGAAAATCAAGTTAAGTAGAAACTTCTGCATTACTCTAAGGGAACTGTGATTTACTGGAGCAAAGAAGAAATTTCAGAGGAAATAAAAGGGGGTTTGAATCTCCATAATTTGAAGTAAGAGCCAGCAGCAGATACTTATGATCTATATATATAAAGGACAAAGAAAGATGGTGTTGGAATTTTGTCTTGAATGTGGCATACTTGAGAATTATCCCTCATTGACATAGGAAAGTTTAATCTAAAGTGTAAATTTTGAACTTGGGTTATATGCCAGAGATTAAGTTTTGATCAGCTCAGTTTGAGATTATGAAAAATCCATGTGGACATGCTGAGTGGGGGGAGGTTCATTATGTAGGCCTAGGGTTGAATAACTAATGTGACATTCAAACTTCTTGAATTAGATATAGATTAGATTTATTAATATTAGATAGTTACTAGTGTTTAAAATCATCATGAGACTTAATAAAACTGGATGAAAGATCAACTGGGAAATGACCCTAGATAGAGAAGATCACTAACCTCAGAGTCATGAATACCCCAACATTACATAAGCGTCAGAAATAGAAGAAGCTGAAGGAGCAACGTACAAGGCACAGCCATAAATGTGTGTCATTGGAAGTCAGGTGAAAGACGGTTTCAAGGGTGAATGAAATACACTACGTCAGTGTTGCTCCCAGGTCCAAGGAAGACAAAGACCAGACATCGACAACTGGCTCCAATGACATCAAGGTCACTGCTATAAAGACACTTTGTTAGGGAAACCTCAGTGGAGTCTCAGGTTCAAATCCCTGTCCGAATGACATTGGGAATTTGGGATGCAACAAGGAATCAAAATCAGTTTCCTTTTTCGAAGTCATGATGTAATGCACAACAGGGACATGGGAAAATTCGTGAGGCAGAGCAAGGTCAAGGTGCTTTTAAGGAATGAAATACCATCTTATATATCAGGGGGGGGGGGAGACTGCTCTTGTACAGGAAACCCAGCTGCTCTTGTAGATAAGTGGACTTATTAGAAGGTATCTTTGACTAGACAAGAGAAAGAGGAGTTAGTATAGATTTTGAGATAGTTAAGTCTGGGGCCAAACTGACACAACCCTCTCTTTTTATAAGTGAGATTTTTTGGGAACATAGCAACTCCCATTTGCTTCCACATTGTCTAGGGCTGTTTGTACATGACAAAGGTGAGTTGTTATGATATAAATCATAAAAATAATCAAAAGTCAAAAATACTACCATCTGATATATAACTCCAAAATGTCCACCCGTAGGTCAGTGAGATGGTTCATTGACCCTGACAGCCTGTGTTCAATCCCGAGAACTCAGATTGTAGAAGAAGAGAACCAACTCCCACAAGTTGTCCTCTGAACTCTACATATGTGCTATAGCATGCATATGTATATATACATACATACACACATAAATATATATTATACATACACATATACACATTCAATATATGCTTTCACACATACATACACAGTTACATACATGCATATATATATATATATATATATATATATATATATATATATATACACACACACACATATGTACACACACAGAGGCACACACACAATATGGGGAGGAACTGTTCCTATTCTACTGTCCAGAGAAGCTGAGCTTAGGTGGGAGAAATGGAATGGGCACTTTGTTTAGGTGAGGACAGAAGAATGCACTGATGGTCTTAGTAGCTGAACAGCATAAAAGAAATTCCTTCTGATTACCTCCATTTTCTTATCACTGAAGCTGAATTTTGGTCTGCAGTCACTCAGTGAGAACAATGAGTATTTGATTTCTCAAGCACTTTTCTTCACTAGTTAGTGAATTCCTTTAAAGACCTAACTGGTGAGGTTACCTCAGACTGTAAAAGGCAGGTCATTTACATCCCTCCACAAAATCCATGTCATTTCCAGTAAGCTAAATGACTCATCAGGACAGTGTGTCTTAAGAGAAAATGGTTTTCTTCTGCCTGCCCGCTACAATTCTTTATCCTGTATCCTGTTTTTCTCTCTGGGTGTGGTAGAGAAACTGCCTTGTAGGTGTGTCTACTAGTATGTTCTAATCACATGCACTGTGAGCAGCCTCCTGTGGGCCACAAACTCTGAAGTCCCATGAGCCAGAGGCAGCCTGTCCCAGGTCCCGGGATTGCTATATGCTAGCATACAACTTTGGGTCTCAGGGACCCAGATTGCAGCTGTTAAGAGAACACTCATTTCCCAAAGAAGCTCAACCAGTAATGAAACCTGTCCTGGAATTTAGCCCAGAGGAATCCCAATCTGTAAAGAAAGCAAAGACACCACCTTACTCCTTTGCATTTAGAAAGCCGTATGTTTACCTTTGGGTCTAATAAGCTCCTTCTCTAGTCATCAGCAGTAAAAGCTCTAGAGATGGTGTTCTAGAGAGCCTGGTGCTTGTGGTCTAAGGAGAAATGGGTCTTATATGTGATGCCTGAGTGGGTGGATAATGGGACACTTGTCTGCTCATCCCCCCTCTGATTCCTGTTCTATGATATTGGTGAGGTCATCTGCCTCTTGACAGACAGGATACCAGGCTGTGATATGAAATACCAAATTGTAGGACACATTGGTAGGGCCTCCACTTGTGCATATTGTAAATCAGCACCTATTTTGTCAGACTTCAGCCTGAATGTTGCTCCGTTCTCTTGGGTAGCAGCATACTCAACTGCTTTTGAGCCCAGTGGGTTGAAACAGAGATGTCCAATAATTGCTGTGAGAGTAAATTGTATGTCGCTTAACTGCACAAGCATTGGCAGATGCAACTGCTTTCATCTTTCTCTAGCAGTGAATTCTTTTAAGCATTTATAAACAGGAAAAGCAAAACAAATTCATTTTCGTGTAGCCGTATGAATGTTCACTAAGCCCCCAGCAAAGTGTTCATATCCTCACTATAGCCTGGTGGACTTTTGACGGGGAAGCACACCCATATTACTAGGATGCAGAGCTAAAGCTATCCCATAAAATCTATCAGCAGCAGGATCCCAGGCATCTATCTACCCTTCTCAAAGCCCTTCTTCTAACATTGATCTCTTCTGTCTGTTTTCAAAGTATCTTTAAGTGGTTTTATAGAATGTAGCCATTATTGTCTGTCTTCTATTATTCCAGATTTATGGGTTTAGTGTTCTCCACTTTATGAGGAGAATTTGCTAATTCTCTTTGTTACATAGTATTCTGTTCTTTATGCTGTAATTGACAGAGACCCTGACAGTTCCTAATTTAGAGCTATTACAATCCAGAAGCAACGCAGCTGCCTTTCCTGGGGGCATACACTGTAAAGTGTAATTGCTGGTCATAGGTTTCTTTTCTATGTTCTCCTTTAATAGGTATGTCCAATTTCCAGCTACATTTTTAAATGTTGTTGTTTTGCACACACACAGACACACACACATACAAACACATGGAGCAGGAGAGAGAGACAGAGACTGAGGCAGAAAGAGAGAGGGAGAGGGGGAGGTAGAGAGAGACAGGGAGAGAGAATGTACTCTCCAAAAAACATTGTGTGCACAGAGCATCAGTCTTATGCATCTGCACTTTCTAAAGGGATCCTCTGCAGGTCTGTCTTGGTGAGTTTAATTCACTTGTTTGAAGGTTACAGTGTGAGCGTTCCTGGAACCTTCTTTAACTTCATCCATATGATCTATTTTTCCCAACATCTATGCAATATCAAAGCTCTCTCTCTCTCTCCATTCTAATGAGCTCTTCTCTCTTCCCTTACTTTCTTCCTCTGGGCTGTTTTATTCAAATCTTAAATGGTTTTATTGATAGTCAATTTCCTTCACTTCTAGAAACTTCCCTTTACTTTCCAACTCACTCTGCCTTTCTGCATGAGGTCTAGGCCTCACTTGAGATCCACCATCTCCTTTTCCAGCCAAAGATCTCCATGAAATTTTCACTGTTCTTTCCATTTTATCAAAAGCACCATCATGTTTTCTGCATGTTTTACTCTAGACTTGCCTGGTGGTGGATTTAATGCATTGCCATAGATATGTGAGCCGATGAAAGCAAAACAACAGAGCTCAGTCATTCTTGCAAAGAGAAATCGAGGTCCATTTTGGCATGTGATGGATAGGGTTCTGGGAAGTGTCTTTGGGGGTGAAAGAAGGTGAGGAAGAAGGAAGGGTTAGAGAGAGTGAAGGAGGGATAAAAGAAAGAAGTCATTTCAACATTGAGAACCACCAATAGAGCGTGTAAAATGTCCGAGTCCTAGAGACTTTGAGCATCATGGACTCTAATCATGTCATCTTTCAGAGTAAAAGAAATTGAGGTTCCTCTATTGGGAGTTGTTTCAAGCTTTCTCCCATGGAAAGTAACTGTGATTTTCCAAAATCTTAAGTAGGAGGACATAGACAGTATCTCTATGACTTCCATTTTTCTGATTGTTCCCAAACCCAACCTGTTCTCACCGAGAACCCCGGTTTCTGCTGTCTGTATATCCATCAGTCATTGGGAACATTTTAAAATATGAAAGTCAACTTCTACATGCTAGCAGTTGACACCTTCAAGCTAAATAAATGAGAGAAGTTGATACATAGGAAAGACTATTTTTTGTTTGTTTGAGGGAGAAAAAAAAATCAACTAGATACAGAGGTACACTTGGGAAGCTGGGATTTAGTATGGTAGATGTAAGTTCAAGACCTGAATTATGGTGCCAAACAAATAAACACAAGAGGAGGGGGAAAGAGAAGAAACTGTATATTCTTTGAAATAAAGATGAAAAGTAGAAAGAAATAGTTGTAGAGATTGGCCAAACCACCTCTGGGCTGTTCTTAATTTTAGAATTTGATGTATAAAAATTCTTGCAAGTTTTTCTTTGACATTCTTCAAAATTAGTAGTAGAATATGTTTTAAACTGATCTCTAGAGATAAAAATAATACTTATTTTTATAATGGGAATGTTTACAATATGCAGTTTATTTTCATTTCAGGGACAATTTATGATAGTAGTCAATAACTGAAACTTGGAAATTTTAAAATGAAAAGTAGTAAAGGGAAAAGAAAGAGTGCTATAAGTTAAAATCCACAGTGTTTAGCGATGCTGTGTTTGACTCTGTAACAGGTTGTACATATGTCACAAGTGACTGCCAGGAGACATGAAGTACAGACACTGGATTTATTGTATTTTATGGACTCTTTGTTATTTCTATTCACTTTAAATTTCAATCACTGTCCTCCCTCCTGGTCTCCCCCTCCCAATTACCTCCCCTTCTTGCCCTCCCCTTTTCCTCTGTGAGAATGGAAGACCTCTGCACATTCACACCACCCTGGCACATTAAGTCTCTGCAGGGGTAGGTGATTCCTCTCTCACTTAGGGCAGACATAACAGCTGAGTTAGGGGAATGGATTCCACAGACAGGCAAGCTTTAGAGATAGTCCCCAGTTGTTGGGGGATCCACATGAAGGCCAAGCTGCACATCTGCTACATATGTATGGGGAGGTCTAGGTCAAGATGATCTATGGTTGGTGGTTCAGTCTCTGAGAACCCCCATTCTTTATTGTTCCCAAGCAAATTTGAACAACACATGCCTATGTCATCTCTCAATTCCCCCCACCAATCATCACACAGGCTAAGCTCAGTCCACTGTGCTTTTGATCTGATAGCTACGTGCATCTGTCACTGGAAAATACAATTTTCCTCACTTTCTGTGCCTAAATTTTGCAAGAATATTAGTCAGATAAATCCTAAATTTGACATTGTGGAAATGTCACCCACTTGGAAACTCTTATAAAAGATTAGACGTTCAGAAGTCAAAAGAGAGAGGTTTATAATAGAAAGTGAGGGAAGGGCACGTTGGACTCCATCTCCTCCTTACGCCGTGGATAAGCCCCAGCAGCTGCCATTCTGAGATGTTGGAGAAAAGCACCTTTGCCTTCTGTCTTTTGAGTCTCTTTTCTGCATGTGTTAAACCTGAGCTGCTTGGAGCCAGACAGTATTCTGCATGGAGATCCCTGAGCAAAAGTGAAGGGAAAGTATAAAGATGATCAAAGAAATGCTTGAGATATCTGCTTGTGAGCTACCTTGTATCCCAGTAGCCCCAGAAATGCAAGGCAGAAAACTAACTCAGCAGTGGCATCTTCTCTCCTCATCCCCCCACCCCACGGGGCAGAGACAAGATGCTTCCGACTTGCTCCTTCCCACCACTGGCTTCTGAGGGCTGGTAGCTGAATATGTCTTAAATGTGTTTCTTGGAGCCAGGGCTAATAATAATAATAATAGAAAGGGAGAGAGGAATGAGGGACAGGAAGAAAGAAAGAAGAGAAAAAAAGATAAGTCACTGCTGGTTTTTTGCAGGGAAGAAGAACTTGAAGACAATCTGATTGTGTCTTATGTTCCCCTCCATATGTAAAGTCCTGGAGAAAAACAATTGCTTAACATTCTATGAGAAAGACTGGTAGATCTGCCTTGACATCAGTCACACTGTCTTGAGGAGTCTAGATAAGTGTTCCCAATGAGTAATCTGTACATCACTGAAGATGAAAAAGAAGTTTTTGAAACTAACTTACTAGTAATTTTTCTTATTGGTGGTATAATAATATACACTGATTCAACCAAAGATTTACTTACACACTGTTTATCCTGCACAACTCTGAGTGCTAAGGTTAGAAGAGGAAGCAGACTGAGAGCAAAACAAATCAGGTCAGGTCAAATGCAGAGGTCTGGGGAGGGCTAGAGAGTGGGCAAACTCTTGGTCTTTAAACACACTGCTTAGAATACATGAGAGGATGCCCATAGATGAAAACCTAAGGTAGATAAGTGAGACAGGATCCCAAGAATGCCCAGAATGATGGTAGAACTAGGGGACCAGTGTAGTTGAAGACAATGTGTAGAAGCAGAGAAATGACAGGGTGTCAGGTGATGCTAGCCCAGTGACATCTGGCACTCTAAAAGTCACCTTTATTGTTGTCAGTGATCAGGGGATGGATATGGTGTGCCATATCGTATTGCTCTGCTTCCAGACATACAAAAACAGAAGGGAGAAAGATACCTGAGTGCTTGGGCTAAAGTCTAAATAGAGACTAGATTCAGAATCTATTTCCAAGGCCAAAGATTTGTTGATGGTTCTGCTATATAATAAAAGGCAAAAGAGGATGCTAAGGATGACTACAGGCTTTTTTTTTTTTTTTTTTTTTTTAGCAAAGGGAAAATCAGAAAACAGCCTCAGAGCAACGAAGTATGAGCCCTGAGACCTCTTACCCTGCTTAAGATATTATGAAAGAGATAAGTAAGAAAGGAATGTGAGTGGCTGTCACTAAGAGAATGGTAGGAGTCATTAGGAAATGCTCAGAACTGTTGAGATATTGTTGGAGCTTGGGTACCACTGGTCATCAAGCACGAAGTAAAATAGGAAGTGGGGTAAAAAGGAAGGCAAAGGGAGATGGAGGTGGACCTCAGAGCAGCATGTATGAGCGCCTTGGTTCAATGGAGGAAGGAAGGTGCATATGTTCATGTGTGGATATGCACACACACACACACACACACACACACACACAAACACACATACATACACACACACACATAGAGTGAGAGACAGAGAGAGAGACAGAGAGAGAGAGAGAGAGATAGAGAGCAATGACTAACTGAAGGAAAACTGACAAATTGCTATCCTCTCATTCCTTCCTCCTGCTTGTACAGAAGAATTGGTAGCCATTTACTTCCAGTGACACAGATTTCAGTGTTTATCTTTTAAGAAACTGAGCAAACTCTTTCGACAGAACTGCGGTGTGGTGTGCAGCATGGGGGTCAGGGAGCCGAGGTAACAGTAGCGTGGAAAGGCAGAAGTTTCTATGTGGAGATTATTGGTTCTTGTGTTTCCCACTGTATATTAGGAAACATAAAGGAAAACGGTCTTTGCCATTAACAGATGCAGCATAATAAGACCAATGTCCCTGGCTGTCTTCTCAAACCAAAATGTTTGCCAATCCCTAGCTCTCCGTGTGCTTACTGGAGAACCTATAGACAGAAATCATATTTCCCCCAGAACACCAAGCATCTTCTACTTACCTATGACTTCCCCTGTGCACATTGGAGCTACACAAACAGGGTTTGATGTACTGCTAGTACAGGTGAGAGTGTGTTTCAGTTAGGCAAGGGAGTAGCCCGGTAGCACTTACCAATGGACCCTCCAGATCCGAGGTAGAGTATAGCAGCTCTGAAGTCCAGTGCAGAAAACTTTAAAGTCATCTAGAAGAGAGCATAAGAGTATGAAAACAAATGAAAAGCCAAAGCCAAGGGCACAGAGTAGCTCTTGTGGCAGAGGAGGGACTAACAGGATTAAGGTTCTTACCAAGGCCAAGCCTCTCCTCACTTCAAGGAAAAAAAAAAATCAAGTCTACTACTGGGTTGAAAATAAAGTCGGGAGGTATAATTAAGGTATTTTAAACAGATTGCTTCCCAAATGAGAAAATTACATTTTACCTGAATTCCTTCATTATGTTATATGTTAATGAGGAACTACCTGTGAGTACTTAAAACCCAATTTTCCAGGAACACAGTTTTAATTTTGTCAAACGTTTCTGTTTAGCAAATAAGCAATACCATTTACCTCCCAAGCAATGGTGATTGCTCCCTGTTTCCTTCTTGAAGTCCCTCCCACTGTGGAATTAGCTGTGATCTTTCTTTCTTTCTTTCCTTCTTTTTATCTCTCTCTCTCTTTTGTTTCCTCCTTTCTTTTGTTTAATCTTTTTGCTTTTATATCTTCAAACAGAGTTTCTTTTAGAATAATCAGGTTGAGATAATTACTATAATAGCAGAACCTGCTTGCATACACTTATTGTCTGTAGTGTGCAGTTTTAAGTCAGCCATGGGCAAAATAATTAATACCAAGACTATTAGGGTTAGAATAATACCAAATATTTTCATAAAAGTGATATTAGGCTACTGGGGGCTACTCTCCCGAGCATATGGCCAGTTGACGTGGAGCTATGCGTATGAATCGTTAGGAGTTCCATACACAAGGAACGAATCAAGAAAGGAGCTGAAGAGAGACCTATCATGCCTCTACCCATCCAGCTGATGCAGAAAGACCCTCAAAGCTCACAATTACAGCACAGATCTCTCCTCATCTAATTTCAAAAAGCACATGTAGTTGCCTTTTTCTTTCATCTCTTCATTGGTGGGGCTGGGTATCTTAGTCCATCTTTGGCTCCGTAACAAGATAACTAAGTGTTTGAAATTGTAAAAAATAAATAAATTAATTAAATAGAGGTTTATTTGTCTAAATGTTTTCTGTAGTTTGAAATTTAACCCAGCAGAGTCACATCTGGCTAGAACCCTGGGCTCTGATATAAAATGAAAGCAAGTTTCTGTGGAAAAGACATAAGAGGGTCACATTTTTAAATATCTCACTCTGTGTCACTAACTCCGTCCCATGAAAATGAAGACTCCCTCACACTCCACTTCCAAGAACACCAAATAATCTTCCTAATGAACACGTCACATCTTGATGGCCCCATCACCCAACACCATAATGACAATTAAAATTTAGCATGAGTTTCAGAGGGGACAAACCTTATTCAAGAAAGGGGGCTAATATTGTTCATGCTGTTCTCTTCATGGTAATCTTAGTCTGACTTCGCTACATTAAACTTCTCCTGAATGTCAGACAAATAACTGCTCTAAGGAGTCTAGCATTTTAGTAGACCTAACACCTGCCAAAAAACAGATGAAACTGTGACCCTCTGCATGGTCAATGTGCTTCTCTGCATGTGAATGCTTTTCTAGAATTGCAGAGCACCATTTGGTAGGTGGTTGGGTATCACTTCTTCACAATGTAGCACAAAGCATAGAGCAAGGTGTGGAGCAGGCCAGAGCTGCCAGTACACATGCTCTAAACCCCAGAATTTCTAAACCCATACTTTTTTTTACTGGAATAGTCCTTCAGCCTATTAAACCTAACATTTAAAAATCCCATTCCAACACAGTTCACATTACAATAGGAAACATAGATAGTCAACATCACCAACCCTGTGGCCAAAAGTGATGTTCAAAACTTAAAACTATGGGGAGACATAGAAATTAATTTCCAGAGACAAAAATTCTCAGGCATAGAAAATTTTTGTTTGTTTGTTTGTTTGTTTGTTTGTTGTTTTAACACGTGCATTTGTGTGGTCAGCCTAACTCAATGACTAAGAATTTACCACCCAGTTTGTAGACACATTCAGCCATAAATGATGAGATTCTGTATACGTGAAGCAATGACACACATGTTGTCCCCATGCTCTTAAACAACATTCATGGTAATTTCTACATCACTCCTTCTGCATACTGATTCGCTTAGCTCAGGATTTGGCCTCTTATGAATTACAAGGTTCTGACATGAATTCATTGTCTGAAAGGTGGATCCATTAGACAAGTACATGGATGATCTATGAAAAGTAAAGAAACCAGCCAGACTCTCTCTCTATGGCGACAGGTTCCGTCATCTAGGACAGCCATAGGAAAGACTCATAGTTTGAACCATAGGAAAGAGCTCACCAGTCGGAAAGGTATCATGTCATCTGGAAAAGTTTGATGGCAAACTCATTGCAGACCAAGTAAGCAGTGTCCCTGGGCTTTTGCCTCTTGGCTTCTTGATGAACTTGGTTATTCTTGCATTTCATCTTCTACAATTTGGCCAGTTTTTCCACCAATTAAAATACATAAATCAATGTCCTTGATCAATTTTCCTTATTTCCCAAGTTAGCTTGAGTTGCACATTAGTCAATGGTAGCCTAAAGGCATTTGAAAATAATGGTGCATCTTTCCTTGCTAGACCTCAAGCTGACAAATATAATGTTGTGTCTCAACTCTGCCATAACCAGACACTAATACACTTGTTTGGGGTTTCTTGTGGCTGACACAGTGGGAATGGTAGTCTTGTCAATTTGTAACTGACAATCACTTCTCTTTGGGTATGAGATGAAAATAAAAACCATTCTGTTGATAGGATCTGAGACTTACTCTCTTACCAAATTTTAGACCATGAGTGTCAGAAATGTTTCTAACATTCTGAGTGTTCTATCTCACAGCACACCGGCAGTGGCATCTCTTAGGGTCTTTTCTAGTTCAGACAAGGCTATGCAACACAAAGATTCTGCACAGCATCACAAAGATAGATGCCCCGCATCATGAATTTTCCTTCACACAGTGGAGTGCAGTGAGGCATGCTCAGGCAGGGAAGGCCAATCTGAAGGAGCATACCATGTTCCTCCTCATTCATATCTCAGGCTAATACCACATATTGTTACAAATTACACTGTTACAAACACAGCAGTTGGCAACTATCTGTAAGAAGAATATGAAGTACTTAAAATGTGTGACAAGTGTTGAAATATCCAGCTTTAAATTATGACAAATTCCAAGACCCTTTTGAAATTCACTATGTAAAAGGAGAGAGAAATTTATAAGGAACAGAGGATACTTAGGCCAGAAGAGCTGCCCTGATAGTAAGTGCTGATGTGTGCCGTTTTAGGTTTTTTTTTAAGTTCATAGAACTTGTAACATCAAGAAACAAACTCTAATATAAAAGATGGATGCTAGTGATAATAATCAGTTAATGTAGGTTGATTAAGTCTAATACATCTACCATTCTGGTGGCAGACATTTAATAATGAAACAAGCTATTCATCTGGGAGTGCAGGTAAGACATGGAAACCCTTTGTATCTGCCACTCAGATTTGCACTAAAATTAAAATGGTATTAAAATGTTTATTGAAAGTGTAATTACAGAGGCTGAGGAGATAGCTCTGTGAATGAAATGCTGGCTCTTTGGCTCTTCTGCATACACATAAAGCCAGTTGTAACAGTACACATCTGGAATTACAGTGCTGGAGAAGGGGGCAGAGACAGGCAGGGGCCTGGGGCAGCCAGCATAGTCAAACAGCAACTTCCAGGAGCACTGAGCGACAGTATCTCAAGATAGAAGGGGAGAATGATAAAGTGAACGTGCAAAGTCAGTCTCTAGCCCTCTACCCCTCATAGGTACACATGAGTACACACAGACGAGCATAGCTAACACACATGTGCATACACCACACACAAAAGAATTTTTCATACATAATTATAATAAATAAAGGTGCCAAAACACGATCCTTGCAAGTCTTTTTCAGCAGTATGCATTGACTTGTAATTCATTATGTATAGTTATATTATGTATTATATACATATGTGTGTAAACAGGGAGATACTCAGAGGCTTTCTAGAATATTTTGAATGAATATATGTGATGGTTTGTATATGCTTGGCCCAGGGAGTGGCACTATTAGAGGGTGTGGCATGGCCCCGTTGGAGTAGGTGTGGCCTTTTTGAAGTAGGTAGGGTACTGTGGTGTGGGCTTTAAGACCCTCATCCTAGCTGCATGGAAGTCAATATTCTGCTAGCAGCCTTCAGAAGAAGATGTAGAACGCTCAACTCCTTCTGTACCATGCCTGCCTAGATGCTGCCATGTTCCTGCATTGATGATAGTGGACTGAACCTCTGAATCCATAAGCCAGTCCCAATTAAATGTTGTCCTTAGAAGAGGTGCCTTAAACTTTATATGCCCCAATACAGGGGAATGCCTGGGCTAAGAAGTAGGAGTGGGTGGCTAGGGGAGAAGGGCGGGGTGGGGGGAGGATATAGGGAACTTTCGGGATAGCATTTGAATTGTAAAATAAGAAAATATCTAATAAAATTTTAAAAAAGGAGAGGTGCCTTGGTCATAGTATCTGTTCACAGCAGTAAAACCTTAACTAAGACAATATATATTTCTGAAAGAGGCTACACTTAGCCGTTTCTTTTGATTCCAGCAGGTTAGTATTAAGTTGAAGCCATTCCCTGACAGGCCACAATGCCATGAGATCTATTTATAACATGAAGCCACTTCTTGCTTCTGCAAACAGCAGTGACATGAAACTGGGGTATGTGTTTGAGCCCAGCCCTCAAACAAGCAAAACGCCACCCCCTTTTAAAAACAGTGAAAAGAACAATGAGGATAAGTGGGTTGAGATTGTAAGTATGGGGCTAGAGAGAGATAAGAGAACTTGCATTATTGCAGAGGACCAAACAAATAAAATAGAATATCAATATGAAATTTGAAATAGAGGAAAAAGAAGCAAAATAGCTTCCAAATATATAAAGCAATGTTCAACTACATTGGTAAATCATGATGTCAGTTATAACCGTGATGCCTCCTAGGTGGTCGGCTGTGTCAACATGAAGCTGAATACCTCCTTCCCTGTCATTGGTTGTCAGAAACTCATTGAAGTAGATGATGAACAGAAACGTTGTACATTCTGTGAGACATGCATGGCCACAGAAGTAACTGCTGATGCTCTGGGGGAAGACAATTCTTTAGTCTCTTCACAACCACAACAGAGACTCATTTGTCTATGTTCTAAGACAAAATGAACTATGAACCAAATATTTCTAAAGAAGTAAACATGAATAGCCATCCATAAAAGTAGAGATTCTCAAATTATACATTTCTGTAGTGGAATAAATAATGTGAGGGTTAAAATGAACCAGGCCTATATACATTACTGTTGTTTTAAAGAAATCATATTGATTACAAACAGTATCTAGCTGAGAAATAGATGCACTACTTCCAAACATAGAGGGGCCTAGTAAGCAGTAGGAAACATCATCCACAAGAGGTCCCATACTGTTTGCATTTGGGGGGTCAGTTCCATTAAAAATAGTCACCTCTACCATTACAACATGAAAATAGACACAGACATACAGAAATGTGAAGTGTGTCTATGTTCCAATAAAACTTTATTAATAAATCAAACAGCAGGCTTGATTAACCCCCCAGACCTTAGTCTACTGACCCCATCTATACCATTCTCTTCAGAATACCTATAAAAATATATGTGGTGTTGATATTAGTACAGCTTGCTCCTGGAAGGTGAAGAAGGAAAAACATAGGAAGAATCAGTTTAAACTGTATTGCAAGAGTTTGCAATGTTTTAAGTATATATTTTAAAAACAATTAAGAAACTGTGACAAAATGTGAATGTTTGTCAAATTTCTATTAATGGACAGATGTGTTGCTACACCAGTCTATGTGTTTTGAATGTATAGAAAAAAAATGAAATACTGAAAAATAAAAGGTAATATAAATGCATTAGAACATTCTAAATACCGTGAATCAGAGCAGTAGAAAACAGAAACATTGACAAAAATGACATTTCCTTTCAAAGATACCGTGTGTTGATTCATCTTAGCCAGAAGCTGAATTAGCCCTGGAGAATTCCTTTCTGTTCTCAGAACCGGGAGCATTTAACTGATCTACCACATGTCTGGGATTTGGATGAAAGACCAGGATGAGTCATGTTAGGGCTGGACTTTTCTCTTCATTTCTGCACATGAACTAAAGGAAAATTTGAGTTGAGCTGATGCCCATCTCCATTAGGGCTGTAGAACATCAGCTCTGTGTTTTGTGGTGAGCCCCATATTCTCTCCATTATATTATTTCTTGTTTCTCTCCAACTTCATTCACTTCATCCTTGTAGCAGTAAAGTGTTTGCAAGAGGCAAACCCAGGTTCAAATTCCAAGTGCCTTAGCTATCTGTACTCACCAATGCTACTTATTTGAACAGCTGTCTACTTTCTCATCTGTTGATAACTGCCACAGGCCCTCTGAGTCCCCTGCCTGCGTGGGTCGAGTTCTCTTGAGGAAGTGGGCAAAGATTCGGCGAGTGACAAACAGACATCACACACAAGGGAGTGTGTAATATCTGAGTGTAATTTGTTAAATTGAGCATCAGACTTTTATACAGAAGAAAATGGGGAAGTTAGGTGACACACCAGCAAGATAACAAAACAGTAATACAAGCGAGGAAAGACTGGCAAGAACCAACTGGGATAAGATTCAAGGTTAACACTGGGATCAAAAACAGTTCCACCTGAGGTCAGCTTAAACTTAGGAGCCAGGGGCAAGGGCTTCATGCCCTTGTTGTAGTCCACCTTCCCCCTAGGCCATTGTGAATACTTGTATCTGGGTGTAACTTAGCTAGCTATAGTTCTAACTATCTAGTCTGGTTCCTTCTCAGATCGAAAACTTCCTTATTCCTAGGTAGTGGTGAATTCCTTTGTAGGGCAGTGACTTAGCTATACATGCTTAAGATTGGATCAAGGACTGCCTAGGATCTAACTTGGCTATATGTTAAAGTATGAATCCTTAGAAGCACTTATAATGAAGCAATATTAGGGGAAAGCACACAGATCTGTTTACTAACTAAATCAAGGATGTTGGAACATTCTTTATACAGGATGCCACGATTCCAGGAGACTAAGTTTCCAAGAACTTCTTGCCTGGGACCATGCCCAGACTTTCCACCCTGTCACACGGGTTGCTACTGGAGTGGATGTAGCAGATAACCAACTGTCTTCAAATGATATTGTGATGATTAATAGTTGGTTATTTACAAAATGCTTACAAGAACCCTGGCCATAGGAAGTTGGCTATAGAATGCAGTTCAATGGGTTTATTTAATCTGTTTAATTATGTTGCTTAGCTTGAATTTTCTAGAACAGCACAGTAGGGAGCACAGCATCTAAGAATTCAGGTTTGAAGTCCAAGAAACCAGTGATCTGATCATAAGCAGTATTAGCCCTAAGACATAAATTGCAAGTGCTTTGAATCCATGAGCCCTTTTTGTAAAATAAAGGTAACAGCTACTCATCTCCTAGTAAAAGATTAAGAGTTGATTACTGGATGCAAAGATCTTTTTTTCAGAATACAGTAAATATTCAAACAGCTGTTATCAGTGTAACTGATATTTGTGACGAAGTGTTCATAGTACCAGGCAAACACATATGCCACACACATGTTTAGAAATCATATGCTACAAATTTCACAATATAGCTTTAGAAAGAGAAGGGCACTACCTTTGTGACACAGTAGGAAAAGTATCTTTGGACCTGTGTAAACTGGCACCTGAGAGGAGAAGGAATAGAACCAGAAACACTGAAAGTTTAGCAGATTCAACTGCAGATTGTCTTTAGAGTCATGTTCTCAGGTTAAGATCTTTGTCCTATGAGTGAGATCAAACCTGAGGCAGGAAATGTCTGTAGGAAGCGGGTGCGGCCGCATGAACCAAGATGGCGCTCAGGCTCATTGCCAAGCCCTGTGACTTGCATTTGTTGATCAGTAATCTGTACATACACACTGCAGATGAGCAATCTCGGCCAGCCTGACATATTGTATCACATAGCATGATTCCTTGGTTCGAGCTATCCCGAAGCGTTCTGTCTGCTTGATGAGCTCATGCATGCTGCGTGCTGTATGATGATTGGTTTTGAGAGTGTGGTGAGAGTTGACATCATGCTGGGCTAGGGAATAAATTGAGGAAGCCCCTACATAAAAAGCGGAAGCTGCTCTGAACCTACCTCGGTGTCCATGTCTATTCCTCTCTCTGCTGGTTGGAGTTTGGATTCTCAGCAAATGTCCTTTAAGAAGTTTCAAGATTTAAATAGCTGGAGCCAAGCCAAGTGCAGTGACCGGGAATACTTGGTTTCCTTGGAAAGGGAAAGAGCAGTTCCTCTAGAACAAAGGAGCTGCCCTTCTCAGGCCATAGTTACCAGGACTTAACATTATATTTATGAAGACAAGGCCCCAGGAAGAACCCTTGGCTCTACAGTGAAGCATAGTCCATAGCCTCATGATGAGTTCGGGTTTAAAGTCCTAGAAACCAGTAATTTTATCCCGAATAATGGCTCTGATTTCCTTTTACTTAATTGTACTCTGGCTCCTTCTCTTTGGCCAGGCTGTGTCTAACACAGCTGCAAGGTCTTTGGGGGCCACACAACAACCTAAAATCATGCATGTATGTATGTATGTATGTATGTATGTATGTATGTATGTATGTATTTATTTATTTAAAGAGGGAACACACAAAAGACTGTGTGGAAGTTTCCCAACTTCCTGGACTGCCCTGCTTTTTCAAAAGACTGCTTTGGGCCTAGCCATATATTTAAATATTGACATGTACAAATCACTTGGAGGTTTCCTGAGTAAGTATAGATTCTGATGCAGTATGGAGCCTGAAATGGACATTTCTAACAATTTTCATTTTTACATCTGCATTTACGCTCACCCATCACATGAGGTTCGGTTAAATTTTTGATTGTGGTAGCACAGTAATACTCAAACAAGTGAAATGCTGAACTAGATTAAATATCTTAGTAAAAATAATTTTATGTACTTTTTTTCCATTTAAAATTTGGTTACCAGAAAATTAAAAATTCTACTTGGCTTACATTATATGCTTATTGGACTAGATATAGTGGAAGACTTAGATTTTCAATCTAAAATGTCAGACTATAATTAAATCTCCAGAAATAGTTTTAATTCCTTTACTATTTGGCTTGAAATTAGCTCTCAGCCATGGTTCTCCACCTTCCTAGTGTTGTGGACCTTTAATGCCATTTCTTATATTGTGATGATGATCCCAGGCAAAAAGTTAGTTTCTTGCTACTTTATAACTGTAATATTTATACTATTATGAATTTCAATGTAAATATCTGATATACAGGATAGATGATATGCAGTCTCTACAGGGGTCATGATCCATACGTGGAGAACCACTATTCTGAAAAAAACATACGAGACTACATAATGGCCTCAATTATAAATATTTTCACTACAACATAAAGTTGCCATAGAGCTAGAAAAATCTGAATTTTGACTTTATTCCAGAAAATACTTTTTCAAAAGGAAACAAAGTCTTAAAACAAGTAGCAATGTTTATTGTTTATTTTCAAACTATCTAATTAGAATTAGATTATTTATTAGAATTGCTTTTCAAACTGTTAAAAGCAGTATTTTGATGGTCTTTCTGTGTGCACTTCAAGTTTGGTAGTGTATGATTTTATCTTCCCTTTATTTTTTTATATTTTTATTTATTTTATTTTACTTTTTTTGTTTTTGTTTTTGTTTTTCTTTTTTGGTTTTTTCTGTTTTTTTTTTTTTTTTTTTTTTTTTTTTTTTTTTTTTTTTTTTTTTTTTTTTTTTTTTTTTTTTTTTTTTTTTTTTTTTTTTTTTTTTTTTTTTTTTTTTTTTTTTTTTTTTTTTTTTTTTTTTTTGAGACAGGGTTTCTCTGTATAGCCCTGGCTGTCCTGGAACTCACTTTGTAGACCAGGCTGGCCTCGAACTCAGAAATCCGCCTGCCTCTGCCTCCTGAGTGCTGTGATTAAAGGCATGTGCCACCATGCCCGGCTTATCTACCCTTTATAATTTTCACGTGCTGTTGTTTTAAATCCTGGGCCTATAATCTGTAAAGGTCAGAGCTGCGGTCCCTCACCCACACTGGTGCAGGCTCCTGAGGTCCTTATCTTTGCAATCTCAGCCTCAGATTCAACATTTCATTGTTGTCAGATGATCCTCCTGGTGATCAGCTTTTCCCTGGCTCTCACTGCCCATCCTGGGTCCTGGAAATGGGCTTCTGGTGGCATTGCTATCTTCTCTCCTCATACCTATTAGTCATTTCCTTGTTAACTCCTAACATGTTTGCTGACCGCAGCTTCTTCCCATTGGTTTTCTGTCTTGATCCATCTGTCTTCTCTTCCCGATTAGTCTTGAGCCACTCTTCTTCCAGGCCTATACAAAGCAACCCATTATTGCATGGTAGCACATTATTAGGGTTTTAAGCCAGGAAGCAAGCAATTACAATTTTTAAAGATACTGTGTAAAGATTAGTAAATTCAGTAGTAGAAATAACAAATATAAGGTAGGAAAATGCTGAACTAAATACATTATTTTATAATAAATGCAAAGATCAAGAGATTCTAGATTGTCCACAAAAACTATGTAAGCTCCTTTCCTGATGGTATTTGCATAATGCCAGATGGTGTTCTTCAGGATGTGGGGGCACAGGGTGGTAAAATCATCATTGGTCTTGCCCAGATGTCAAATCTATAAAGTACAATACCAAACTTCAAGATATGCTCATGATGGTAACCATGGCACAACTTGAATACAGGCGACCGCATGCTCCCTGATTAGACATGAAGACCATTCCATATGTAAGAATCTATGCCTAATACTATAAATCTGGTCAAAAGAACATGACTGAAGCTATCTTAGGCCTGAGATGGACACTTACTACTGCTGCATAACTAAATTAACATCACATCAAACCACCATCTAAGTTTCTCTTTATACTCACAGACAAAGGCTACTCTCAGCATTACTTAGAGAAACCTATCTTTGCATTAAACAGATGTAAATGCAGAGAGCCATGGTTATGCAAAATGCTGAGACTAAAGAATGGTTGAGGACTCAGTCAAAAGAAAAAAATGTTTCTGCCAGTTCTTGAAGGCTCACAGAACATTGGCTGTTACATTGAACAAAGAACGATAAGAGGTCCCATTTGTCAATTCTTGATCTGACCATTGCTGTTCTGTTTAGGAATCTTTCCCCTGTGCCCACACCTTCGAGGGTTTTCCCCACTTTCTCCTCTATAAATTTCAGTGTCTCTGGTTTTATGTGGAGGTCTTTGATCCACTTAGACTTAAGCTTTGTACAAGGGGATAAGAATGAGTCAATTCCCATTCTTCTACATGATAACCACCAGTTGTTGTGCCAGCACCATTTGTTGAAAATGCTGTCCTTTTTCCACTGGATGGTTTTAGCTCCCTTGTCAAAGATCAAGTGACCATAGGTGTGTGGATTCATTTCTGGGTCTTCAATTCTATTCCATTGATTTATCTGTCTGTTGCTGTACCAGTACCATGCAGCTTTTATCACAATTGCTCTGTAGTACAGCTTAATGTCAGGCATGGTGATTCCCCCAGAGGTTCTTTTATTGTTGAGAATAGTTTTTGCTATCCTAGGTTTTTTATTATTCCAGATGAATTTGCAAACTGCCCTTTCTATCTCAGTGAAGAATTGAGTTGGGATTTTGGTGGGGATTGCATTGAATCTGTAGACTGCTTTCAGCAGGATAGCCATTTTGACTATATTAATCCTGCCAATCCATGAGCATGGGAGAGCTTTCCATCTTCTGAGATCTTCTTCAATTTCTTTCTTCAGAGACTTGAAGATCTTTCACTTCCTTAGATAGAGTCACACCAAGGTATTTTATGGTATTTGTGACTATTGTGAAGGGTGTTGTTTCCCTAATTTCTTTCTCAGCCCTCTTATCCTTTGTGTAGAGAAAGGCCAAGGCCATTGATTTGTTTGAGTTAATTTTATATCCAGCTACTGCACTGAAGCTGTTTATCAGGTTTAGGAGTTCTTTGGTGGAATTTTTGGGGTTCCGAATATATACTATCATATCATCTGCAAACAGTGATATTTTAACTTCTCCCTTTCCAATTTGTATCCCCTTGATCTCCTTTTATTGTCTGGCTAGGACTTCAAGTACTATATTGAATAGGTAGGGAGAAAGTGGGCAGCCTTGTCTAGTCCCTGATTTTAATGGGATTGATTGCAGCTTCTCTCCATTTAGTTTTATGTTGGCTACTGGTTTGCTATATATTGCTTTAATTATGTTTAGGTATGGGCCTTGAATTCCTGATCTTTCCAAGACTTTTATCATGAAAGGGTGTTGGATTTTGTCAAATGCTTTCTCAGCATCTAACGAGATGATCATGTGGTTTTTGTCCTTGAGTTTGTTTATATAGTGGATTACGTTGATGGATTTCCGTATATTAAACCATCCCTGCATGCCTAGGATGAAGCCTACTTGATCATGATGGGTGATCATTTTGATGTGTTCTTGGATGCGGTTTGCGAGGATTTTATTGAGTATTTTTGCATCGATATTCATGAGAGAAATTGGTCTGAAGTTCCCTTTCTTTTTTGGATCTTTGTGTGGTTTAGGTATCAGAGTAATTGTGGCTTCATAGAATGAATTGGGTAGAGTACCTTCTGTCTCTATTTTGTGGAATAGTTTGAGGAAAGGTGGAATTAGGTCTTCTTTGAAGGGTCTGATAGAACTCTGCACTAAACCCATCTGGTCCTGGGCTTTTTTTTGGTTGGGAGACTATTGATGACTGCTCCTATTTCTTTAGGGGAAATGGGCCTGTTTAGATCGTTAATCTGATCCTGGCTTAACTTTGGTACCTGGTATCTGTCTAGGAAATTGTCCATTTCCTCCAGGTTTTCTAGCTTTGTTGAGTATAGCCTTTTGTAGTAGGATCTGATGACGTTTTGGATTTCCTCAGGTTCTGTTGTTATGTCTCCTTTTTCATTTCTGATTTTGTTAATTAAGATACTGTCCCTGTGCCCTCGAGTGAGTCTGGCTAAGGGTTTATCTATCTTGTAGATTTTCTCAAAGAACCAGCTCCTGGTTTGCATAGGACAACAAATGTTTACTGAAGGGACCCTGATATAGCTGACTCCCACAGAAGTGGATGCTCACAGTCATCCATAAGAGGGAGCACAGGGCCCACATTGGAGAAGCTAGAGATAGAACCCCAGGAGCTGAAGGGGTCTGCAACCCTAGACAGGAACAACAATATGAACTAACCAGAACCCCCAGAACTCGTGTCTCTAGCTTCATATGTAGCAGAAGATGGCTTAGTCAGCCATCATTGGGAGGAGAGGCCCCTTGGTACTGCAGTCTTTATATGCCCCAACACAGGGGAATGCCAGGAGAAGTGGGAGAGGGTGGGCAGGGGAGTAGGGAGGGGGAGGGGGTAGGGGGGAGGGGATTTTGGGGATTGCAGTTGAAATGTAAATTAAGAAAATATCTAATAAAAAATTGAAGAAAAAAAGGAATGATAAGAGATGAGATAGATAAGAAGGTCTACAGAAAATCACCTTCTAAACATGGCCAGCACATGACAATGATAAACTTGTGGCATCTGTGCCAACCAGCACTTGACCACACCTTTGGGATCATCAACAGTCATCTCTGAATAGAGAAGGGGCTCAAAGGGTCCTACCATTTACTGATAAACTATTAGCAACTACCAGATTCTGAGAGATAGGAAGGCAAATTGCCTAGTTTTACACTGTTTTTTTGAGTCTGTGAGACTCTTTTTTTTTTTTTCCAAATCACTGTCTACATCTGTCTTTGTTGTTGTTGGCAACATTTCTTTTTTTTTAAAGATATTTTCTTAATTTACGTTTCAAATGCTATCCCTAAAGTTCCCTATACCCTCCCCCACGCCCTGCTCCCCTACCCACCCACTTCCTCTTCCCTGTCGGTCCCCTGTACTGGGGCATATAAAGTTTGCAATATCAAGGGGCCTCTCTTCCCAATGATGACCTACTAGGCCATCTGAGCCTGTGAGACTCTTAATAGATACTGCCTGTCTGAGTCAGGATGTCTATTCCTGGACAAAACATCATGACCAAGAAGCAGTTGGGGAGGAAAGGGTTTATTCAGCTTACATTTCCACACTGCTTTTATCACCAAAGACAGTCAGGACTGGAACTCAAGCAGGTCAGGAAGCAGGAGCTGATGCAGAAGCCATGGAAGGATGTTCTTTACTGGCTTGCTTGCTTCCTCTGGCTTGCTCATCCTGTTCTCTTATAGAACCCAAGACTACCAGCCTAGAGATGGTCCCACCCACAAGGGGCCTTTCCCCCTTGATCACTAATTGAGAAAATGCCTTACAGCTGGATCTCGTGGAGGCATCTCCCCAACTGAAGTGCCTTTCTCTATAACTCCAGCCTGTGTCAAGTTGACACCCCAAACCAGCCAATACACTGCCCAAGCCATGATCATACAGACAGCCTAGTTAAACTTTGTGGGACACAAAACCCAAAAGTTATGAATATAGGAAAGATATGTGTAGGGAAGAACAGGATTGGCAGGGGTTGGAGTAAAAACAAACAAACAAACAAAATAAAACAAAAGAAGGAGGAGGAGGAGGAGGACAGGTCACCAGAATGTGTTGTATAAATCAGTGAAAATGTTTTTAATTAATTAATTAATTAATTAATTAATTTTAAAGTGAAAAAAATCACAAAATTAAGAATTGAATATATATTGTATGAAGCTGATAAAGTGCCAGCTTCCCCACACACACACACTCAATAATTTAATGTAACTGGAGTAACTTCTCTAATTAACAGGTGCAGACTGACTAGCTAGAATCTTTTTTAAAAAGAAGATCCAACAATATACTGCTGTTAAGAGTATTTAACAGCACTTTAGGACACACATAAAGTAACAGTTTAGTTAAGAGATCAAAGAAATCTACTACAGACTACTGCTAACCAGGATGACCACTTATGGTCACTGTATATTAGATAAAGTAGACATTAAATTAAAAAAATCTTTTAAAGACAATGCATACATTATGACCAAGGATCAGTTTATTAAGAGGATATGACCATCTTCAGAACATATATCCCAAACAAGTGAGCATCCAAATATGGAAAGCTAATCTCAATAGACTTATGACGAAAGATAGACTGTAATGGAAACTAAGGGATAAGATGGAGGTTCACGATGAGATGGTTCATAACGGAGGAACCCAAAGCCAGACCCAGCGATGTGAGATGTCACTGTCCTGTCATTATTACTTAGCAAAACAAATGATCATCATATGTTCAGAATTATCACCATGAATGAATAATTATATGCTAAGAATTTACCATGAATGGAGATGCAACCTTCTTTTTTGTAGCATACCACTTCCCATTTTCTTGGAAGCCAAATGGGATCCCTGGTGGCTGTGAGGTATAAAGTAGCAAGGGATTCGCAGGGTGGGAAGAAGAGAGAGTTCCATGTTGGTTGGCATTGAGGCTGCATCTGACTAGGGCTTAGTTAACATCAAGAAATCTTCAGTATGTGAGTGGGGAAGCAAAAATGTTTTTTTTTCAATTCTGTTGAAAGTGTATTTTAACATTTTAAACTGTAGTGTGTCTACATTTGTTTATAATTCAACAACAACAAAAAAAATAGTAAAGATACACAGTTTTTAAATCAGCAGTTTTATCAATGGGGAATTTGAACGCTAGAAAAATGTATCTTTATGTATACAATTCCTTTTTAAAAGAGGAATCACTTAGATTTGAATTATAAGGTTTTTTTTTATCAAAACAGAAAGGGTGGGTAGGAATCTGTTCACATCCAACTTGAATTGATTTGTCTGTCTTCCTGGCAGATGAGTTAAAAGCATATTTTATACCCAAGTAGTAGTTAAACTAATGAAACTGTGATTTATATTTTTCAGGAATGGACAAATGAGGTTTTCAGCTTGGCAACCAACCTGCTGGCTCAGAACATGTCCAGGGACGCATTTCTGGAGAAAGCGTAAGTCACCCTGATTGTATCACTGAGGGTGGTGCTCCTTCTGAGTCACTTTCCTTTCTCCTTTGTGAGGCTTTTGTTTATGCTGCCTTGGCCTTTCATGTTCATAAACATATATTTCCCTTTGGGGTAGGTAGTTGGAGGGCAGATTTCTCTACTGTTCATACTTGCAAGGCTTCCAGGGAAGATGGCTCCTTCCCCTAAGTGCACATCAGGCTGAGGTGGCCTGAACCCTAGCAGCTGTATTCAGAGCAAAGAACTGCTCTTTTTAGAGCATCCTCTGCTGCCTCTGCCAGTGTCCTCTCTTTTATTGACATTTGAAGAGAATTAACAACATACGACTTGTTTCTCTAGATTTGGAGAATTTTGGTGGGTATCACCAGAATATCCCACCTCCTTTATCCAATGGGAGCATAATGGAATTACATACCTTAGAGACATTTGCATGAAGCAATAGAGGAGAGAGAGAATATAGGAGGAACAAACAAGGAAAATCAGTGCAGAAGGAAAGGAAATAGGATGAGGAATCACCCTGGAATTGCAACAGCCATTCTAAAAATGATTTGACCAAGGAAAATAATGAAGCAGTAGGGAGACGGGAGATGGGAGACAGGAGACGGGAGATGGGTGTGTTCTTCCTGGGGACTCTTGAGGTTCAGGAGCTCAGGAGACCCTTAAGTCAAAACCTGGAGCAGAAACAGTAATGGACATGGCTCTGTTTCACTGAAGAGACTTCTGTGTTTCTTCTTGTTCCAGAAGCCATTCCCTTTGGTGTCTGCCTCACCACAGCCACATTCTGTTTTGTCCTTCTGTGAATTTTAGTCCCAGGTCTTCACTCTAATGCTTCATTGTGAAGTGACCCCATCTCCCTTTTGTTACCTTAAGAATCTTCCCAGAACATCTCTTCCCTTTCTTTCTCCTTTCTTTTCACCCTGTTTATTATCTGACCTGCCGTCCCTCCATCTATCAAGTATTTGTAGAATTTGTATTTTTCTAGATAATGTTAATGAATGAGACCAGATTGAAATAAGATGTTCAAGCTGAAACACATCATGGTGAAACTGGTTGACTGATCATAGTCTAGTGCAAATGTCTGTTCCAGATGGATAACCCTTGTGAGGGCCTACTGTGGGAATTGCAACACATGAATGTTGATGAATGTGTTGTGTACAAATCTGGATGTGGGATCTCTGGGTGATGGGATGTGCAGTGTCCCAAGGCAGCATTTCCTACTGACACACCCACAAGTGGTGGTTGAGAGTTCTGTGGCTCTCTTTACATATGTGTGTGAAGGTAGGCAAAGAGGTAAATACAGTCCTTATATTCTCTGTGAATTTCCTATGAACAAACTATAACTATAAACAGGACACAGATGAATCACAGAAACCTAATACTAGAGGAAAGAAGCCAGACCCAAAACACAATCCCTCTTTATGCAAGGATCAAAAACAAGCAAAACCAATTTCTGCTGCTGAATGTAAGCATGACAATGATTTGTGAGGGTTTACTCCCGAAGGCATGAGGAGAACTTCTGGGAGGCTTCTAAAGAGACATTATTCCATTACACCATCCAGGTACCAATTTGGAGATTTGAATAGTTTGGCAAATTCAGCACACTGCACATGGACATGAGTTCTCAGATTCTATTTTTCAGTTCTTTTTAAAATTAATGACTTATTTTGTTGTTGTTGGTTTTTCTCTCCCAACAGATATACTAAGCTTAAGCTCCAGGTCACCCCAGAAGGCCGCATTCCTCTTAAAAAGTAAGCTGCAAGCATGTTTCTCATCGTTCATCTGGTTTGTCCCCGAAACTTGAATCTCTGTCATGGGTCTCAATTATTTCTTTACCAGGCTGGGTTGAAGCACCACAGGAATGGTGTGGGAACCCTGTCCTTCTTCATGCTAGTCTCACAGAAGACAGCTGGCTTCCTTATGACACTTCCCTGGCTGCCACTTTGCCATTTTTTTTTAATCATTTTGGAGAACATGTGGGAAGCAGGTAGAGGGGAGAGGGAAAGAATTCCATTGCATTGATCCCAGAATTCAGCTGAGATTCAGAGCTAGTGGAGCAGTGCAAATTGTATAAACTTAATGCCCCTAGTGGTCATTCTGAGGTAGGGCTCTCAATGTCCAGTGGACATGGGTGGCAGGCAGGGAGCTTAAGTCACAAAACAAGAGATGAAGAGAGCCACTAAGATAAGCCATTGTGTGCAAACTGGCAGGTCATCTTTACCCTGCAAAAGTGCTGAGCACTGGACTGGATTTGGTAATGTTTCAATAGAACTCACAAATTTAGATCTCTGTATTCAATTCCTAGCACTTACTTTTTTAAAAAATACAAAGCTGTGCCCCCCACACACACACACACAAAGTACACTATTAGAACAGATTACGCAGAAGGCCTTCAGCTTCAACATGAAAGCCAGATATGAGCTTTGCACAATGTACCATCTGAGGCAATGTATATAACAAGAGACAAGATTATGGGGGGGGGGGATTGGGGAGGTCATTTATTTTAGGAATTAATATGAAAAATTAGCTAGTGTAGTAGTTTTCATTGGGTCATCTCCACTATCTTAGAATCTTGATTTTGTATCAGACACTGGAAGTTTTAAATATATACATAGTTCTCTTAAAATGAATGAGAACAGATACCAATGTGTGGAAAACAAACGATTGGTTTGTCACTGATCAGAGCTACCTAACTTTCACTCTGTGTAATAGCTTGAGTTGGGGTCATTGGTGTGTCCAGTGAAGCACTTCACCTCTTAACCAGCTCCCATGTGTGTTTCCCCTCTGTAGCATCTATCGATTGTTCTCAGCAGACCGGAAGCGAGTTGAAACTGCGCTAGAGGCTTGTAGTCTTCCATCTTCGAGGGTGAGCATGGTGTCTTTCTTCTATCCTACCATATAACAGTTCTTTAAAATCTGTACTAAACATGTACTTCCTAGTACTTCCTAGACATAGCTTGATACAATTAAGAAACCCGTAAGTGAGGTGGGCAAGATGTTACATGCCTATAACCCCAGCAATCAAGACACAGAGGCAGGAGGAGTGCTCCAAGTTTGAGGCTAGCATGGGTTACACTACAAGTTTCAAGCCATCTAGGGCTATGTATTCCAAACACATTACCAAAAAACCACCAGCAGCAACAAAAGGACAATTAAAAAGAAACAAAACTTATTTGTTAATATGTATAATGTGGTGGACCAATTGTTAAAAAGTCTCTAATTCTCATATCCCCAACAGTTCAGCCTAGAATGACCCTTTGTTGCCATTGGGGAAAAAAATATCTGCCAAGTTGGCAAATGCCCAATATTTCATGAGTTTGTATACAGAAGATATGAGAATAGTATTTTAAGACCAGCCTCAGCCACATAGTGAGTTCAAAGCTACCCTGGGTTACATGAAACTCTTGTCTTTGGGCAGTAATGGCACAGAGAAAAGCAGAAGCAGGGAGCGGGAGAGGCAGAGTTTGAGGGAGAGAGAGTAAGGAAGGGAGAAAAATCTAATTAATGTGTCTGTGTATGTGTGTACGTGCACATGTGCCCATGTGTATGTGTGTGTGTGTGTGTGTGTGTGTGTGTGTGTGTGTGTTACACTGTCAATTTTCAATGTGATTCGAGCACATCATTTATAATAAACCCATTTTATTTCCCTTGGGAAAGATCTCTTGATAATCTTGAACTATTATGCATTAGAACAGTATTTTTCAACCTGACTCATACCCCTTTGTGGGGTGGGGGTCAAAAGATCGTTTCACGGGGATCACATATCAGAAATTTATATTACAATTCATAACGGTAGCAAAATTATAGTTATGAAGTAGCAATGAAATAATTTTATGGTTTGTGGTCATCACAACATGAGAAACTCTATTAAAGGGTTACAGCTTTAGGAAGGTTGAAAACCTCTGCTTTCAAATCTGGTGAATAACAAGCTTCAGTTTATTTTTCAAACCTCTAGTTTTAAAGTGTATTTGTTAGACACTGTTGGCACATGGTGCACATGTTGGTAAACAAATTTAGTACAAATACTCCCTAAGGCTGTGCCCACAGATTCTACTGAAAGGGATACAGATTCAAAAGAGGCTGGAGGTCACTCACCACTCACAGGGAGAAGGCCACCACACAAGATACTCTTTTATAGTTGTGCCTGACACACAATACATTCTGTATACATCACTACTGTATAATTCTAAAAGGATGCATTACCAGGACCTCTGTGAGAATGGGTGTTGCATGAACTCTGTACCACATGCTTATGTAGAAGTTTCCTTTCCCTTCCAATTTATACTCACCTAGTATCTAAACAACAAGTAAGCCCTTATCTAAATCATTAGGTACTGGCAGGGCCTCTGGGCCTTTGGAGATAACTAACTATGCCTCAGTTGCACTGAGATTGAAAAGCTACTTTCCAACAAGAGATGAAATTATAGTAAAGGACCGAGCGCATTTCTCACCCAATTCTTAATTCAAACTTAGGAAAACTAAACAAATTAGAAATAGTGCTAGCTAGGTGTGGTATTACATACCTATAGTGCCTACCATCAAGAGCAGAGACTGAGGTCACTCTAAGTCCCAGGCCATCCCTGGGTTGCATAATGAGACAGTATCATCAAAACAAAACTAACTAACTAAACAAACAAACAAACAAACAAACAAGAAAAAGTTCTTTTTAAAAAATGAAAGGAAAGATTTTGCTAGGTCAGAAGAATATTTCTTTAATACCAATTTTGCTCTCTTAAGTGCATATAGCCAGTTATTCTGGAAGGGTTGCCTGCACGGTTCAGGCCCCTTCACTCTATTTTCTTTCTCTTCTTCTCTGTTTGGTAAGGGGTTGCACTGGAGATCAAACCCAGGGCTTCTGTTAGAACTCGAAAGTGCTGTACTTAGGCAGTCCTTCTTCACACCACTCCCTTCATTGTGCTGAGTGAAGTAAAATACTCAGACACACTCACTGTTGCTTTTCTGGTAGCAGCTTTGGTGTAGGGAAGACAGAACAATGTAATTCCCGTTGGTGACTTGATGTTCCTGCCGCACACCCACTGGCAATGAGCGAATGGTGCGGCCCTGGGTTCCAAGAACTGTAAAGTATTTGGAGAGAATTAGTCAATAACTATACCAAGAGATGCATTCGTAAATGGAAAGAAGTGTTGTTTAAGATAGAATGGGTGCTGCCCTGAGAAGAAAAATCCATTCTATAAAAGACAGTGCACAGAGGCCTGGATCTGGGGAGGAGTTTGACCAGCAGAGGAATGACCACACTCATATACTCAGCCTAAAGAGGAAGCATAGAGATGGAATTACAAACAGGAGAAGATATTTTTCCCCTTTGTGACTACTTCTATGTTTACCTTTCCTCAATAAAATCTTGGGAAACACAATGATCAGCTTAGTATGCTGTATCCACTGAAATGAAAGAAGAAATACAGAATGAAGCCAGACAGAAAAAAAAAATCAAATCCATCAATCAATTCTCTGTAAATTGCAATTTTCTGAACAATTGGATTCTGAAAATTCAGTCAATAAACATAAATTGAGTCTTTATACTTCACTATGTCTATTATAGTCTTACATTTTCAGCCCAATATCAACTGAAGACAATTTAAAGGAAAATGAGATTTAAGCAGTAGGAGTTATGTTTAAATTGGAAAAAAATACTTATCTTTAGCAAATTAAATGTAATGACAATTTTGTGAAAACAAACTGAAGATATTTTAAGATACAATCAACCTCCATTATACTTTGGAAAGATCATTATTCATTATAAACTATAATTTATCTGCAGGACTTGTAGAATTCAAATGCCTTCTTTAAGATCCACAAACCCAAGACCATTTCAAAGACAGAAGAGAAATGTTTCTGCGAGCTATCTACAGCACATCACAACACTTTTTAACAGTCCTGTGGTCATCTCATATGTACAGAACAGTGGGTATAGGAACTAGTCACTGCTTAACTAAAAGATCCAGAGTATAAGCCTGTGGGTATTTTACACATTCCAGAGAAGGAAGGGGCTCACATCAATGGTAGATAATTCTGCATAAGTGGGAGTCTGCTTCCTAGCCAGCCGTCATTCAAACTGAACTTAATTGTGTTCTGTAAATAGCCACATTACCAGAAATGCTGTGGATATCCTGTTGAGATTTTTTAAACATTATCTTTGTGCACGTTGTTAGGAATAATTAATGCACTTGAACTTGTACCCTGGCTGACATGATTTGCTGGAATAACACATTGCTTTAGAGGGTTCTCCTTTGGAGAGTACAGTCACTAGCCTCAAGTTACACTAATTGGTAAAAAAAAGTAATATGATACCTAAAATGAGACAAAGCAATTACTGGCCTTCTATTAATAATCCAAACATATTTTCCAGTGAGACCTGTGAAAACCTTTTCATATTCAGAAAATTACTATTCTACCCACAAGCTCTCTGAGAATTGAAATAATTTATCAGTACCAAATTCCCTTGATTTAAGGCTTATTAACTTGAAAGGGCTTGGTGACATTTGCAATTACACTGTAGTCTTGCCATGACATTGGCCTCTGCAGTTGCATTTCAATGAAGAAAATAAGAAATAAATCCATATATTTGTTTTAAATATAAATTTTACTACAGTGTGTAGGTGGATATGCATCAAATATATAGGGAGACAAGTT
Source organism: Mus minutoides (assembly GCA_902729485.2). Classification (NCBI taxonomy): domain Eukaryota; kingdom Metazoa; phylum Chordata; class Mammalia; order Rodentia; family Muridae; genus Mus; species Mus minutoides. Next base: position 1,286,395 of record LR749810.1, read on the forward strand.
ATCTTCTACTTAAAGACTTGCACATATCTTCTTAAGGAATGCTATAGATAACATTTCTGAAGGAATGCCTCTGTGTAGCTGCCGTCCATTGCCTTACTTTCTGAAAATAGATTACAGAATACAAAAATCATCATTTTGCAGTCGAGGTTCCTAAGATCGCTATATCAAAATTATACTTCAACAATTCACACAAGAATTCAATATACAATGAGCTATTTATTTGTAGTGATTCCATGGGCTCTGGCTAATTCAACTTTTGTTTTGTGATTCTAAGACAAAAATATGCAAAAGGCCGATTGTCTAAAATGTACTGGTTGATAATGCACTATAAGACACTAGCTAGAGGGGCAGGTATCTCATCAGTTAGACACTCGCTACTCCTCCAGAGGACCCAGGTTTGATTCCCGGTGTCCACTTACAACTATTTCTAATTATAAGGAATCTGACACCTCTTCTGGCCTGTGGGTACTCAACATGCATATGGTACACAGACATACATGCAGGCAAAATACCATACACATAGAATAGAATACTTAAAAATGATAATGATGATACTAAATCTATGGGCTCTATTAAAGTCTGCTTTAATAAAATGTAGTTTAAAACTCTTTGAATGTTAAATACAAATTCACCATAAAATGATTTTTAAATATACAAGTATGTAACATGGAAAAATAAAACCACTATCCTGAAATGAATATGACCATTAAGCTCATGGGCTTATGGTTTGAGTTATAATTTGAACCACTCGGACTCAAAGTGTGCCTGCTGCCACCACTCTAGCTGGCTTATCAAGGACCTCAGGAAAGTTTTGAGACTTCCTAGCACTTTGCTATGTCAGTAAAATGCTAACAGTAAAAAGTAGTCCCAGGGACCAAATATACACATACAAATACATATTCATAACAGTGCAAATTCTAGCTGGTGCTCAAGAAACAGCAGAGATAATTGTGTAACTGAGAACACAACATAGTTGAGTATTGAAGTATGGGATGAGAACAGAAGTACAGAGTCAGGAAACAGTGCAACCCAAGTGGAAGGTGTGCCTGTTTGGAGAGAGACACCGGAAACTGACAAGCAAGAACTGAGGAGTCAGACAGTGGTGGATGATACTCTTCAGTAAGATCAGCTTGTGTCTGCTAGATGATGTCAGGGAGAGAGACGTTTCCTAGCAGAGTGGAGTATCCCACTTGGGGTTCCTAAATGCAGTGAAGTTGAATGTACTTGAATACCTTTGCCAAAGATTTTAAATCTTCCTCACACAGCCAAAAAGTTGGCCAAGTCAATTTACCTATCTGGAAAAGCAAGAGAAGTTTGTGTCTAACTCAGACAGACAGAAACTGGCAGCCCCCAGTCAGAGGCATTTCTTTTCATAAGCAAACTACAATTCTGGAGGCCTATAACTGGGCTGCTCCTGTCTCCATTCTATGAGTGGCAAAACACCAATAAAGTCCTTCAGGAGGATTTCTGATGTTCTTAAACCTGATCTCTTGAGCTCATTTCAAAGCTGTGTCTAAGCACCCCAAGTATGTTGGTACAGAGATCTTTCGGATGTTCTTACGCGTTGTTTTGTTTTCTCAAAATTCATTTTTCTAAAATAGTATTCTTTGCTTCCTATAAATGAACTTAGACAAGGAACTATGACTTCACTTTGTTCATTCCGCAAACATGGGAATGCTACTCTCTGCCAAGTGCTGAGCTACAGTTTCTGCTCCGTTAGGAAGCAGCGTACAATTTCAAACAATGACTTTTTTTTTTTTTTTAGTTTTCTATTATAATGCAGTTAAAATATATGACTATGTTTAAAAGGAAGGGTGTTTTCTTTCTTCTGGGGACTTGAAAATAAAAATAATCATCCAGGCACATACCTGAAATAGGAAGCCGCGTGAAAAATGTCCTTCCTGTTAACAAAGGCTCAGATCCATGCTTCCGGTTTCCATGGCAGCCCAAGCAAACACAAAACATTAAGTCGGAGAAGTGGCCTTTTAAATCAGTGGCTCACTTCCCAAACAATGGGACAATGAGCAATCAGAGCAAATAATGGCTGGGGCTGTTCTGCCTAGTAAAAGTGTCTTACAACATAACAAATAAGGGAACCCAGTTCTCCTCCATGGCCTCTGCCTCAGTGCCTGCATCAGTCCCTGCCCTGACTTTCTTCACTGATGGACTGTAACCTCGAAGTGTAAAATGAAATAAACCCCTTCCTTTCTAAAGAGTCATCACTTTTAACAATCTTCACTCAAAAACCTGATAAAGGGCATGAAAGTGTACATACTCTTTATGTGTCCACTTCAAATGCTAAAAATGGAAAAGAAAGCTATATGTTTTCTACCACTGCTTTTAAAGAGGAAGACTCAATCCAAAACAGAGGAAAAGACTGGGTAGAGAGAAGGACAGAAGACAGACAAACAGACAGAAAAGGAAGGAAGAGAGGGAGGGAAGGAGAGAGGGAGGGAGGGAGAGGGGGGAATAAAATGAGCTGGGAAGATGGTTCACTTAGTAAAGGGCAGGAGAACCTGACTTTGATCCCCAGACCCACATAAACACTCAGACTTGGTGGTTCATGCTTGTAATCTTAGCACTGGGAAAGCAAACAAGGGGTTTCAGTGGACGGGGAAGGGAAAGAGGGAGAGAAGTAGGGAGGGAGAGAGGGAAGGTAGAAGGGAATGGGGCACGGTCAGACAGGTAAGTTAAACGTTTCTAATGGACAGACTCTGTCTTCCTATGTGGAACTTACTTTAATAAAACTGCGCTAACTGTGGTAGGCTTTAATTAAAATTAAAAATCAACAGAAAAGTTGTTGTTAGCCTGCCAAAGTCAGGTTCTACATGAAGTCTAGAGTTGGCCTCAGAGATGTTCTCTGGATTCTTTGGTCTGATTTGGCAAAAAGGAAAAAAGAAAGAAAGGAGGAGGGAGGGAGAGATGGAGAGAGGGAGGGAGGGAAGAAGTGGGAGAAATGGGAGGGGAGGGAAAAAGAGAAATCAGGAAGGAACCTAGAGAAGGCTCCTGCTCACCCTGATGTTTTCCTTCCCAGAATGATTCCATTCCTCAAGAGGACTTCACTCCAGATGTCTACAGAGTTTTCCTGAACAATCTCTGTCCCCGACCTGAAATTGATAACATCTTTTCCGAATTGTAAGAGGATGCATTTTAATCTACTTTCCTCTAGCTTACAATGATAGAGTGTCTAGGGCAGACTTTTGTTATGTATGACTAGAAGGAGATTGTCCAAAAGCAGCAGCTTGAAGAAGGTGATAATGTGCTACTGGCCTTGACAAGCAACTACTGCTGTTATGAGCATGTGTTTACTACGACACATGTATGGCCCCAGATGTCATTTCCCATGCTCAGTTGGCTTTGTTTAGACTGACGCTTATGATACAGCAGGAAGTGTCTTAACATACAAAAGAAAGATTCATGTAACAGAAGGATTCTTGACTGCACACTACATATTGTATTTCTGTCAACGGTATCAGTATAGAAAAGTTTAGATTGCTAAGCACCCTCACATACTACATATGATTTTCTCTGAGTCTAGGAATTATAAACGTTCATTTAGATGCATTTTTATTTAAGGTATATGACTATTTTGCCTACATGAATATCCATATACTGTGTATATACCTAGCTCACTTAGAGGCCAGAAGAGGGAGTTGGATTCCCTGAAACGGGAGTTATATGTAGTTATATAAGACACCATGTGGGTGCTGGAAATTAAATCTGGATCCTTTGCAAGAATAAGTACCCTTAAGTACTGAGCCATCTCTCTAACCCCTAGGTATTGCTTCTTGAAGAAACACATAGATGAAAAGGGGGGGGAACCCATTAAATGGAAGCACAATTTATCTTTTCTGATATACCAAAATCTAGCTATTGGCAAAAAGTCAATCCAAATTTGATAAAGGAAGTAACTGGCAGACAGACAAGCCCTGCTGCTGACTCTCACTTTGCACACTGAACATCTTTGTGATTTCATCACCATAAAACATTTACTGAGTAGCCACAGTATTTATACCATTGAATTGTCATGGGTTATCAATTAAATTGAAATAGGCATTTGAAGAACACTATTTAATAACAGCATTATTTTGGGGATAAAACAAGTTGGCATATTTAGCTCTACATAATAGTATAAATTGTTATTATCATTATGTGAAAGAAGCTGATTTGGGAGGTTTAGTAGGAATTTGAAGCCGGCCTGGATTGTAGCATGCGGCATGATAAATGGGTACGGAGTGAGTCCCAGTCTCCACAAACCAAAACAAGCAAATAAAAGCAATATAAAATCTTGTAAACCTGTAACTTGGGTGGGATAAAAAGGAAAATCATTTTCAAGCACATTGTTTTTTGTTTGTTTGTTTGTTTGGTTTTTTTTTTTTTTTTTTTTGGTTTTTTCGAGACAGGGATTCTCTGTATAACCCTGGCTGTCCTGGAGCTCACTCTGTAGACCAGGCTGGCCTCGAACTCAGAAATCTGCCTGCCTCTGGCTCCCAAGTGCTGGGATTAAAGGCGTGTTCCACCACGCCTGGCCTTTTTTTTTTTTTTTTTCTCTTCTTTTTAAAGTGATAAATCAGCAGTATATCTTTAAATGTTACATGTGACAAAGATGTTGTTAGTCATGTGATTCTTCTCTAGGTTGGGTGGTAGTTAGAAGACTGGTAACCATCAAGCTTTGTGAAGTGGAAGTGGTGGGGGAGCAGCATGTGTTTAGGGCAAGGTTAGAATTCCATTATAGACTTTCCAGATATGGCGCAATTTGATTCTCCATTGTCAAATGCATACAAAAGATGTGGGACAGACTGTGATTTCTTGTGTTTCCATTACTTTCAGTGGTGCCAAAAGCAAACCATACCTTACTGTTGATCAGATGATGGATTTTATCAACCTTAAGCAGAGAGATCCCCGGCTAAATGAAATACTTTACCCACCTCTGAAGCAGGAGCAGGTCCAAGTGTTGATTGAAAAATATGAGCCCAACAGCAGCCTCGCCAAGAAAGGTAGTATGCATCCCTGAACACCATGCTGCAGAGTCCCTGCTTCCTCTGTGAATGATCACACTTGGGGAGTAAGGGAGTTAAGGGCTCTCCTGTGCACTTTCCTGCAGTCTTTTTAGCCTGATGTAGTTTCTTGTTGCGGTTGTTGTCTTAACTTTGGTGATTTACTTTTCTAGTTCTGTCTATGGTGCAAGCCACATAGTTTTAAATGTTTCATCTTTTTTCCCCAAATTAATACAGTAATTGAATGTATTTTTTCTAATGAAGCAAATTAACTAAATTGTTCTTCCATTAGGGTCATATTTTTGGAAAGCTCTGTATAATAGCCCGTGAGTTTGTCTTGGCTTTCTCTTTTCTTGTTTGTTTGTTTGTTTGTCTGTTTTTCTCCAAGTCTCCAAAACTAAAGAGGATATTCAGTCTGCTATAATCATAGTTTTTCCAATTTACACTAACTGATAAATCTTTCCACTTGTGGAGAATATTCTGAAATTTGGCCCTATAGGTTTTTTTATTATTATTAAATTTTGGTAGATTCAAATTAAAATCTTGGTAGAAAAAAAGAAGTACTATAAAATGACATCATAATAGCAGCTTTGTTACCTGGAAATTATTTTTAAATCTATATATTTTTTGAAGATTTTTTTCATTAGATATTTACTTTATTTACATTTCAAATGTTGTCCCCTTTCCTGGTTTCTGCTCTAAAACCCCCTATCCCCTTCCCCCTCCCCTTACTCACCAACCCACCCACACCTGCTTCCAGGCCCTGCCATTCCCCTACACTGGGGCATAGAGCCTTCAGAGGACCAAGGGCCTCTCCTCCTATTGATGATGGACTAGGCCATCCTTAGCTACATATGCAGCTGGAGCCATGAGTCCCACCATGTGTACTCTTTGGTTAGTGATTTAGTCCCTGGGAGCTCTGGGGGTACTGGTTGGTTCATATTGTTGTTCCTCCTATGGGGCTGCAAACCCCTTCAGCTCCTTGAGTCCTTTCTCTAGCTCCTTCATTGGGGACCTTGTGCACAATCCAATCGTAGACTGTGAGGATCCACCTCTGTATTTGTCAGGCACTGGTAGATGCTCTCCAGAGACAACTATAACAGGCTTCTATCAGTAAGAACTTGTTGGCATCCATAAAAGTGTCTGGGTTTGGTGACTGTATATGGGATGGATCCCCAGGTGGCACAGTCTCATATATATATATATATATATATTATATATATTATGTTGGGGAAATAAATTAACAAAATATGATCATGAAGTTTCTTGCTGGATGTTCTAACTATATTAATATCATAGTCCTCAAATAGAACTTTGGCAAAAGCTCTGATACTGACTCTTTTCTGCATTAAAAGGCCCTCATTCGGGAGCCTGATCCATCGTGACTCACCTTACTGCAAATGCCTAGAATCTATAGGGAAAAACAAACCACAGAGAACCAGTCACTGAGTAGAATTGAATCACATGTTAACATGCAGGCAACAGAAATAGCAATCACAAACCACAAATGAGGGTGGATGGATGAAGTTTTCTCATACGTTGTATTTGTCCTGGAATCAGCCCTCTCAAAAGAAAAGGAAGCTATGCATTAAGCATACAACAAAATCGTATTTTTTTCTTCAGTCTGTTAATTGGGAATTTATAGACAACTTCTTGTCAGCCTCTCTGTGTTCTTGGCCAAGCATTTTGACCTGGTCATTAACATGATTTCCATTGTTGCCATTCAGGTAAGGTCAGTGAAAGGAGACCACACAAGTCCACTGTTCGCCTTGTCATTGGCAGGGCTGCCCTGCAAGCATTGGCAAAGATGTCTTCTTTTTTTTTTTTTTTTTTTTTCTTTTTCCTAATGCCTGCTTCTGATTGTCAAGCTAGGACAACTTCCTGACTTTTCCAAGAACAGCTAACACTCAGTGGTGGAACAATTCCAGAATGAGTTCTAAAAATGATTAGCTCATAACAATGTGACAAGGAAAAGCTTTTGTGAAAGCAGCAGACCTCCCTGTGGCCTAATGACACTGCTCATGAAACCAAAGACTGCAGTAGCCAGAGGCAGCACAGAGCACACCATCCTGACACATAACCTGTCCATGCACGAGATTCTTCTGCAAAACTGAAGAGGGAAAAGTTTTTCACTGATTCTTTGTGAGTTTGAAATAAATAATACCCGCTGGAAATCATCTGACCCATGTGATGTGATGGTCAAGTGTTAAGTCTACTCCGGATATTGAAGTGTTGAAGATTGGTTTTAACTCCTCTGGTGTGTTCCACCAAGCTTCTCTCTAGATCATAGTAAGATCCTTGTGTGTTAGACTTTCTTTTATTTCCCCCTTGACCTATAAAGTAGACCTGCTTAAGGAAACAATATTATTATAGGCTGGGATGTGAGGTCTGATGACTTACGTAAAGCATTTGTGCTACAACAAAGCAACACTGCCCATAATAGTGAGATTAGATTAGTGGATCTCCACAGAAGCCACAAGCAGCACACAGGAAGGATAGGTTTGTCCTATACTACCAAGATGTGGAGAGATGCCTGACCACTTACTAGTGTAGGAGATGAACCTCTGCCACTTTATGAGACAGAAGTGATAAGTAAGCAAATCTGGTTGGATCTGGGTAGGGCTGTCACCCTCCCTCCAGTGAGATATTCCAGGAGTCAACTAGTCAAATAATAAGAGGTTTTAGTAGGCCCACTTCAACCCCAAAGCCCATACACAAAAAAGAACCTCTGATAAATGTCCTATTTTAAGGGTAAGTGAAAGTGTGTGATTTGGGTTAGATTAACACATAATACCTAATAGATTACCATTATTACTTAAAGTAGGACAAAATAGAAGCTGTACTGGAATGTCAGGGTGGCTTTGATAATGACAGTTCCCCAAAAATCTACGATCCTGGAAGCTCAATGGCCACAAAAGCTACCCAAGCCAGTGGCTTTGTGGTTCTTATCTCATAAACTAGAGATGGGTGTTTTGTTTGTCTTGTTTTGTTTTGCTTTGTTTTTTAAGATTCATAGCTGCGAGCTTAAAGAGAGAGAAGTCAATGTTGTTTGAGTTAAGTCAGCATAAAGGTTAGCCATGGTGGAAGAAACCCAACACTCCAGAAAAAGGAGACTTAGACTTAGACCAGCATCCAAAATAAAAACAGAAGAGAAAACAATATTAAGATAAGTAATGTATTTTGAGTAAAATTCAGAAAATCAGGTAACTCTTTCTTGACACACATGGAATATTAATTCTTCCTGTCTTGTTAGCATGGCTTAAAGTAGGCGCATCTTCCTGATTAACCACCTCAACTGTGTTAAGTCTTTAAGAGAGGTGATGATGGCTTGTCTCCACCTAGTTATGCTGTTCTTTGCTATCTCCGACCTGGAGGAAGAAAATATAGGCCCTAGTCAAGCTAATTAAAATCTGTAAGCATGCATACATGCATGCATCTGTATTCTTCATGACTTCAGCCATTTAAATACAAAACAAACAAAAGAACTGTTAATGAGAAACTTTAGAGACAACAGATCAAAAGATAAAAGTTTTGGTGTTGAAGACCTGTACTCACTGGACATAGTGGCACAAACCTGTAATCCCAACATTTGGGAGGCTGAGGCAGGAGGATCTCAAATTCAATGCCAGCCTGAGCTATACAGCAAAGCCCTTTCTTAACAAACACAAGCAAAAACAGCAACAAAGAAGGGTGTGAAGCTTTCTCCTCTTTTCAATAACAGTAAGATATAAGCATAAGTAACTTATTTCTCAAGTGCTAATGTGTCTCAAAATCATTGGATGCCTTGTCAAATTTATATCCTTCATTCGACATTTCTAACAAGGTACTGAGCAATGCTGATCCAGCCTGCAGGAGCTACGTTAAGCAGCCAAGGTTTGCGAGGTACTAACATCGGTAGAAAGCTGAGAGATGGAACCCCATAGGGAAGATCCAGGGACTCTCCAAGCTGAATGAATTTTAACAGAAATGAATGGAAGATTTTTCCTGGCATCAAGGATAACACTTGTGCCCATTCATGCACTCATTCAATCATCTTGAGCATCCTTATATAATTATCACTAAGAAAAAAATTAAAACAGGACTTACGTAGTCATGCATGCTGAGTCTGAAGACATCACAGGACAGACAAGTATGTCTGGACAGACAGCCCAGACAGTTGTTATTCTAAATTTCCATTAGCTACGCAGAGAAAGTCTTTAATGACAGCATCTATTTCTTAATCCAACCACTTGAGTGAGAACACAGTGATGATCGTGAGCAGTTATATTCCAAGACACTTTGCGTGCTGCTCCCACAGCTTATGGGAACAAGCAAGACTAGAGGTTTTTCTTGTTTATTCGCTTAAGTTTCATAGTCATTAGGAGAAAGATTTTGAGATTGATCTGTACAGTGGTGAAACTGTAATACTTTAGAAACAAAGAGGTTGAGGCCAGATGTGGTAGTGGATGCCTTTAAACCCAGAACTCGGGAAGGAGAAGCAAGCAGATCTCTGTGAGTTCCAGGAAAGCTAGGGTTACATAGAAAGACTATCTCAAAAAATAAACAATGAAAAGAAACAAACTAAACATTTGAAATATTGTGTTAGACAATGAAAAATCAATGTTATTAATTTAAAGTTTATAGTTCAAACTAAACATTTGAAATATTGTGTTAGACAATGAAAAATCAATGTTATTAATTTAAAGTTTATAGTTCCTAATCTTTTGTGTGTGACTTTGGGATTTCTTTTATTTAAAGACAAACAAAAACCATTTTGTCCCTTCTTGATTAGGGAAAGCATGAGTCACAGTTAACCTAGTTTTAGAAAGTCATGGTTTACTTGAATATGGTGGCTGGTTCGAGAGCTAAGAAAATGGTTTCTTTTATCATGTGACTTTAACAATGCATATGAGTGCTAGACATGCAGCTTAGCAGTAGAGCACTGTCTCACAGGAAGGAAACCCTGAGACCCAGTACTACCACAGATAATAAGTGAATAGATATTTAAACACACATGAACATTTTTCAGAGAGCAAAGCCAAGATATTGTAGTCAAATAGCTTACTCAATGAAACCATGCTATTTGTGAAACCAGTTGTACTTTAAATCAGGTGTTTCGTGTATCTTTATCAGTGAAAACATGATAAAATAGATACCAGATTCCAATATGATGCCATAGTCTGTTTTCTCCTGTGCTAGCGTTTTGAATATTTCCTCAGGCGTACCCAAGAATCAATTAAGTTGGTGTTAAGCTCAATACTGACTGACAAATTTGGTCTGTTTTATCTATTTTACTTCTATACCCTGAAAATTACAAGTTAACTTTTAGTGTGAATCATAAGAAACTTATTTAATTGTGAATGTAGCAAATATTTGTTAGAAATATACATAAACTCTGATTTTAAGAAATATGTTTTTCTTTTATGGAAAATAGCCTTTCCCCTACAATATATTCTGATTATGTTTTCCCTCTTTCACTCCTCCAAGTTCCTCCTCATCTCCCTTCCCATCGTGATCCATACCTTTTCTTTCTCTGCTTAAAAAGCAAACTGGTGTTTAAGGGATAATAGCAAAACAAGTAAAATATAGTAAGATTTTTAAAAAATCAGGATAAGACAAAGCAACCAAACAGAAGGGAAAGTCCTTAAATTAAGGCACAGACACAGATAGAGAAACACACTCTTTCAAATACGCAGGAACCCCATAAAACTAGAAGCTATGATATATACACACAAAGTATATATACTGTACAAACAATAAATAGATAAAAACAACATTGAATTATATTTTTCATAAAAGAGAGGAAAAAATTAAGAAGCCTTGAGAAGCACTGTGAGACAGCGAACCTCCAAAGATGTCCTTGAATTTCCTGTTGGTCATCTACTGCAGGGCATGAGGCTGACTCTTAAGAGTGGTTTATATTCCCAGCAAGACTCCCTTGAAAAAAATTAGATTTTCAGTGGGCTCGATGGGAGAATGTGTCAAATTCACCTTTCACCTCAAAGACCCCGTTTGGTGCAGAGCTGTGCAGGCCCTATGCATGCTGACCTAGAGTTTGTATGTCCATCTATAATGTTAATTCAGAGGGCCTTATTTTCTTTGTGTTCTCCATTCTCTCTATGCTAATATTCTTTCTGCCTCCTCCTCCAAGTTGTTTCCTGAAGGCTGAGGGGAAGGATGTGATGGGCATATCCCATGTAGGGCTGAGTGTCCAAGGTCTCTCATTTTCTGCATAATGTCTGGCTATGGGTCTCTGGATTTGTTCCAGTGTGCTGCGGGAAGAAGCTTTTCTGGTGGTGGCTGAGCAAGGCACTGATCTATGAGTACAGTATAATGTCATTAGGAGCCTTTTATTGCTACATTGTATTTTTAGAATAGTAGTATTTGCTTTTGCCCTTAGTCCCTGAGCTATTTAGTCTCAGGTTCTCTGTCACACAAGCAGTGTCATGTAGTGAGTTGTTCAGTTTTCATGAGTTTAGAAGCTTTCTTTTGTTGGTGATATCTAGTTTTAATCATTGGCATTCAGATAAGATGCAGGGTGTTGTTTCAATTTTCTTATATCTGTTGAAACTTCCTTCATATCTGAGTATTTGGTCAATTTTTGGAACTTTCCATGAGCTGCTGAGTGTTGCAGGAAATATTTAATAAGACTGGCAGGCTTCCCACACTACTGCAGTGCACCAGCAGACCACATGGCTCCAGCAGGGTGATTTCAACTAGGTGGTCCCTCTGGGCTGGAGCTCCTGAGTCCCTCTTCAGATTGCTGCCACACCAGCCCCATGCAACAAGCGTCCACCAGACAACCCAGCAACCCAGTAAAAACAAAACTGTTGAAGCTTATAATTAACCAATCAGATTTATGTATCAATAAATTCTCAATTCACAAGATGACAATAGAATAATTTCTGAACCAATTGATAATGATAAAAGCTGCCCACCTAGACTAGACAAATTATCTCAATTATTCTAGCCTTATGATATCATAACTCCTTGTGGCTATCTAAAGCCATGCTAGTTCAGGTTCTTCTTTCTGTCTGTCCTCCTCCATCTTGGCCTCTTCCCCCTTTCTTCCAAGACGCTCTCTGTCTCTGCAACTCTTAGCGCCACCTCTTCTTTCCCTGCCCAATCACAGGCCTCCTGCTACACTAATATTTTGATGTAATTGGACAGGGAAAATGCTGTCACAGCTGAGAAAGTGTATTCTTTTGTGTTTAGGTAAAATGTTCTTTCGTTATCTGTTAGGTACATTTGGTTTATGACATCAGTTAGCTCCAGTATTTATCTGTTTAGTTTTTGTCTGCATGACCTAATACCAAGAGTGGGGTGTTGAAAGGTCATTATCAGTGTGTGAGGGTCAGTAGGTAATTTATGCTGTACTGGTGTTTCTTTTATTAACTTGGGTACCCTTGTGCTTGGTGCATAAATGTTAAGAATTGGAATCTCTCCTCTTGGTAGATTTTTCTTTGATGAGTATGTCATATCCTTACATATCTCTTCTAGTTATTTTGGCTTGGAGTCTATTTGGCACCAGCTTGCTTCTTAAGCTCATTTGCTTAGAGTATCCTTTTCCATTCTTCTATACTAAGATGATATTTATTCTTGTTGTTAAGGTGTATTTCTTGGATGCAGAAGAAGGATGGAATAATTTCCACAACTATTCTCTTAGCCTGTGTGATGTCATTAATATTGAGAATTATCAATGGGTAGTATTTGTTGAATCTTCTTTTTTTTTTTTTTTTTTTGGTTTTTCAAGACAGGGTTTTTCTGTATAGCCTTGGCTGTCCTGGAACTCACTTTGTAGACCAGGCTGGCCTCGAACTCAGAAATCCACCTGCCTCTGCCTCCCGAGTGCTGGGATTTTGAATCTTCTTATAGTGTTGTGGTGGTCTCTTTTTCTCCACTTATGATTTGCTGCCCTAAGATTATTTATTCCTTGTCGTTTCTTGGTTTGATTAACCTCTCCAGGTTGATATTTTCCTTGTAGCATTTTCTATACAGGCTGAATTTGTAGATATATAGTGCTTAAATTTGATTTTAGCATAGAATGTACAAAGGCTTTGTCTTCCTCTCCTTCCTCTTCTTCCTCCTCCTCTTCCTCTTCCTCCTCTTCCTCTTCTTCTTCTCCTCCTCCTCCTGCTTCCTCTCCACCTTATACTTTTCCTCCTCCTCCTTCTTTTTCTTCTCCTTTATCATCATCATCATCATCTATTGTGATTGAAAAATTTGCTGGATATATTTGTCTGGGCTAGTGTGGTGGTTTAAATAGGAATGGCTCCCTTAGACTCTTATGTTTGAATGCTTGGCCCATAGGAAGTGGTATTATTAGGAGGTGTGGCCTTGTTTGAGGAAGTGTGTCATGGTGGATACAGGCTTTAATGGTGAAGGTTTTAAGGTCTTATATATATATGTTCAAGCTAGGCCTAATATGGCCCAGACTTTACCCTGCTGCCTGTGGATCACAATGTAGAACTCTCAGCTCCCTCTCCAGCACCATGTCTGCCTGCATGATTCCATACTTCCTGCCATGATGATAATGAACTAAACCTCTGAACTGTAAGCCAGCCTTAATTAAATGGTCATGGTTTCTCTTAAGAGCAATAAAATCCTAACTGAGACAGCTGGCATAAGTGGTCCTTTAGAGTTTTAGAACATCTGTTGAGGCCCTTCTAACTTTTAGAGTCTCAATTCAGAAGTCAGGTGTAATTCTAATCAGTCTGCCTTTATATGTTACTTTGTCATTTTTCATGCGGTATTTAATATTTTTCTTTGTTGTAGTGTTTCAGTTATCATGTGCCAAGGAGCATTTCTTTTCTTCTCCCGTCTTTTTAGGGTTCTTTATGCTTCTAAAACTGTGATAGGCACCTCCTTCTTCAGGTCATGAAAAGTTTCTCCTATCATTTTGTTTCAAGTATTTTCTGTATCTTTAACCTGGGTGTTATTAGGTTTTCTTCTTCCTTCCTTTCTGTTATTTTTAAAGTGTCAAAGATTTTGAGGTGTTTAATACCTAGATTTTTTTTAAGAGGCAACATTTTTTTTTTACCAGAGTATCCTTTTCTTTTATTATGTCTTCAATGCCTGAGATAGTCTTTTGTCTTTTTCATTCTATTGGTAAGACTTGCCTCTGAAGTTCTGGTATAAGTTCTTGAATTTTAAATTTCCAGATTTCCCTCAGTTAGGGTTTTGTTTATTAATTCTGTTTTTATTTTCAGGTATTCAACAGTTTCATTCATTTATCTTCCACTGTTTTCTTAGATTTTTTTACTAGATTTATTCATGTTTTTCATTTAAGGACCTCTGATAGATATATTCATAAAAGCTATTTTGAAGTCATTGTCTTATTTTGCATTTATCAGGGATTATTGCATTAGCGTTGCTATGCTCTAGTGGAGACATATTGTCCTGGCTGTCACTGAGTATGCTTTTTGTTGATATCTAGGTATCTGGGTTTGAGATTATTGTAATTCTAGATGCTGATATCTGGTCTTGTCGTTGTAAGTTTATGTTTTGTTCCTTGGTTTTAGTTGCCCTTTCTGTTTCTTAGGAGAGTGTGGTGGTTGTGAATTGCCTGGTAGGGACTGCTTCTGAGATCCTGGTAGATATGGCCACTGGGTTTCCAGATACAATATGTTTCTAAGTATTGGGAGCTGACAGGAATTGGGATGTGCTACAAAGGAAGGAAAGGCATGGGAGTTCCTAGAAGGAAGAAGAGAGGATGCTCCATCAGTACCTCCTTAGTCCCCTGGGAATGAGAGCAGAAAGTGGGGGGAGAGGCCACAGCAGGAAGTCTGCTATGAGCTGGGGATGAGATTGAGGGATTTTATTTGGAAGAGAGGAGGCAAAGTGAACATCTGAAAATTGTCTACCTGCTTTTCCTGGCCTGTTGGCTTCTCTGGCAGGCTTGGCTGGTGGGCTCCCAGGAAATGCATGCTGGAGTTGAGAACTCATACAAAGGGATGAGTAAGGAGGGAAGTTGGAAAAGAAGAGCTGCATGATGCACTGGAGATGAGGGAAGAGTGCGGGGAGGCTTCAGCAGGTAGTCTGCTACAGAGCTGGAGCTGAGCATTAGATTTGCAAGTAAGGAGGAAGAGGTGAAGATCTACTATTAGCCTATCTATTTCCCTAGCCTGTGAGGCCTGATGATTCCCAGGCATTCCAGAAATACATTTAAACTAGACTTTTTAATGGTTAAATAATATACATACATAATGTATGCTAATGTTTAGTTTGGGGGAAGCTGGTTTTAGAGGGCATTGTCGATTTGTTTATTTGTTTTGTTTTTTTTTAAGATATGATCTCACTGTATATTGCTAGCTGGCCTAAAACTCACTCTAGAGATGAGAATGGTCTTGACATTAAAAATATCTGCCTGCTTCTGCCTCTCTGGTTCTGATATTAAAGGTTTCTGATGCCATGCCCAGATCATGTGAATGATTTAAGATTTTAAGTAGAAGACAAAATTAAATGAATAAATTAACATGGCCAAGAGCCTGAACACTAAACCCATATACATACAGACTGCCTGAAAAATGGGACACGAGAAAGTATAAACTATTCAGAAGAGAATGGCCTTTGCCTGTTATCCAGATGTGGCTAGCCTGTTGGCCATATATCTACTCTGGCATCTCTGCTTGGAGAGATGCATTTACTCATTACAAAAAGTCCAAGGGTTTCTGTGCATTCTAAGCCAAATATTTACATATTTGATTTCCACAAAGAGAGAATTGGAATCTTGTAGTAGAAAATACCATTCTCAAAGGACTTTTTTCTTTTCTCTCTTTTTTTTTAATGTCATATATTTAGAAATGTCCCTGTCACCGAATGCTTCTTCCTTGCCTAATTGTCTGAATGAAGATCTAACTATGCTTGACTAGGGAACACAGGGTGACCCTTGCCTCTCCTGAACAAGATGGTCATGGATGTTTTGGTTTGAAGATTAATGTCTTTTTAATCACTTAGACTCTTTAGGGACAAAAAAAGCAGTGAGTTAAACTTAGCATGAAAAACAAGACAGTTATATTGGTACTTTTGATAATAGGATGCAGACCTCAGCATTCAATGGCTATCCATGAATGACAGCCACTTTTGGTTAAACTGCAAAACTGAAATAAAACAGTTGAGTTTGTTTCTTCTCTTACTCTTTTATAAAGAATGTGTGTGCGTGCACACGCGTGTGTGTGTATGTGTGTGTGTTCATGTGTGTATGTAGGTATGTATGTATGTATTTGTTGAATAATTGAACTGATATAGCAGAACACAGTATTAGCAGGTGCTTCAAGCTCCACTCTTCTTCTTCACCAAGTCTTCCTCATAAATTACTTATAGACTGTACTATATAACTATATGTACTATAGTTTATATGTACTATATGGTTTATTGTCATTAAATTGTAAAACTGAAGGTTTATAATTCCCTTTAGTGTTTGATCAGTATCTAGGTAGTTAATAGTTTAAGATTTGAAATAAACTCAAAATTACGATGTGCAAAATTTTGGTTTTAAGCAAAGCATTACAAGTTCAGGTACATCAAGCATTTTCCATAAAGTAGAAACAAGATAACATGCTTGTATCAGGAAGAATAACTAAATTGTGTCTGCAATATTGTTTTATTTTAAATCCCTACACAGTCCAACTATAGTGGAACATTATTAATGCCAAGAAGAAGGCAGTGTGACCAGATTCTGAGAATTGCACATGATATTGTGCTCCTTCAATGAAAAGCAACAAAAATGTAAATTGAACTGAAACACAGAAATGGTTGTGCTTATCCAACAAGCCAAGAGTCTGGGTTTGCAGTGGCTTTGAGCATCTGAATCCAGGAGCTCAAAAGATGTGATTGAGAATTGTCCTTCCTCCAGTACTGTATGATTTCACTGTTGAAAACAGTCTAAAAAGTGACGAATGGAAGCAGAGAGTGCAATCATAGATCAGTGAGCTGGTGAAGAGCAATCGGAAGGCATGCTGATCAGAGGGTGACAAGATCCACTTAGGGAGATTAAACATTGGTGATATGCTGGCAGACATCATAAGGATGGGCTGTGCTTATAACACCAGTTGGTAAAGATCTAGCCCAGCATGCATGAAGCCCTGGGTTTCATCCCAGCACCATATAAACCAGGGAGAGTGATGCACTCTTATAATTCCAGCACTTGGGAAGTGGAAACAAAGGACAGAGAATTCAGGGTCACCTATGGATACACAGAGGGTCTAAGATCATCAGTGCTACTTGAAACACTATCCCAAAAATTTGTTGTTGTTGTTGTTGTTGCTGCTGCTGCTGCTGCTGCTATTGCTATTGCCATGTGCATACTTGAAAAATCAAATGGCTTGTCGGAGTTTAGGAAAATGTTTGACATCATGGCAGACTTAAGCAAGTAAACTCCATGAAGGAACGAAGCCCTCCTTGCTCTGTCCTTGAGTTGTTCTCCTGTGAAATGAGATGACACCTGCAGTTTCGTGACATGGGTGTTCCTCATTCCCCTTGGCATACACCTTCCAACCCTAGCCAGCAGCCTCTGCTGTAACACTGCAGAACTTTCTCTTGATGCATTCACAGCCAGCCTGAAATCTCTGGGAACTGTAGCCCAACCCTGAAGTGCATGCCCTACCTTCTCCCAGCATCTTCCTTGTTACTAATCCTGATGCTTGTACCAGGAGTTCTTATCATTGCGGGACTTAGCCATTTAGCACTGAACTCTCAGATCACAAAAGTAACAGGTTAAAAAGAAACTCTGCTGTGACTGAGTATTCCTTCTACTCTCCCTCTTGCCCTCAGATGTTCTTAAGTCCCATGTGGGCTCCTCCCACAGCGGTTCTTAGAAAAGAGATACAATGCTGACGTTGTGTGTCAACATTTCATCTATAGCCATGGTTCTCAAATTTGCCCTTGCCAGAGCATTGCTTTCTCTGAGTTTCTTCTAACAAATTATTACAAGAAAACCAGTGTGTAGAGGGAATAAAACTGCCAAAAGCACTTTTAGAATTACAAGAAAAGAAGCTAGTGTGTCCTAGAAGTAGGTGGTGACAGCCCTCCCTTCCCCTGTGTATTCTGCAGTCTGATGCCTGCTCCTCCAGGCCCTGTGGCTCAAACCCCAGGAGATACAAGATGTTCAGTTGTAAAACTGCTCATCTGGAGGAAATATTGACCGGTTTAAAGATCTGCCTCACAATTAAGGTGTGTGCATAGATTACCCACACAGCACCTGCGGGAAAGACAGAACTAAAATAAAGGAACAAAGCCAACTTCTCCCAAGACAAAGTCAAATGAAAACTATCTGCCTTAGCTAATTCTTTCATGCCTTAATTTACTGCCACCGAGGAAGCCTCTGAAAGCTGCTCTAGCGTTGTATTGATTAGAATACTATTTAAATTCCACCTATTGACTTTCTAGCCCCTGTGGAAGGTTAGGGAAGAATGTCACTGTCCTTCCTGTGTGCACTGAAAACTGCTCTTCACTCTGAGACTTTTATCTTCACAGACCTCTCTGAAGTATTTGAAATGGGCTAAGAATGGGGGAAAAACAAAAACAAATAAACAAAGATCCTCCTTTTGCTGGAACAGCCATGGTGTGCCTGCTTTTGCTGGGTAGACCAGGTAACTTCCAGCACCTTCCTTCTCTTGTTGCTTTTCCTTCCTTCCCAGAAGGCCTGACCTAAGAGGGGAAGCAGAGGCCTAGCCCAGGGAGCTTGTGTTTTCCTCCTCTGGCCTTTCCTTTGATGACCTCAGTGTTCGCTCAGCAGCTAGACACTAGCCAGAAATTCACAGCCTTGTCTTGTCACAACGAAAATTCCTTCTGTTCAGAAAATAGCCACACAGGAAATGTAAAAATAGTAAAAGGCAAAGACGAATGGCAGCCTCAAGAAAGGGAAAGGACCTTGGTAGGCCAAGACACCTACAGTACGCTGTGTCTTCTGGCTTCTTCCCTCATCACAAAAACTTTCCTAAGATGACCTGCCATTTCATGTGTGAAGTCTTGAGACTATGCAAATAGCTCTTTTCCATTCCTTGAAACTTAGTATCA
Source organism: Mus minutoides (assembly GCA_902729485.2). Lineage (NCBI taxonomy): Eukaryota > Metazoa > Chordata > Mammalia > Rodentia > Muridae > Mus > Mus minutoides. Next base: position 1,305,387 of record LR749810.1, read on the forward strand.
GGACATGGTGATGACAGTCACTGCTCTTACACCACCCACATTTCAGCTGTAGAGGGATGGGACTCTGCTTCAGTTGCAGATAGAAGGCTCTGTTTTCACTGTTCAGTAAGAGGAACAGCTAGGCAACTTGACCTATGTTAAGCCACAGGCAGTTTGTCCTCAGCACTGCAATCCCCAGAGTATCATTCACACCAAAAAAGAGGAGCACACACAGAATATATGGAACAGGCAAGTCGTGATATGGTAGTTTGAATATGCTTGTCCCATGGAGTGGCACTATTAGGAAGTGTGGCTTTGTTGGAGGAAGTATGTCGCTGTGGGGGTGGGCAATGAGACCCTCCTCCTAACCACATGAGAGCCAGTCTTCTGCTAGAGGCCTTCAGATGAAGATGTAGAACTCTCAGGTCCTCCTGCTCCATGCCTGCCTAGACACTGCCATGTTCCCACCTTGATAATAATTGACTAAACCTCTAAACCCACAAGCCAGCTCCAATTAAATGTTGTCCTTTATAAGAGTTGCCTTGGTCATGGTATTTGTTCACAGCAGTAAAGCCCTAACTAAGACACATGATCACAATGAACAAGACTGGATCGTCCATGTTCACACACAACTAGGGAACTAGATGACTATCAAATGGAGCCAGAGATAACTGAGGATTTCTTTAAGAGATTTCAGCAATTCTGGGAGCTAAGTCTTAATTCTGAACCCTTGCAATCTTTAGAACTCTAGTTATATATATATATATATATATATATATATATATATATATATATATATATATATATATAAAATCTCCAGGCTTAGGAATAAGATTTAATTTTGGACAATAGACAACAAAATCAACCACGTTACCTAATACTGCAGCTAACATGTAGAAAAAAAGCCCAAGATTCTTATGTTGTTATACATTCTTTTTCACTTTTCCTTAGGAACTAACTCTGAAAAAAAAAATTATAATCCAAAAACATTTGAGGTGTAATCCTTGGAAGCAGTAGAAAGGCCACAGGACTGAGAAGGAGGAAAAGGGCACCCAGAGAAGCTCTGTTTTCACTGTGCACAAGCAGAGCTCAGTAGTGGGGCAAACATTAGTATGTTGGGCATACATCATCCATTGTGTTTGAGGATGTTGTAGGGAAGTCCTAACTTCCTGGGACTCCCAAGTAAGGCATCAAGTAGAGAGATGCAAATGGAAGTTGAATCATATTTCCTCTCAGACAGTGATGCCACCTACTACAGTCTCCCTACCAGAAAAAAAAACAAATGTTTACCTCGATTTCAGTAATTTAAAAGAATTTTTCCACCTGATGGCACAAGTCTGTGATGCTGGGTACTTAGGAGGCTAACATAGGAAATCTCAACTCTGTGACCTGCCTGGGAAGCTTTTGAGGCATAGTCTCAAATGTAAAAAGGTGTCTGGGTGGTGTAGCTCCAGGGGTAAAGCACTTAACTAGCATGTCTGCACCCTAAGTCTGATCCTAAGTACAGAAGAAAACAACAAGCAGGCCAATCTCCCCCTAGTCAAAGAAGAGGCCCTCCCTGGTCCAGGATATCCACACAGCTGCTTTCTTTACCAGATACTCGATGCCATGTCACAGCCATTTTGATTTTAAAACCATGTACTGTACATCTAACTTAAGAACTGCTGAAATTGGTTATAGTGGCAAAGACGTATAATCCCAGGATGATCTGAAAGCTTCAGAGGAGGAAAATGTTATTTCCTGCTTATGCTTCCAGAAGTCTGCAGAGCAGGGTTCCCATGATGGATGGACAGTCTCAGGACACTTGAAATGATAGGATGGTTCTATGTTCCTTCTCAGAAAGCCTGGGAGAAAACACAGCTGAGACTGCCTTTGTGCTTCAGAGTAGATAGGATTAAGGAGAGTGAAGGCTTTGCATTGTAAAGTCAGCATCCATTGGACTTAGACATCATGGTGAAGGATCTAAATGAGTTTGCCTCCTTTGCGTTGTGGTCAGAACCACAGAGCAGTGCAAGACAAGACGCACTCATGAAATGCAGTAAAGATCACTCCCTGCCCTCTGAAAACCTCTGTTCAAAGGGTAGATCTGCACCTGGGCAGTCTTAAGCTCCACCTGTAAAACTAGTAAGGCTGTATTTTAAAAAGGAAGGGGACTGAGGATGATGATGACCTCGGGGTTCATGTCTAGCGTATAAGGGGGTGGGGCACAGGCGTTGCTTGTAGTAGAGGGAAATGGAGAATAAGAAGGTTTCCTTCTTTGTTTTGTTCTTTTGGAGGGTGTTTGGGGACAATGTTTTGCTATATAACTTTATATAATATAACTATATAGAACTATGTAACTCCAGGCTGGTCTGGAACCTGTTGTGTAGCATAGCTGGACTCAGATTTATAGCAATCCTCTTGCCTCTGCCTCCCAGCTACTGAAATTACAAGCATGGGCCACCACAACTAGCTTTTAAACAAAAGGCCCAATCTAGACTGTCCTTATCTCCCCATGTCAATTTAAATGGGCTGGGTATCTTCTTTAAGTCAAAGTTCATCTGTCAAGTTAAATAGCAAAAGCTTCTTCGACTTGTCAAACAGACCCATGAGGAGTGAATAAATTCACAAATGTGAGAATGCTTTGGAGAAGGGAAAGTGCCGAATCAAAGTTAGGTGTCATCATTAAGAACTTTCGCACCAACCACATCAACACATACAACTCAAGAAGCTGAGAAAAGTGTAGAGCCACAGAGAGCTGTGGCAGCAGGGACAGGGGCTGGCCTATGGGGAGGCTCTTGAGCAGAGCATATAAGCATTCAATGAGCATCACCATGCCTTGCCTAGGCTTGTAATTGTCCATGGTATAGGGCAGGTTTGACAGTCTATGATGCATAGAATGGGTGATCCTTCCAATTTAGGATAAAATCATAATGCATGAGAACATGTGTAGACCACATTAAATACAGGATTGGGAAATCTGGAGAAAAATAAAAAAGCCAGAAAAATTCATCTATTAGATAGAAACCAGGGTAGTTAACATATGCTATAGGAAAACCCGTGCCCAAGCAGAAAAATAGAAGAGGAACATTTAATGATTATTTCCAAAAGCAGGCAGATAGATTTGGGTGAGCCATGTCATTGCCATCTGCACTTCTTTTCCTGAAAGGAGCTAGCAGAATGCTCAAGGGTCATAGCACCAGGAATAAACATAAGCCAAGAAATGGCGTCTCGCTGCTGTGCTTGGAAGTGATTTAAGGGTGTTAAGCCCTTGGGCAGGAAGTGTTCCAGTGGCCTCTGCTATCATTACCCAGAGAGCGAGGCTTGAATGATGATGAATGGTTTTTCTTCCACCTAATCCCAGTGACATCCAAACATATGAGTGCCAGATCCTGCCTAATTGGCATTTGGCACGACAGAATGTGGCTGGTGCCCATGCTAACTGGCAGACACGTTGTCCAGTTCTCCCATCTCAGCTGTGCTATGATACATGTGGACCATCTGTCTTCCAAGGCAGAATTCCCCAATGCTAAACCGCTTTGAAGATATTTGCATGCATTTGGCGTTTCTTACCCTTCAAAAGCTAACCTGCGTACTATCTGCAAATCCCACTAACAATGTCACCCCCTGCTTAGCATTTCTACTGTCCAGGTTTGGCATAACACATTTTCTATTGTGTTTTACCTTTCGTCTCCTAGATGTAAGACTCATGGGTTGCAGGAAGAAAATGCTGGAGGACTCCTCTAAATTTCAAGCAGAGATTAGAACATAAATTAAATCTGGAAAGGAATTTTGGACCTTGATAGACAAATTCAAATCAAAGACCCTAATCCTCACGCCTCTGCCAGATGGGTCATTTATCTGCCAGAGCCCGGCTTCTTCTAACAAGAAGATTAAAGTAACACATTTTAGAGAGATAAGTAAATCATGGGAAAGACTCTTCCTGGTCACACTCGGGTCTATTTTTAGGACTGATGCAGTGTAGGCAGATTAAGGCCAACTGTCTATACAGCAAAATGCCCTGCTTTCCATAGTCGGTGGCTCTTAGGACAGTGCTGGAAGAGATGAGTGGATAGATAAAGTCAGCTTCACGCAGCTCTCTCTTCTCATGGTCCAGCCGCCACACTTGCCATCCAAGTTTCCCCTCTCAGCCTCTGTTTACTGAACTGAAAATGAATCGCTCTCTCAGAGTTATAGGTAGTTCGTTTTATCACCACCATAATTATGGTTTATTCTCTGTTACTAGACCATGGGCAGTGTCTTCCACAGCAGTACAACACAACCTGCCCACCTAAAGCACAAATCCTCCATGTTCTATGCTGTCTGAACAAGCTCCTTTCTGCAGATTTCGTATCTACAAAAAAGGCATACAGGTTTGAGCCCTTGCTCAGTGACAGTGGGGGTGGGCTGAGTTCATTCTGTGTATGGCAAGAAGCATCAATGATTTGTTAGGCAGCACACAAGAAACAGATCAAACCGATGAGCCCATTCAAAGGCAGGTTTTCCTCATGCATGATCCTGCCTGCGGTTACATATTAGATTTCCTGTCAAATCACAACCTAAAAAGAAAATTCACACATATAAACATGGACAGCCATACTTTTCTTGCTGAAAACTCCTCATTCACAAGCAATTCCACACCTATTGTTAATGCCATGAAGGGGGCATTTCCTGGGTATATGTCTAATTAGTTCCTATCCTATTGCTGTGACAAAACATCTGACAAGATCAACCTAAGGAAGGAAGGCTTTGTTCTGGCTCACAGCTCGAGGCTTCTCTCCATCACAGTGAGGAAAGGATGGCAGCTCTAGCTGGTGTGGCAGGAACATGAGACAGTTGCCCACAATGCACCCAATGTCAGAAAGCAGAGCAATGAATGCTGTCCTCACCTCCCTTTCTCTTTCTCCCTTTAGCATCCCTTACCTTCCATCCCAAGGAATGATGCCACCCACATTCAGGGTGGGACATACTTCCTTAGTTAAATTTCTGTGTGAATACTCTCACATATATAGCCAGGTGTGACTTCCCTATGTGATTTTAAATCCAGTAAAGTTGACAGTGAAGGCTAATCTTCACAAGTCCATCCCTTGTCAACTTGACACCCAGCTGTATTACCTTAAAATCCCAATATTCCATTTGTAGTCTTCAAGTCTCACGTTTATCTGACAAAGCAAAATGCATTCATCCCAACTTCATAGTTTCTATGGTCTTTAATAGTTTCAGTACTATTTAAAAGTCCATAGAAGTATGGTGTTGGCCAGACATGGTATTGCATACCTTTAATCTTAGCACTTGGGAGGCAGAGGCAGGTGGTTTTCTGAGCTTGAGGCCAGCCTGATCAACATAGTGAGTTCCAGGACGGCCAAGGACATGGAGAGACTATGTCTCAAAAAGCTACAGCCACCACCACAGCCATATACATACACACACACACACACACACACACACACACACACACACACACATGCACAAACACACATGTGCAAATAGTCCAAAGCCTCTCCTTAGACTCAAGATAGTCTCTTGATCATAAACCCTTATTTAAAAAGTCATATACCTTCAAATTACAATGGTACACAATACTCTCATCCAGAAGGAAAGATAAGACAAAGGAAGAGTGAAAACCAGTGGGGAGAACACCAAATCCTGCCGCTTCCTATTCTACATCAGGGATCTGGGTGGCATTCTATGGGCACCAACAGCCTTGGGTGGACCTGCCCCTCTGGTTCTGCTGCCTCCAAATCACCAGTTCTCTCTTGGATTTCATCTACTCTGGATGCAGTTTTCCTAGGCAGACATCAACAGTTCTGACATCTTCAACAACCTGGGATCTCTATTGCCACATAAATCTCACCTTAACAGCTTCATACAACGGCATCTAAGGACCTTCTTTTGGGAAATCCAATCTTGTCACATAATGGCCTGGCCTTCTGGAACCTTGGTCAAGTCTCCATAACACTTTCCATGCCTCCAAAATCAGCACCATGTGTGCCAGTCGACCAGGGCCCATTGTCAAGTTAAAGTATGGTGTGGCTCTACCACAGATAACATCATGCCCTCTGTACATTTTGGAAGTCTAATCTGAAAAAAAAATGTAAGATAAAAATAACAAATGCTTTCTTTTAACTGGCTGGGTTTTGTTCTGTTGTTGTTGTTATTGAGTAGAGAACATGATGTTCGGTAATGTTCTTGATTCTATCTCTTCCCTTTCAAGTGAATTTGCATGTTTCCAGGCTGGAGCCTTCAGTGGGTAGAGTCTTGATTTCGAGCACTGTCCCTAGAGTTCAGGACAGAACTCCAGAGTTCCCTTCCATGGTGATAGTCTCTTTAAGAATTATAGTTACTACCTTGTCCAACATTAAGCCTGCTGATACTCCTATTCTAGCCAAGCTGGTCATTTCCCATAACTTACTGTTCCCTCTCCCTCTCTTTTCATCTCCCAAGCTAAGAACAGTGAGCATTTGCCATACACACCTTGGATATTATGGTGCCCCAAATTTTCCTTTCTGAAAAGCTTTAGTCCATGGCAATTCAATCCAGGCTCTCTCAAGTCATGGTGTGGAGACATGGGTGGCATGCAAACACATTCTTCACTAGAAGAGAGCACAATGGGCTCTAGCCTGCTGTCTGCTCTAATCCTAATTCTTCTTGGAAAACTTGTGAGCACAGTCTCCTCTCCAACACTCTGAGCATTCTGGTCTTCCACACTCCCACCAGAATAGCCCACTAAACTCTGCTGACAACAGTCTCCACTCTACAGTCCAAATTCTACATTCCTTCTACAAATCACAAAAATAAATCCAGTCCTGGTACTTATTTTCTATATTAATGACTTTTCTCTCTTTCTCTTTTTAATTTTTTGTGACAAAGTGCCTGACAAGGGCAGCATGAGGAAGAGTTTGTTTTGGTGTACAGTTTAACTGTCAAGTTTGTCATGGTTGGGGTGGTTGGTCTCCCACCCTAGCTGTGGTACCAGGAGGATGAGGCAACCCTTTGTCCTGAGTACTGTCAGGAAACCACCTGAGATTAATTCTGGAGCTCACCTCACTTTTTTTTCTCTTCCCATTTTCATGGTGTCTGGGCCCATAGAAAGATGCCACAGATTCATGTGGTTATCCCTCCAGAGTTAAACTTCCATGGGAACATCTCACACTCAGACATGTCTCTTCTTGGAATCTAATCCAGAGTAGTTGACTGAAAATTAACAGTCAGAAGCTAGGTGTGGTGGCACATGCCTTTAATCCTAGCACTTAGGCAAAATCAGGCAGATCTTTGTGAGTTCAAGGCCAGCCTCATCTATATAGCAAGTTTCAAGACATTCTGAGCTACATAGATAACAATCAGAGCATGTCTGTTTTTATTTTTGTTCTCAAAATGTCTATTTAGTTAGGAAGAAATGATGGAAGGACTCTCTGGGTACCTAACTAATATGCCACAAGTTCAGTTTAGAGATTAGCTTTTAGTCATGCGCTATATATTTTCTCCATTACTAGATTATCTCATTTATGCCAAGTATAGTGGGAATATGGTATTAGACTCACTGCTGTGCTCAGAATTTTTATTATAAATGAGAAGCAGCCACTTGTGCTATGCGGTCCTTATAGAGTTATATGTGTAAGCTTCTAAGTAGAAGACTGAAGCCTATGAATTTATTTCAAATATGCTTTTTGCTTCTGACTTGAATAGGAAATTCTGCTAGATTAAAAGTCACTAAGAGTATGCACTTGTAGATCTATAGCTTACCAAGAGCAATATAATGGAATACACCAAACTCTCTGACCTTTTAAGGACTGATTTACCGTATTCTCAATTGTCCTAGATCCTGTTTTCTGGTCTGTTTTGGTGTCTTTGGATACCAGCCTGTGTGGACTTCTTGTATTCTGAAGGAGAAGGAAGCTTTGGTATAACAGTGTCCATAAAACCAAGTAGATCATGTATCTTTTTAGATAGCCATCCTTTTCCAAAGGCAAAAGGTTTGTTGTTACCTATTTTTAATAAAAGGTCAAAGGGTCAGACTTGTGGAAGATAATAAAAAAAATATCCAGCCACATTAGGACTTAGTATACAAATTAGTTCACCGCCCTAAAATTTATCCTCCCTGGAAATACCTCTCTCTCTCTCTCTCTCTCTCTCTCTCTCTCTCTCTCTCTCTCTCTCTGTGTGTGTGTGTATAGCATATATATGGATATACACTTCAACAGTGTTTTGAACTCAAATTGTGACTTGACAGGAGAGATTTAGGAAATGCAATTATAAATGTGGACACGATTTCCTGATTGATGTCACAAACCATCATGCAGGAAGGTAGACATTAACGACCAACTTGATTCATTCATCACTCTGTCAGAAAATCATAGTTGACAGCATCTTTCATACCCTACAATACCTGGTGTATATAGATATCCCTGTGAGGTTGGCAAGAGAAGTCATGAGGCCTAAGCAATTTCCCAATTGCAAGTTCAGACCCTGTCGGCCCCCTCTGATTGCATGCTTTAAGAGAAAACACAGCCAGATACCTGATTGACAAATTATCCATACAGTGCCACCTATCATGAAATGTTTGTAACTGCATGTTCTCACAATAAGTTCCTGGCAAAAATAGATGTTTTGGAGGCTTTTTGGTTTTTTGTTTTTCTTTTTTAAAATTCATTCCACATGATTCAATTCATCTATAATTATTAAAATGTATTTAACCTAAAATAATCAACTTTATCTAAAAATACTAGAAAGTACATATCACAGTAGAAACATTGTAGAACATCAAGATAAACATAATGGGATGAACATGTTTATCTAATTATGCTACCTTCAGTGCACACTAAAACTGCATTAAGAGATAATTTTATAGATGTGATCTAGAAAGGGCTTGGACTAAGAAGATAACAATTATCTCAGAAAGTTGGCCATATGTTTACAGTTGTAACAGATCTGAGGAACTGCTCAAAGACCAACCAAGTGGCATGCAGGAATCACCCTGAGCTATTCCATAGAAACCATAAAAGTCTTAGTAATTGACAATGCTGGGTTCCTCCAGCTGTAGGCGTGACAAAACAGAATAAAATAGGGGTTGGCAGCTCTTGAAATATATGTCAGGATCCCTATCTGAGAGAAGAACAGACTAAATGAAGATAGCATAGAATAGGTGCAGGCAGAGCAACCATTTTGAAAATAAGATCACAGACTGCAACACATAGAAACACGTTTTTCCTGCATTTGACCTACACTCTGCATTTTTTGTGCAAAACATTAGACAGGGAATCCTGAAGATTAGGGATCACTCCCAGAGAGACAAAGGCAGATTTTTCTGCCTCGTCAACCACAGGGTTCTCAAACCCATTCATCTAAGTTCATTAAAGTAACCCAGTGAATGGTTTCGTTCTGCTGAATAAAAAATATAAATAGGCAATAGTTACTGGGCATAGGAGGAAACTCCTTTTCATGTAGAGATAAGGGGGAAAGTACCAACAACAAAGATAAATATAAGGCGAGAGTTAATTAAATATAGATATAATTTTATCCTTAGAAAGGTAACAATATATATTCAACTTTGAAGTAGGAGCAAGTGTCATTTTTAAAAAACATGCCAGTTATCATGAATTAGCTTTTTGATATTAAAAAGACCATAGTAGAAACACAACACTGAAATAGGAGGTGGGAATAGAACTAAAGATAGTTAAGAGTCAAACAAGCAAGTGAAAAATTGTAGGAATGTGTGTGTGTGTGTGTGTGTGTGTGTGTGTGTGTGTGTGTGTGTATATATATATATATATATATATATATATATATATATATATAGGCTAAAAGTTTTAAATCTGATAAAACAATGTTCTAGAAAGAAGAAAACATCATAAAATACATTTATGAAATTTATCCCAAACAGGCTAATAACTTTCATACCCAACCATTACCAAAGCAGAGGGTAAAGACAAAATTATGTCAAGAAAAATAATTGTGAAATTTTCATAAGTTGGAGGCAAGTATACTGAAAATTCCTAGATAGACAAAAGTGAAATAGGACACATAGCTGTTTTTTAGATGATGAATTAGAAAAGATTTCAATATTTCCAACAACCATGCTGGAAATAAAAAAGACAGTGAAATCAACTTTATAAAAGAAAATTAGAAATTCTACCAAGAGTGCTCTACCCAACTAAAATAGGATGTATGCAAGTGAATGTGACTCATTTTCAGACACGCAAAGTTCAGAAAATTCAACACTCTTAAATCTTTCCACAGAAAGCTACGAACTACAACTGAAACTAAAATGAAAAATACATCCATGAATCAGCAAGCATAGCATGTGAGAATAAGAGAACATAGGAATAAGTTAGAAGTAAAAGTAATAAGAATCCATCAGATTCTAGTCTAGTAGATCAGAAGGCTCCCAGAAAGACGTCAAGACATTGCAACTGAGAGCACTTGCATTTGAACACATTACAGTGAGATTCAGGATACTGGTGGACAGTTTGGATGTGTCCTAGAGTTATGTGAAAAGAAATTATTAAATGATAAATAAGACACTTATTAAACTCAAAGGAAGTTAGAAAGTTAGACATTGTGCGAGATAATTGTTGTGTTACTACACAACTTGTCTCCTGTGTATGTATAGGATACATAGCCATGTGTAGTATCAGCTTTTAATACAGTGCTCCCATTTGTGCTGGGGGAGTAGATATAAGAAAGAATGGTGCCCTATTCTTTCATGATGGGAAGTTTTTTTTAAAAACATAAACAAGAAAATTGTTTTGAGAATTGGAAGTAGACATGGAAGCATCAGTTGAAACATTAGCAAGTCTTAGCTCCTAATCAATGAGAAATCGGGGTGCTTATTTCTTGTCTCATTACCTTGAGACAAGTCATTTTTAGAAAGCAGCTTTAGAAATGCCATGAATTGAGAAATCCACGCTTGGCTTCCAGACCATGCTGATGTTCACCACATCATTCCCCCATCCCTCCTCATTTGGAATTTCATGTATGCATCAAAAGCAAATTATGCACATGACTTAGCGGTACTCCTTGGAGATTCTCTTCATTATTTACCCTTGGTCTCTCTTCATGTCTTCCTTCCAAGCTCAGTCTACCAGTATTCAAAATTCCAGACCTGGTCAGCAGAATTGTGGCCATGTTTTAATGGGTCTTTTTGTGTATATGAGTGTTTTTGCCTGTATGTATGTCAATACACATCCTTGTCTGGTGCCCATGAAGGCTAGAAGAAAGCACTGGATCCCCTGGAACTGGAGTTACAGATGGTTGTGAGTTATCCTATGGAACTTGGAAATGGAACCTGCAGGAGCAACAGTGTTCTTAACCAGTGCTCATAACCTAAATATTTTCGAAGGCAAGGAGCTGATGGACACATATCTGGTTTCTGCCAATGCAGGGCACATAGAGGTGGATTCTTGATAAAAATGTTTATTGAGGACTGCCATCAAGGAGGACATTAGTTTTCATGTGAATTCAAGACATCTTCCTCTACTTGGATAGACTTGAGGTGCAAATATCTTTTTCTAGATGCCTGGAACAGAAGAGTCATTCCAGAAAGTTCTATTAGAAATAGTCTGTGTATGTGCTAATACAACCCTGATATAGAAGAGTCAGTCAAAAAAATTTTTCCATGATCCAGCGTTCCTTTCCATGATCAGAAATCCTCTTCTTTATTCATTGACCCTCAAGGCCCATGGCATGGCCTCAGACTGTGCCTTTACCCTGAAACTCTTCCAGAGCCTTTCCATATATTATGTGGGTAAACTACACATCGCTGAATGACATGCCACTGTATGTCAGAGCACCTCTGGAAAATGTCAGAAAGCCACAGATAAATTTTGAGTTTCAGTCTTCCCGGTCCTACAGGGAGCTATCAGAAGAGTGACAGCCACTGTCTGTCCCAAGGGTAAGAAAGACCCAAATAGCCGGGCATGGTGGTGCACTCCTTTAATCCCAGCACTTGGGAGGCAGAGACAGGTGGATTTCTGAGTTCGAGGCCAGCCTGGTCTACAGAGTGAGTTCCCGGGCAGCTAGGGCTACACAGAGAGACCCTGTCTCAACAAACAAACAAACAAACAAACAAACAAGAAAGACCCAAATAGAGGGAGAGTGTGGTGCATGTCCATGACCTCAGTACAAAACCATATGACATTTGAGAGTTTATGACAAATATGTTGCTGTATAAAAATGACCAGACATTTAAATGGCCCATGGGGACCATCATATGGTCAAGTCACTTTCCTCTGGGGTCTCTTTAAAGATGGTTGCTCTCTAGTGAAGCCAGGTCTATTTTCCCTTTGCAGAACCAGTTTCTTTTTCCACTGAACACAGCGAACACTGGGTTTCTTCTGAAGAGCTTCATAGAGAAGTGTTACATTTCATTCCCCGAGGGGCTATCTTTCCCTACGTAGACTCCAAAAGGGGTAAAAGTTTGTGTTCTCATAAATACCTTAAGGTATATTATGTGACCCATATGGACAGTGGAAAATATACCAGTCTCTATAAAGAAAACAGGTCAGGGAATTTATTTTTAGCCTTTGTCTTTACCCTTTAAATTTCATTTCTTGGAAGAAAAAAAACCCTCAATGATATGGGCACAGGGGAAAAATTCCTAATCAGAACAGCAATGGCCTGTGCGGTAAGATCAAGCATTGACAAATGGGACCTTATAAAATTGCAAAGCTTCTGTAAGGCAAAAGACACAGGCAGCAAGACAAAAAGGCCACCAACAGATTGGGAAAGGATTTTTTTACCAATCCTAAATCTGATAGGGGACTAATATCCAACATCTCCAAAGAGCTAAAGAAGCTGGACTCCAGAAAAATGAATAACCCCATTAAAAATGGGGTACAGAGCTAAACAAAGAATTCTCAACTGAGGAATTCTGAATGGCTGAGAAACATCTGAAAAAATGTTCAACATCCTTAATCATCAGGGAAATGCAAATCAAAACAACACTGAGATTTCACCTCACACCAGTCAGAATGGCTAAGATCAAAAATTCAGGTGACATCAGATGCTGGCGAGGATGTGGAGAAAGAGGAACACTCCTCCATTGCTCGTGGGATTGCAAGCTTGTACAACCACTCTGGAAGTCAGTATGGCATTTTCTCAGAAAATTGGACATAGTACTACCGGAGGATCCAGCAATACCTCTCCTGGGCATATACCCAGAAGATGTTCCAACTGGTGATAAGGACACATGCTCCACTATGTTCATAGCAGCCTTATTTATAATAGCCAGAAGTTGGAAAGAACCCAGGTGGCCCTCAACAGAGGAATGGATACAGAAAATGTGGTACATTTACACAATGGAATACTATTCTGCTATTAAAAAATAAATTTACGAAATTCTTGGGCAAATGGATATATCTGGAGGATATAATCCTTAGTGAGGTAACCCAATCACAAAAGAAGTCATTGGATATGCGCTCACTGATAAATGGATATTAGCCCAGAAACTTAGAATACCCAAGATACAATTTGCAAAACACAAGAAAATCAAGAAGGAAGACCAGCACATGGATGTTTCATTCTTCCTTTGAATAGGAAACCAAATACCCATGAAAGGAGTTACAGAGACAAAGTTTAGAGCTAAGACGAAAAGATGGACCCAACAGAGACTACCCCACCAGGGGGGATCCATCCCATAATCAATCACTAAACTCAGACACTATTGCATAGAACAGCAAGTATTTACTGAAGGGACCCTGATATAGCTGTCTTGTACAGAAGTGGATGCTCACAGTCATTTATATGATGGAACACAGGGCCCACAATGGAGAAGCTAGAGATAGAACCCCAGGAGCTGAAGGAGTCTGCAACCCTAGAAGAGGAACAACAATATGAACTAACCAGAACCCCCAGAACTGGTGTCTCTAGCTCCATGTGTAGCAGAAGATGGCCTAGTCAGCCATCATTGGGAGTAGAAGCCCCGTGGTATTGCAATCTTTATATACCCCAATATAGGGGAACGCCAGGGCCAAGAAGTGGAAATGGGTGGGCAGGGGAGCAGGGCGAGGGAAGGGGAGAGGAAACTTTCAGGATAGCATTTGAAATGTAAATTAAGAAAATATCTAATAATTAAAAAAAACTGTATTTACCATCCCTCATTGTGGCCTAATGCTTCATATTCCTTCTGGTATGGGCTATTTTATTTTAAATCATCGCTAATATATTAGCCCACTTGAATTTACAGAACTGGAAAGCTGGAAAAACAATCTTAAGGAGGCCTGTCGTTGACAAATAAGTCCTTGACTTACTGCTGGTAGGAATGTGCACAGTCTTAGCTGGTTATGAACTTGTTTAGAAAGACAATGCATTTCCATTTACTTGGTGGTTTGGTTGGTTTAGCGTTTGTGTGTGTGTGTGTGTGTGTGTGTGTGTGTGTGTGTGTGTATGTGTGTGTGTGTGTGTGTGTGTGTGTGTGTTGTGTGTATGTATGTGTGCTTGTTGCAACATGTAGAGGTCAGAGAACAACTCCCCTTCTACCATGTGTAACTTGGGAATCAGACTCAGCTCAAGTAATATAGCAAGCACCTTTATGGTCTCAGTCATTTCACAGGCTCCGGCTTTGTTTTCTTTTACCTTTTGGGGAGGGGACTGAACTCATGACCTCCTACCTGTTAGGTAAATGTACCCCCACTGAATTACAATATCTATCTCCTTCCTACATCATTTCTCAATGTTAGCAGCATTCTTCCCCTGTAGGTTACATGGAAGCAAAGAAAATCTAAGAGTCTGTTCTCTACCCCCACACCTTGACCAGTCGAAGGCATTTTTCACACATTGTACAAAGTATGAAATATGTTTTGAAATTGAACTCCTGACCCTTTAAGTGACACACCTTCTATATTATGCATTGACTCATCCTAATTTTCACAGTGGCATCTCTTGACTTTGCCAAACCTCTGCCATTAGCTTGGTGCATCAAGAATCTTGAATACTTGTCCCTGTTATTAGCAGGTAAAACTGTGGAGTGGAAAGTATCTGATCACTCACATTCTTCGGCATTTTTTTGTCTGGCCATTCTGCAAACCTACACATTGTTGTTAATCAAATTTAGATAAGTATAATCCAGCAAGGTGTCTCAGTAGGTGAAATCATTCTCCCACTGCAAGCCTGTCTCCTTCGGTATGATTCTGAGAACCATCAGTGGAAGAAGAGAATTAAATCCTGGCACACACATTCCCACACCTGCATTCATACATATGCACACTCACTAATAATAATAAGTAAAAATTTTAAAATAAAATTAGAAAATTCCCTTCCCTGGGGATTGTTTTGTTTGTTTGTTTAACATAAATAATCTTCAGAAGCGCCAACTCATGTAAACTCCTAAATTGTTTCCTGACTGTGACCTGCATTTAATATTATGCTAAGGGTCTGCAATTATAGCTTAGGGTTTCAGTGCCTGTATGTAATGTTCATCCTGAGTGAGGCCCTTGACTCAATGTTCAGCACCAAAAGTGGGGTAAGGGGGAAAGCTAATTAAAATATTAGATGTCTATGAAACAATAAAGGTAAAAGATTATCTAAAAGTCAGATATGTAGATTCTTAACTAGATTTGTATTTAATTTAGCAATTTTGCCTATGTCTCTGTTTAATTTTGGTATTTGCCTTGGTTTTTACTGACAAAGACACTAGGCATATAGCCCAGTGGTAGAATACTTGCTTAGCATGTGTGAGACACTGTATTCAAATCTCAGCATGAAAACGTATAAAAAGTAAAGAGGCATATTTGCCTATTTTAATTATTACGTTTTTAATTAAAATTTAAAAAGATTTGTCAGAACTGGAGATGAGGGCTTTGCATCTTCTAGGCCTGGGTCATAGTGTAACCACAGACTGAGCTCACTGGGACCCATCAAATCACCGCCCAAGATTGGTTGCTTTCTGCCTTCCAGCTCCCAGAGCACATTAGTCCTTATTCTGGGTCATATCCTGAAGACAACTTTTTCCAGGCCATAGGAGGGGTTGGAATTAGCCCTCCAACATTGCAGAAGCCCTCCTAAAAGTAGACATGTGTGCAGCAAAACAAAAAAAAATTGATAATAAATAAATTAGATAGATAATAAATCAAATAGATGATAGAGAGAGAGAGAGAGAGAGAGAGAGTAAGTGGTTCATAGCCTCTTAAATGTGGTTTTGTCACATTCCTGACCTTATTAATGAAAGAATGGAATTTTGTACATTACCCATTGATCTGAAATATAATGATTTCATGGGAAGATGACATTTGTACATTATGTAGCCTTCATTTTGTGATCTGTGTTCAATATAGACAACAAAATTATTCACAAACAAGTTTCAAAGTCTCAATTAATCACAGCGTTCAGTCTCAACACAGGCTCCCTTAATGTAGCAACAATGCATACGTTGAGATACTGACCTTGCATTTGCCTGGGAAGATGGCTCAAAGGTGACATTCTGCACATACTGCATTTGTGGAGGACTGGAGTTTGCTTATGAGCCCCACATTGAGTAGCTCACAGTCACCTGTAAGTCTATCTCTAGGGGTCTCTGATACCTCTACCTCTGTCAACACTACCTCATGCGTATACACTCACATAGAAACATAAAATTCAATAAATTGTTCTTTTGAAAACTAATGTACCATCTCTAACATAGTGACATCTACTTTACACTGGCTTTGGTTTTGGTGTCACACCATCCTCTATTTATACATTTCATATTCCATTAAAAGGAATGTACACCCAAGCTTCCACTTACCTGGGAACTACAGTAAACACCTACTTCCCGGCATTCACACCCACCCAGAAGTTAGTTATATTACCATACTTTCTTAGCATGGAGTTAACTTTCTGTACCCTAAGGGATGGTCATAACGAGACACAGAGTCCTATAAAGCTGCTATTTGCATGGGATAAAAGACCAAATACTCTTGTCCTGGGTGACCCTCTACTTTCAGAGCAATTTATTTTCTAATTTTAATGACTCTAATCATGTAAAAGAATCTGACCAGGTGAGGAGCATTATGGAAGACCCCAGGAATGGCAGAACTGGGCCTGTATACACTGTTATGCCAGTGACTGTTCAAGGGGTGAAGAGGTATGTTCTTGCCAGAATGTGAGCTCTTTGAAGGCAGGCTCTTCTGTATGCATTTCCTGTGCTTTATCTGTCTGTGTATGCAGCACATGCTGAATACATTGTTAAATAAATAGAAAGTGAAGAGAGAGGGAAGAAAGAAAACAGAAAAAGAAGAATGAAGACCAGGTAAAGTACTATTTAGCAAGCCACAAAAATCACAGAAAACTGAATGATTGTTGGGGGTGAATCTTGTATGAAATTTGGCCTTAAGCGTTCTATCAAAAATGTTTTTGAACCATCTAGAGAAATAGCTTTGGCACTAAGCTAACTGGTTTACTTATAAAATTTGTGATCAGTCAAAGGGGTGTATGCATCCCCCCCATTAAGGCTTGTTTTAGTCTTTCTAATGGACATGTGACCAGGATGGTTGCTGTGTTAAGTGATGGGTATTTGAAAGTGTAGATGACAGTGCTTGTTGAAAACTGGTCACACACAAGCATAGCCTGCAGGCAAGTCGCTACTGTGGGTCACAAACGTGTCAGTTAAAGCCTTTGTATCATCTTTTTCATCTCCAAATAAAAGACCTCTTGCTACTTTTCCTTGTCACTTACAAAAAATGATCAAGACCCACAGTGGAGTCCAGTTTTAGCAGTTTGTGGCACAAATACATGTTTCTATTCGAACATCTGCTTAGATATTTCTTTCTGCTCTGGCAAAATAATTTAGTACTGGTACTTGATGAGGAAGCCCTGTGACTTGTGTTCAGCCCCTGGAACTCACGTAAAGATAGAAAAAAAACCTACTACACAGAGCTGTTGAATCATCCCCACGTGTTCCATCCAACCCCCTGCACCATGCATGTACATAGACAATAATGATGATGGTAATGATAAATAAAAATGAAAAATGAACATGTTCCTTTCATAGAATAGACAGTCTCTTTAGAGAGCCAATAGTCAGGCTTCATTCATTCATTCATTCATTCCTGAGTAATATTATCATTGATTTAACTATATTATTCCCAGAATTTTATATCAGTTATCTTGAAAAATATAGTAGGTATGAAAAAAATTTACTGTGATAAAATGTTATGGTTAATTCTGCTCTTTATAAATGGCACACCTCTTCATTAAAAGCCTTAATGACATGTATATTCTAAATTAATAGCTCTGTTCCTGCCAGTGCAGCTAGCCAACGGAATTAAGTATGTATATAAATATTTAACTGCCATAGCATTCAATACATTGTCACTTATACTTAAAAATATTTGAAACAGATTTAATAACTGATAATAATAGATTGTTGCTTAATCTTATAATTTTATGTTTTATTATATAGAAAATATAAGTAGGTGTATATTTTAGGAGTTCAAGTTAAGCACTGATCTTAGAAAATTTCGTGATAAAAATATAACATATTATTCATTTAATTCAGAAGAAATTACTGAACTATGTTAGATATATATGCATATATTTGCATCCTATTAAAATGCACACATGTGTATGTGCGTGTGCACACGTGCATAAACACAGTTACACACATGCGCACACACACACACATGCGCACACACACATGCGCACACATACACACACACACACACACATGTATAGGCACACCTACCTTTTTGATGATACACAGCAAAGCCTCCAAAGGTTGTTCTTTTAAAGGAACAATTACATGTTTAGAAAACTATTTGTTTTCTCTCTGCTTATCTCAAATTCCTTCCTATATTCCTTCTATGAAGATATAGCACTTTTAAATGACCAATAAAACTGTTCCAACAAGATAATAAGATATTCTACCCCTAACCTTTACCAACACCATCCTCATTTGCCATTCATTTTCTGTTATTTTGAAGCCTGGACTGTTAAAGTTGAAGAAACATGCTGTGGTTAGGCCTCTGCATGCCTGCGGCTGCTGAGGCAAAGACTCAGGATTTCCTGGGTCCTTGTAATGCGGCTTCAGATCGTACTCTCTAAATATGTACAATTTCTATCTTTGAATTTTACATCTGTAATGCTGAAATAAAAAATGTTCTTAATGGTTAGCAGTATCTACTTCAAAATGTTGTAAAAAAAGACAGATGTCTGGGTTTAATCATAGTGTGAAAGTCATATTTTTCTATTTGGAGTAAACTTGCAAATACAAACCCGGATCTCTCACCTTCCCTTCTGTATGCTTTCAGTTTGTTATGTATAGCACAAGTCATGCGTTGTTATCTTCATTTTGTCTAAGGGGAAAATGATTTGAGCACTTTTAATTTAAAGTTAAATAATTATTCATTATTTTATTATGAAAGTAAGAGCAATTTATATTCTTAATGAAAAATTTGGAAAGCCATCTCAGGGTGATTTACCCAGAGTTAACCCTTCTTTTTAAATTTATGAACTTGATGTTCATTCTTATATTTAAAAGGAGAAAGTCTGTGTTTAAATCATCTGAGAAGTCAAGGAAGCATCAGAATTACCTCTCCTTAATTCTGGTAGGAATAGTGGCAATACACAGCATGATCCTAGACAAGTGTGGGTCCATATTAACACAGAACTATGTCCTCTGTCTTCTCCTTGGATGCCGCAGAGGGTTTTGTTTGTTTGGGATGGATCAGTGCAGGCTGACCCCACCCATAACCTCCGGCTGAGCCTCTCACATGCCTCGAAATCCATTTTCTCCAGGGCAGATGTCAGTGGATGGATTCATGCGCTACCTGAGCGGAGAGGAAAATGGAGTCGTTTCACCTGAGAAACTGGATCTAAACGAAGACATGTCTCAGCCCCTGTCTCACTATTTCATCAATTCCTCGCACAACACCTACCTCACAGGTACGATGTAACTCCTGTTATTCAGCAGCTCCCACCAGGTTTTACTTTCTTGTGTTTGCTGTCGGAAAATGGATGTTTCCTTTGTCCTGGGCATGGCCTCTGGGGACTTGGGGTGTCTTGCTGACCTCTCTGGGTAGAAGCTGTCCTGTGATTTATTTGTGAAGTTGTGCCATCCCCTCTGTACAGTTTGTGTTGTTTTCAAGTCTCCTAGACGGTAGTGGCATCTGATGTTTTCTGACCCATGGAATTTTGAGTAATAGGATTAAGTGTACAGGCATTTCCAAAGGGAATAGTGTTCAAATGCCTGTTAAGGGGCAGGAAGCCTTGTACTATACCCAACACCACAAAAAAGAACAAAGCCACTGGCAACCCTAGCTAGTTCTCTGTGCTGTATTCATCTCTAAGGGCTCTGAGTCCCCTCAGAAATGTCTGAGAAGCAAATGATTTTTCATGCAAGGTGAAACAGGGGTTTGGATAAACAAACAGACATTTTCTAAATGACAGATTTAGTTGCAAATATATAATAAAGTAAGAGAAAATAATGTCTTACATTGATCTGAAAGTGAACATTGGCAAGGTTTTTGGGAAATCATCAGAAAGAAACAAGTTTTTATCTCTAATCACAAGCTTTAAAGTGTCCTTGGAGAAAAGCAGCTGCAGGTTTAAAAAAGAAAAGAAAAGCTTTGATAAACAAACATACTACTTTCCCTGCTTTGTAATCCTAACAGATGTAAGACATCTGAAGTCTGGAGTGTTCAATGGTGTCTGAGGGAGGCAAATGGGCCTCATACCTTCAAGGTTGTGTAGACACGCTCACTCGTGGAGCTGGTCTGGGCATGGTCAGTTTGTGCTGCAGGCTGGACTCGCACTGATACACATAAAGAGATTCAAGTACTGGATAGACATGTGGCATGTAAGAAAATGTCAATCTATTGATGGGTGACAGGTCAGAAGTCTTCTCTAGACTTCTCTAATATCTCCTTTGCTCCCATCTGAAGTACATATGTGCTGTTCCTACCCTAAGTGAGAAACAGGCTTGAGCAGACGTAGCACCATAACCTTGAGACAGCCAGAATGGGCTATCTCAGGGTCATCTAAACAGTCGGAAACCATCTAGTCAGTACTACAGTATATGACTTCTACAGCACTGCAGTTTAGAGGCTTGTGACAATCACACAGCTTGCATGCCATTTGTGACCCATTTTTTGGTGGTGTCTACTAAGAAAAACTCATATCCACAAAATTAAGTGTTGCTTGGCTCATTCTAAGCCTTATTCTACTCACTCATCACCAATCCAGTGCAATGGTATATAATAATGCCCGTACTGGGTCAGGAATTTGAACAGTGAAGGAGAGCACAGCGCATCTATGGTCCTAGGGTGTCTTAGATTTCTCCTGGGAATAGTATCAGGAAGTGGGAGATGACATAAACCACTTCTGTGATAGAAACTTCTGTTACCATCTCCTACGTGTCTGCCAGTTCAACTGAAATGACTCAGAGCTATGAACCTGTTGTTTGAAAGAGGCTTCACTGCATAGCCTGGTTTCCCTGTATCATGACAACCCCGGGAAGGTAACCTTGTTACATGGACTTGGCTCTGCCAGAACAAACACCCTAAATCGGGAGAAAGCTTACCTATCTTTTGCAACTTGTCTTCTAAAGCTCAGTGGGCTCTATTATTTCTGCCATTTGTTGGAAGTCATGAGTCCACCTGGGTCCATAGAGAGGGGACGTAGCTAGGCCCTCAGTGAGAAAATCTGAAAGAGTTAAGACCTGCTTTAAGACTACTGTAGACCTCATAAATTTAAGAATGGGATGTGCAGAGACAAACAGATCTTTACAATTCCAAGGACAGCCTGGGTCTATATAGCAAAATCCAGGACAACCAGGGCTGCATAGTGAGACCTTATCTAAAAACAAACAAGCAAAAACCAAACAAACAAAAAACCAACAAAAAGAATTAAAAACACAAAGTCATTTTAAAAAAAGAGAAAAAAACAGTGTCTACTCTGCCACCTTCCTCAGACTCAGCTCATTAATTCTACAAACAAACAAACAAACAAAGACCACACACACTCAACCATGTCTATCACCCTTTTATAAAGGATTTTCCCCTTCTAAATGGACTCTCAACTTTGTTTGGTACTACTGACCTATTTGTAAACTTGGAGAAGACTATGGACCCTTCCAGAATGTAAATATATGAAATAAAGTATCTAGCATTTAAAAGAAAATACAATTCACGGATAATTATAATAATCATTAAAATAATTTATACTAAAGTAACTTATATTTTAGTTAGCAAATTTTAAATGCATATAAGCACTGTGTTTTTTTATTTGTGCAACAATTGGACTAAATTGTTAAATATCTGTGATTTCTGTTAGTAACAAAGTCACAGACTTTGCCAATGCGACTGTGACTTGTGACCTATATTTACAACTGGAAAAAAGGTCACAATTTGTGTGGATGCTGTTTTTTTTCTTTTTTTTTTTATTTAACATAAGTTCAAGGAAGTGTATCAAATGCCAAATTAAAAATACAGTTGTAGTTTTCCTGGCTGTGGTTGTACCTGCCTCTAACCCTACCTAACACTTGAGAGACAAAGGCAGGCAGAATTCTGTGAGTTCCAGACCAGCCTAGATTTATACTGAGTCCCAGGTCAGCCAGACCTATGTGGTGACTGTTGCCTGTCTCCAAAGTGAAAAGGAAGAGAAAAGAAAAATAAACTTTTTTAACTAAATCCAAGGAACTGTAACTTGAAAAGATACTGCTTACAACAAAGTCTTGTTTTTATCACATACTTTTTTTTTAAAAGTGTGCCTAACTGTTGTACACAAGGAACTTTCAATACTGAGTGACATAATGGTAATTCTTTGACATCCAAACAATGTCTCCAGCATTTGCATTTCTGTTTTTGTTTCCCGTGTCTCTGCGATGGCACAGTGATTAGCATCAATACTAATTATATATGCATCCTCTCTTCTGCCATCCTGGAGTGTATCACTCCTCATCTTTCTGCATGTTACATGTATGTGTGGCCCTCCTTTGACGGTTTGTTCTCTCACTCACAGCCTTTCCCCTTGGACGCTCAGGTGGCTTTGTTGTCCCTTTTAGGGAGCTTGTTGACAGGACTTGTGATCTTTAAAAATGCCTTGCCTTTGAGACTCACCTGTAGTCAGGCCAAATCAGACTCCATCTTCCCCCCCCCCCCCGCTGCCCCCCAACACACACCTTTACGCACTTACATGCATGCAAGCATGTGCACAAACACACACACTGAGACCTGGTCCCTTTTTCATGGGGGAAAAAAAGTACTTTGATAGCAATGTGGACCCTGCACCATGAAGCATCATTTCCAAATGATTTTTGTGACAAGTTCTACCCAAATCTAGAAAAGAAACTTCTTATTTGTTACTTCTTGAAGGATGCTTCACAAAGATATTTCCACTTCTAACTTCCAACATAAAGTATTAATTCTATAGCTGAGCATCGTCAGTAATTTTAGTATGCCACTAATTACATATAGTTACTGACAACCCTAATACTATGCAATTGCTGATGATATCACCATAATACTTGTAGGAAAATTATTCACTATTGAAACACACAGTAATATAGTTCAAATTTTCCTTGATGTTTTCTTTTTATAAATGCATTTCAGCAAAGTCTCTTTTACACGAGTTAATTTCTTGACTATAACTTATATCTTCCTCCCTCCACATAACTCTGTAACCTGGCCACAAACGCTGGTGCACAGGTTTCAGTGAAATCAGAAAACAGAACTACTTTTTTGTCTAGTTATACCTTTCTTGGGTGTGTGCCTAAAGAAACCCAACTCAGCATACAAGAGACATTCTTGGACACCTGTCTGTCCTAAGGCACTGTATAGTAGCCAGGATCTAGACTCTGTCTTGCTAAGGCAAACTTGTTATCTAAACACAATGGAGTGCCTTCAACTGTAAAGAAGAACTGATATTGTTTTTCTCAGGAAAATGAATGAAACTAGAGATTACCATGTGTGACCTGTGAACTCTATACTTTAAAAATGCACACTCACAGCCAGCTGGGACACTACTCTGGGACCTGAAAGGGGACTAGGAGGAAGGAGAAGGACAAAAGGACAAGGGTTAATGGGACAATGAAGATCAAAGCCTAACCATGACAACCAGGCACGAAGTTGTCATAATGAAGTCCATCATTGTGTGTAGTGATTGTTCATTAACAAAAACTATAAAGGGAAATTGCACATTAATGGCTAACAGTTCTGAGAAGTTATAATCCTTAGCTATTAGGAAATAGAGGGACTCACCTTTTCCCCTGTTTTACTAGGCATGCAACCTGGAACAGCTCATGCTAGGCAAATGCTCTACCACCGAGTGACACCCCCAGCCCTTCGACTATTTTCTGAAAAAAGAATTCAAACCAGCCTCTTCCCGGTTAGATATCTAATTTACATAACATGATTTCTGATTAATTCTGACTCATTATTTGATTCTAGTAACATCAGCTGCTACTAGCTTCTGTCATGGCCTTGAGGAGTCTACCTGTTGTTTTTCTTGCTCTGTTTTTACAGCTATTATCATGTCATGGTCTGCATTGCACGGATTTGAATTAGATCAAAGACATTCTCACCACATTACACTTTTCAAATTTAAGACAAAGTTTTCTCTCTCCAGTGGGGGAATTGAGGAGAATAACATATACGCAGAAGGAGAGGGGAAGAAGGGAGGAAAGAAAGAAAGAAGAGAAGGAAAAGGGGGGAGAGAGAGGGAAGGGGGAGGGAGGAAACAGTTTCCATAGGCTTTCAGGGTTTTGCCTGAAAAGCCCTTTTTTGATGTATGGTTCAAAAATATTCCTTTGTTTCATATACTAGTAGGAGGGCTGTTGCTTTAATTACACACAAAATGAATACAATATTCCTATTTCCCAGAGGGCTTTGAATTAATATGAACATCTCTGTTATAAAAATTCAAACACCCTTGAGCCGGGCGTGGTGGTGTACGCCTTTAATCCCAGCACTCGGGAGGCAGAGGCAGGCGGATATCTGAGTTCGAGGCCAGCCTGTTCTACAAAGTGAGTTCCAGGACAGCGAGGGCTATACTGAGAAACCTTGTCTCGAATAACCAAAAAAAAAAAAAAAATTCAAACACCCTCAAATGAGTTAAACCTGATATATATATATATATATATATATATATATATATATATATATATTCAAACCTTAATGCAGAATCTAATTAAATTTGAAAACTAATAGCTAAGAAATAAGCTAGATTTTCACCGAAGATTCCAGGCTCCTCGTCTGTCTGTCGTCTTGGATTCTTTCAGGTGCATACCCATGCTTCATCTCCACTCATAAAACAAATAGGAACTTTACATGAATCTTATTTCTCAGTAGAGGTATGCTTGTGGTAGCACAAGGAGGGTTCCTGTTCACATGAGCCTAAGGAAGGCTGGGCCCAAACAGAGGGTGGCACTGGTAGGTCTGAGTGGCACTGGTGGTAGGTCTGTGATCTTATTCTAAGTAAGACAGAATGACCTGGGTAATCCGAAGCTACCCTGTCGCCACTCAACTTTTCTTGGAGCAATTTTAGAACTTGTATTTCTGAACCACCCAATCCAGTCCAAACAAGGAGACTTTCAAACTGTGGATGTTTCCTTCTTATCAAAGGGACTGTAAAACTTCAATATCTACAATATGAGAAATTAATCAGTTTGGCAAGCTCTGACTGTGATTTCCTCTCACCCTGTTACTACACCTCAGGAAACATGAAGGTGGACCCAAAAGGAAAAAAATACATTAGACTGATAAAAATACCATGGGTAGAACGAGCTTGTTATTAATTACAGTGGTCACTTTTGAGGGTTTTGGATGGCCTTGGTAGTGAAGCTATAGTGAGTGTGTTTTAAGTTATTGCTTCCCTCTAAGGAATCAATCCCAATGACTCAAGGAGGCATAGATAGATAGATAGATAGATAGATAGATAGATAGATAGATAGATAGATAGACAGACAGACAGACTGACTAACAAATACCCTAATAACAATGTAAAAGCCTTTCCCAGAGCAGAAGTCTATATAGTCATTTCAACATACACCTTAGCTGGCTCATAAAATTCACCAATATCCAAGAATTTGGAAGATAATGGTTCTGTATAAAGGCAACTATATTCTGCATCATTACCTAAATTATAGTATCCTTATCCCACTTAGAACAAAATGCAGAAGTTGAGAATTAATGATGAAAAATATTAGATTTACTTGCCCCAATTATCTGATAAATTAAATTATCTCATTGCAGATATCAAATGATTATTCTCCTCTTCCCTCATATACTTTCTTGGCTGCAGAAAAAGCCTAGCTGTACCTTTTAGACCAATCATTATTCACCCAGCTCTTAAATCCACATACTCCCTTCTTTCATCCTTCTCCCTCTCTCTAGACTGTAGTATCTGCAAGATTTTATCATTTTTTAAAATTATACACAGACCTAAGAAAATTGAGTGGTGGAATAAGCTTAGGAAATAAATAAGCTCTGCTTGAATTTACCTTTAAATGATACTCTTACCTTGGCTGCTTTATAAAATGAAGATAAATTAAAAGAGTCAGGGTTCCTGTGGCGGAACATGATTGGATATGATTGGATACTATCTAAATGACTTAAAGAATGAGAAGTTTATACTGCACACAGCAGAAGATCAGCAGCTGAGGCTTGAATCAATGGAAAATTCATGAATGTCATCAATTACTTCCTGCCTTTCGGGTCTTTTATGATTTCAGATTGACTGTGTACCCTAAGCATGGTATTTCTATGACGGATATCTACACCTGCCTCTCTGAAAGTCCCTGACTTAGGGCCCTTTGTAAGAATGTTTAGAGGACACCCCAACCAACCGTCCCAGTCCAACCAGTAGTCTTTCCATTATTCCTAGCATGTATCACCAAGTTACACCGTACAGCAGAGGCCATGCTCACCCCCTGGGAATGGAATTTTGCCTTGACAGAATGAGGAGATTCTAGATTTCTTTTCGGTGGCTGAGAGTGGGCCCTAAAGCCTACTATAACCTAAAGAATGTTCTGTAGGCAAGGAGATACATAAGAAAGAGAATGAAAGAGTAAGATTGTGAGGAAAGTTTACACTCCCTGCTAAACAAGGAACCGTCATAATTCATACTCCCTCCCCTGCAAGATGATAAGGTTAGAGGTGTGCCTTATTTTTGCATTCCCAGTAACCAGAGCCTCCCACAGAGAGCATGTTTGGGAATATACACAGAGCTGATGATATGTCTGTAACCAGTAAGGCTTAAGGCTGAAATAGATTTTCTCAGGAGAGGGAATCTTCCATACCGTCTTGCTTAGTCCTTTAATATCACTTGAATCTATAATCAATAGAGCTTTATATTCCTCACGGGAAAACAGCCAGTGAATTCAATATATTCTTGATAACCTGACCTGATCCCATACATGCAGCTGTGAGGTCATATGCCCTGACAGAGTATCAAAGAATTGAAAGTAGGCAAAAATTGTGCCCATCTCCATTTATTGAAGGTGACAGTGTTTACAGAAGGAGACCACTGAGTTAACAAACACATCACATTCTAGAAGCATCTTCCTTTGGAGTTGAAGGGAAACATCAGACAATGATAAACATAAAGATAGACAGTGATTTGCCTTTCTTTAAATCCTGAGCAACTTCTCAGAAGGTTGTATTTCCAGTTTCAGGCATTTTCTATCCCCAGATGCCTTGGTAATCAGAGTCCAAATCCCAGGGGCTGTAATCAGCACTGCCACAAGTACCAAAGACAAAAAAAGCCACTGCCGAGTGACTTGAGGCATTGGTACAAATCCATCTAGGAAGGAACCGCAGCTTAGAGTCCAATCACAAAGTCAGAGGGAATTGTAGTGAAGTGTTCATGGTCAGTCAGAAATGAGTTCAAGGAATAGTTCCAGAAATACCAATGGTTGAATGGCTCGGGATATATCAGTAGTACTTAGACCCAGTTATAGGGAAGTGCAGTGGGAGGATATGGTTTATGAAGAGAAGTAAAGAATTTCAGGATTGAAAATAAAGTAAACCAGAAGAAAAAAAGAGAGAAGAATGGAAATTATATCATATCCAGGGAACATAATAGAGATTCTCGTTCCAAGTAATGGAACGATTAGGGATATGGGTTTTCTCTGTGCTTTCTTGGAAGACTTCCATTCTTCTTCTTTTTTTTAATGTTCTTTTTAAGAATGAGTGAGAAATTTACTTTGGAGGTATTCTGCAGGCTGTAGGTAATGGATGGCAAACCCAAGCAGTCTTTAATGTTTCTACATTATTTTTCATCTTGCCAACCCCACACCAAGAAAGTGCATTCAATTTTTCTAATTGTTCTTTGAATGACAAATGCCTTGGCAAGCCACTTCACAGAAATGTTTTGTAGATGTGCCTTGAATCATTTATGACAGAGTACTCCACTTTTACTTAGTTACTGTCTACGTAAAATAATGCCTCTGCTTTAAAGGAGACAAGAAAAGTTTTTTTTTTGTGAGCCAGATCTAAGTAAGCCCTCTCCAGGAACAAAGATCCTGAATTATTGGTTCATTATAGAAGTGGTTGTATGAACTCCTATAGCCACCAAACAAAAGAGAAGTTAATCAGCACATGACCCAAGTACAAGAATGTTGATGGGAGCCAAATGGGGCGGGCTGAAGTAAGGGAAGGAGTTCTGCTGTGGGTTCATATGTTATCTTATGCAATGCTTCTCACTGGGGGTAGTAAAAGGTTGGAGGTCTACTGTTTGGCTGGAGATACTGGTATCAACTAGTCACAGCTTGTGGGATCTGATAGAGAAGAAGAGGTAACTCTGGACTATGACTCTAAGGAGTTGAAGCAGAAAGCTTGAAATCAGGGTGAGTGTGATTCTTATTCACACCACCCATACACATCCATACACAAAGTAGAGGTATTTGGCTACCAAAGGACCTAAGATAGCCCTAGATAATTTTATCTTTGGCCTCACAACAATCCATCTCTCCACAAGCATGACATGTATAGTCTGCCAAGACCAAGCACTCTGCAATATCTGTTGGTTCCAGAAACTTGGGTATATTCCACACCTAGTGTATCAAGTGTTGTCAAGGAAATTAAGGGTCCCTTCTCAGGATTCTTGGTCATGTTAATAACAGAATGGACTCATAAGAAAGCTTGAAGACAAATGTATTAGAGTTTAAAGCAACAATAACTCAAAGGTATAGATGAGCAAGCTGTAAATCTTCCTCAGCTGCCCTCAATGAGGAAGATGAAGAGGTAGACAGAATATATTTGTCAGAAACCATATTGGGGTGGAGGGTATGGATGGGATAACTTTTATAACAAAAGAGTAAGAAAGCTCGGTGTGTCCTGGAGAACTTGTCCAGATTTTGCCAACTGAGATAACAAGAAGATAATGAAAGGATTACACATCAGAAAATTGGGCAGCTTAACAAAGTATTGACTATGTAAACAGAAAGCACACTATATGATAACATTGGTGTCATTAGTAATACATCTTTCACAACCCTCACACAACTATCTAAGTTTCCTGTGGCTGTAATAAAATACTCTGGCAAAAGCAACTTAAAGGAGCAAAAGTTTACCCTGAGGCACAGATCAAGGGCAGAAGTCAGAGTTGTGGGACCTTGATGCAGCTGGTCACATGGCAACCACAGTCAGAATAGAAGGATGAATGGAGAGTGTTGCTCAGTTCCAGTTTCCCACGATCCCAGTCTAGGGATGATGCTGCATTTGTCAGAATTCTCTAGACTCTGGAGTCTACAGTCTACAGTAATAGAACTTATAGAATCACACACACACACACACACACACAGAGAGAGAGAGAGAGAGAGAGAGAGAGAGAGAGAGAGAGAGAGAGAGAATTTACTAGAATGACTGACTTACAGGCTATAGTCCAGCTGATTCAACAGTGACTGCCCATGTAGGTATTCATTCCACAAGGCTGGTTGTCTTCAGTATAGGCCAGAATCCCTAAGAAGTAGGCTCTAATGCCAGTGAAGGAATGGTCTTGCTAACAAGGGAGAGAGAAAGCAGGCAAAGAGAGTGAGCTCCTCTCTTCCATTTCCTTCTACAGGCTTCCAGCAGAAGGTGTGGCTCAGATTAGACTTGAGCCTTCCTCCACGAAAAGATCTCAATTAAAGCTGTGTCTTCTCACCTCAAAGATCTGCATTAGAAGTGGATCTTCCCACTTCCAGTGATCCAATTAAGCAAAAAGTAAATAAATCCCTCATGGGCATGCCCAGACATTTTGGGGTTTTAGTTAATTCTAGATGTAGTCAGGTTGACAACTAAGAATAGCCATCACAGATGCTATGCACAGTAGGTGGGTCTTCTCACCTCAGTTAACAGAATCAATGTAATTCCTCACATGCAGGCCCAAACGTCTATCTCACAGATATTCTAGAGTATATGAAGTCACAGTAACAGCACACATTTAGATCTGCCCTGTTTTATGCGGGAACAAACGTTTTGATAAATCAATCTTATGATTCTTTCATTTCCTCATTTCCCATAGTTCAGAAGCTTAGGAACAACAGCAGTGTTAATTTTCACTGCCCCTCTGCCTTGTCCTTTATGCAGCAGATATGGGGACAGTGTATCACAGTGACAATACATTTTGAGGCAATTATAAATGACAAATTGATTGTCCAGCATCAGGAGTCTCCCAGGTTACTCTGTCAGCATTATTGTTTTTGCAGATACACTCGTGTGTTTAAACGCCCTATTTTTTCTAGTAAAGAAAAGTGATTATGCAAATGTACTTAATCAGCCTTCAGCTGCCTTTTCTAGAGCTGTATAGCACCAAAGAGTGTTGTCCTTTTGTTCTCTTCATGGTCTGGTAGTGTGCCATGCATATAAAAGTAAAATTAAGCCAGTTGGCCTAATCTCGTTTTCTTTCCCCTGTGTGTCTCCACAGGGCAGATGCTGTCCATTTCAAAGTCACTTTGACAATTTTTTTTTATCAACATTCTATAACTGGCTATAAAAGAGATCCACAGGGTCAAGGGGAGAAAAGATTCGGTGCTCCCAACACTGAGGAGTGCGAGGCCCGAGGAGTTTTAATTTGAGGGTAACCTAGGCTACAGAGTGAGACTATGACTCATAAATAAATAAACAAATAAATAGATAAGCACACAAACATAGATAAATAAATAACATTACATAACATAACATAACATAAAGGTTTGGGAATCAAAGACTTCAATTCGAATGTTTGGTATTGTTAGAAATGTATTTATTATTAATCCCTTTTAAACAATTCTATCAAGAACCTAGTGGCCACCAGGACTAGAGATGAGTCGATGGTTGAGAGCACCTACTGGTCTTAAAGAGGAGCCATGTTCATGTCCCTGTTAATACATGGCAGCCCATAATTCGCCACCTCAACTCCAGTTCTAGGGAATTTGACCCATCTTCTAACCCTACATGTGGTATATGTACATATGCTCACATACCTACATTCACATTAAATAAATGAATACATAAATATTTTAAGCCATGGCCTCTGCCCTCAGCCTTCTTACATGCCTTTATTGTCATAATTTCATAACTTTGTGACGGAGATATCGTTCTGGATTCTTGTCATGAGTCCCCTTCCTAGGAACATAGACAGACATGTTTGTGACTTCCCACAGTGTCCAGAATCATTGAGTCACAATCAGCTCACATGCTGCATCATGTTGTTGGCTGCAATTTACCGAGTAATCTTGATTTTCTCTGATGGCTGGATATTGGCAATCAGCACTCCTTTTATTTCAATTTTAATTAATGATATTACCTCTCAGATCACATACTGCTTATCACGCAGCAAATGTCGCTGTGTGCAGGTATATAAGGAGGCCACGGAATGGCCACAGAGAGTGAAGGGGCCTCTGTAGAGTTTAAGGAGTTCAGGGAACCTTGTTAAGAGGCAAAAGAAGACTGATAAAATTTAAAGAGAGTTTATACGGGACTGAGGAAGCAGATCCTGTTGGAACTCTGCTGTGGGTGCTGATGTGGAGGCAAGCACAGAGTCAGAGACAGTCGCCTGAATCAAGCTGCTGAGGTGAGATGCAGGGCCATGGACGCCACAGTGATAAGGCACAAGTCCCAGTCCATGTGAATGAACGGGCAGATGACAAGTCAAACATGCTGCCTGAGCACTGGAGACTGAGCCAAACTGAAGCCCCTGAGAGAGTCGAGTGTTCTCTGTCAATCTGTCCCTGGAGCATACACCAAGTCAACAGAGTTACTGTCATCATGGTGTTAATGAGGCTCAGCTATTGTATTCTTTTCTCACTGTGATGTGTTCAGTAGATTCTAGTGCCTGTTTTGACTGATGTGATTTTGATATACACATCTGCTTATGAGATCCCAATTCATGTTAATAAATTCATAGGGCAGCACCCTTTTCATAATTGAGAATAAGCTGTATATCATTCTCTGCTTCGTGGGTGGTACTGGACATATGGTGGAGTTCATATGCTAATCAAGATAAAAGACTTCCCAACTTTCCATCTGCTCTTAAATGGAGGTAAAGGCTGTTTGAAAAATGGAGTTTCCGAGGACAAGACTCAACCTGAAGCCGAGTATGGGATTAACACAGAGCAAGGCTAACCTTACCAGCTCCCCTCAGGTCTCCAATCCAGGGGACTTTTGTCAGAAGAATTCAGACAAGACACTCAGAGCACAATATAGAAGATGGGTGGAACTTATTACAAGGTACATAATAAAGGACAGAGGGAAGCAATCTCCAGCAGGGAGGGCAGCAGCTATAGTGACCACGTGCCTATCTCCACATTTTAGGTAGGCTTTGTATGGTGTTCAGGTAGGTTATTTCACTACCACCAGTGAAATGAGCCAATTTAAGCCAGATTAGATTATATTAAAGGCAGGTTTACTGGGAAGCTGTTCTCAGGTTAGTGAGTTCATGGGCACTGAGGAACAAGACCATGGAGAAAGGGGGTTGGTAGGGAAGGGACACAGAAAGAGAAAAGGGGGTGTATGCATGGAGAAAGAAGAGAAAAGGAAGAGAGAGACCAACATTTTTTTTTTATATAGAGAAGAACCTCTGGGGAAAGAATAGCCCAGCCCCTGTGCTGGAAAGTTTATAGTTGGCGGTTAGAGTATGCCAGATTGGGATTCTGTGAGAACCTGGAGACCAGATCTGCTTTGGTATATAAAATATGCACCTCAGTCCCTTGTCCCAGGGTGGAAACCAAATACTTTCTAAAATTCTCTGGAAGAAATTCCAGGGGGTGTTTTCTGTCCAGATGACTGACATGGTCATGTGAGTTTATTCTGAAGGAAGTGAACTAGTGTCTTTTTTTCTTCTTTACTAGAAAGCCACTGGCCATATAGCAACCATATGATATTTTGAACAGTTTAGAAAGTTTTATCTCCACCCAGGGTTGGAGTCTATTCTTTTGACCAAAAAAGGAAGAAAAAAAATCACATAATAGAACAGATTTAAATGAACTAAAGAAAGGTAAAACAAAAAGTAAACCTATACAAGTCATGTTTTACTAGGAGGAAATAGCTCTCCCTCAAAGGACCCTGCTACCATTTCCTTCCTCCCTGTTGTCTGACCTACAGTCATCATTTAATGTGGTATTTGAAAGTGTTTGGGGGCAGCATCTATGATGCTTTCTCTTTCTCTCACATGGCACTTCCAGTTCGAGGGAGGGACAATTGTCATACGTCCCTCTTCCTTAAAAATACCCGTGTTTGATAAGGACATGGGAGGAAGGGCCCAAGACTAATTATGCTGGCAGGGGTGGAGCCTGCTTAGTCCTAACTAGCTACATAACCGCTTCACTAAGCTATCTCAGCTCTGCTCACAAGTTTCAATCTTATAAAGTTTTCCTACTGTTCCTTTTGTTGCTTGTGCTGTCGGGTGTTGGCTACACCCAGCCAGTGGTGTCCACTGCACCCAGCCAGTGGTGTCCACTGCACACAGCCAGTGGTGTCCACCGCACACAGCCAGTGGTGCTTCCTGTGTTTCTTCAAAGACTTTAGTACTTGTAGCTCTTTTAGGTACTTGATCAATTTCACATTAATTTATCCTATGTGGTGTGAAGACAGTATCCAGTTAGTTAGTTAGTTAGTTAGTTAGTTAGTTAGTCAGTCAGTTAGTTAGTTAGTTAGTTAGTTTTGCAGATGGCTGTCCTATTGGCCCAGGCTAATTCATTGAAAATCCTAATTTTTCTCTACTGAGTTGTATTGGTAAGCCTGTTGGAAGTCAGTTGACTGTAAACTGAAGGTGCATTTCTAAACCTTCATTTCCACTGCATTTACCTATGCTTTTCTTCCTATAGTGTCAACATACTGTCTTGACTACTGTAACTTGGTAATAAATCCTAAAATTGGAAAATGTGATTCTTCCAACTTTATTTATAGTTTTTTTTCAAGATTACTTTGGCTAATTTAGCCCTGCTCCTTCTGTTATGATCTATGGGAAAGGTACTATAAAGTCACATCATGTAGCAGATCTCATGTGGGAGGTATTTTGGGGAGAGGCTATACAGAGGTTGCCTCTGGACAAGGGTGGATGGAAGAAGAGCATGGGGAGAAGAGAAACTGGCATTTTATAAGGGGATATAGTGCATGCACAGGGAATATATACAACTCATGGTACCAGTGGGAATGTGCTGCACCTTGGCAGATGGTGATGATATGTATCCTGCTGTCCCTGAGTCTTTGGGACAGGTTGTGGAGATGCCTGGATGCTAACATCCTTTATAATCCCATGTGAAGTTTGGGGTCAGAATTCCAATTTCTGCAGACAAAGGGTTAAACATGTCAGGCTGAATTTAATGTGAACTAAAATTGTACACCAATTTGAGAAGTATCATGGTCTCCACTTACTAAGCATCTTCCATGAGCAGACCTGTGTTTTCTGTTGTCTACGTCTTCCCCTGGTAAACTTGGGTGACTCTGCTGTTCTGTGTTCTTTTCATTATCTGGAATGGATTCTGTTTCTTCTATAACACAGTTTATTTTTTCAAGTTGAACTGTTGACTGCAAAGGCCCTGTGGTTGAGCCACAGTGCATGTGTCCTTGTTATGTTATAATGCCCTTCCTCTCTCTTCTCTTCCACTCCCGACTCACCATTAGGGAGCCCTGATGCCACCTGGGCTACTTCAGTGCTGTTTCCAATGTCCAAGAGCTCTCAATGGTGCCCCCACGTTCTACTTTCCTTGATTCAAGGGATTCTGGGTTTTCTTTTGCAGCTGGCCAGTTGGCTGGGAACTCGTCTGTAGAGATGTATCGCCAGGTGCTTCTGTCTGGATGTCGCTGTGTGGAGCTGGACTGCTGGAAGGGAAGGACCGCTGAGGAAGAGCCTGTCATCACCCACGGATTCACCATGACAACAGAAATATCCTTCAAGGTAGAGTGAAGGAGGTTTCTATAAGGCAGCTGGGAGACCTGGCACTGTGGGGGTAAAGCTTTCTCACATAATGTCTAGGTATTGCAATGAAGTTCACAGACTGAGAATTGTCTTTGTGTTTGAATTTAGAAGCCAAAATGCAGCAGTTTGTCCAACTCGCCAAATTCTAAGGAAACTTACTTGGGCAAGATCAAAGATGTTTTTGTTTGTTTTTGTCCACTCGTTATTTTCTTATATTTTCCTATTGTAAAACATATTGTCAAACGTATTTAAAATGAAAAACATGTGTGGTGCTGGTACAGATATTTTTTGAGAAAGGGTTTCTCTAGATAGCCCTGACTGTCTTAGAACTCACTCAGAAGTCCAAGCTAGCCTCAAACTCAGAGATCTGCCTCCTGAGTGCTGGGATTAAAGGCGTGTGCTGCCAATACCAGGTGCATCGTATGGTCATTGTGTGTACCCATGTTTCTACCATGTAAGTCAAGAGACAGAACCCCAGAAACACACCCTATGTATCCATTCCCCTGGGGATCTGCTCTGTCCTAAAGGAGAGCTCTCTTGAGTATCACTGTGAACACTACTTTGTACATTTTAGTGCTATACACATTTGAGTACAACCTAAAACAGTGTGACCCCCACCAGTTGTGACTGGCTTATAGTGCTAAATATTCTAGTCTGCATTATTTTTCTGTCTTGGATTTTTCACTCCATGCTGGGAGATTGGTGAATTTTATTCCATATATTTCTAGCTTTGCTTTATTCATCTTGAAGATGGTGTTAATTGCTACCATTTAATTATGATATCATTTGAGTGTCTCTTGTCAATCATGCCTGGCATCAATTGTCTTTCAATTAGCTAGGCTCTATAAGAAAGAATGTGGCCAGGGGACACAGAGCAGAAGCTAAGAATAGCCCATGGGGCAGAGATTTCTCTAACTGGCAATGGTACAGAGGGTCCTGACTGTTGGACAAGAGGGGGACAACCTGGTACTTCACTTGGGCTGCAGGCAGAGTCACCCACCCCTGCCCATGCTCCACCCCTACTAGTAAGAATCCCTGTGAGTTCCAATTCTGTTCTCTTAAAGCTTAATCAAAATTCTTTGAGATCCTGGGATCAGAATTATCAACTAGCACATTCTAAGGAATATTTCTTTTGTGGATCATTGAATTCCCAACCTTAACCACCTGGTTCACTTGGAGTGACTCTTCTGTGCACTTGACCTACAAGTGGTCCTTCCATCACAATTGTGAGCTCCTGCCCTCTGCTGGATAAATGTCCTTGCCTGAACTCAGGCAGCCAGCATCCCTACCACATCCAAACCACTTTAGATGCTTAAGAGTAGAGGACTGCATCCTTCTGCCTGCGGGTGGGTAGGGTGATCAGGGTGGCTAGAGATGGCCTAGCTACACCCTTCTGACTCTTATCCCTATGCTTCTGCTCATGAAATTTGGAGACACATGGAGGCAGTGAGGTAGTTGTGGAAATGCTAGCCTACACTGTAGATAAATTTAGTAACAAATAAGTATTTATTTGTTTTATTTATTTGTTTGTTTGTTTGTTTACTCCAGAAGCCAAGTTAGGAAAGAGCCAAGGATACAGGTGCCTTACTCAGAGTCCTGTAAGTGCAGTGCAGAGCCTAAGTGAAAGACTTAAGTCTGGAACTTAGAGGTCTCCCCTTCCCTCACACAAGTCCAGCCCCTGCTCTGCAGAGTGGTAGTCTGCTTTCCCAGAGCCTGGTGTGTAAGGTGTCTTTGAAATGGTGAAATTAGAAACAAGAGACTGGACCTCTTCTGCTCTCCATTAAACAATAATCAGCAAATTACCCTGATCCTTATCATTTACTGTGTCATCCACTCAGCCCACTGTGTATCAGGAGCTACATGGGCCACCTGTGGTTCCCTGATCCTTCCAGGCCACCATACTTATGGCCAGGTTTTGAACTGAAGCTCTCCCCTTACTTCTCTGAAGCATCCCAAATATCACCCCAGTAAGGACCACTAGGACTTCTCTGTTTCATATGCCTCCTAGTGGTAATGCCACACCCTTCCAGAGAGAAAAGTTCTCACTGCCTCACTCTGTGTTTTTAAATTTCCCCATGGTACCCAATCACCTTATGACATGCTGCATAACCCAGTCACTATGTCCTTTGCTTACTGGGTTACCTACTATCATGTAATCCCACAAAGACGGGACCTTCATTCTGTGACCCTAACCACCCACATCACATTAAATTGAACCTGACAGAGAGGAGGTGATCAATAAAGATTTGGAGTTTTGCCATCCCAGAGCAATCAAAGTGTAGCCTCACTATCATGTTCCTCTGGCCATTATGCAAGTGAAATCTGCTTCTCCATTAAGGTGTGTGAAATTCCTCATCTAACATATTGGTGGGCAGTGGCATGTTGCTTACTTTATTTCCTGGGCATTTGGAACTGGCTTTGCAGTGTGACTAAATTATATCCGACTGTCCAGTGCATACTCAAGCAGCAACATAAGCAGAGTGCAGAATTTGACATTTTTATGTCACATCATTTGTCTGCCC
Source organism: Mus minutoides (assembly GCA_902729485.2). Classification (NCBI taxonomy): domain Eukaryota; kingdom Metazoa; phylum Chordata; class Mammalia; order Rodentia; family Muridae; genus Mus; species Mus minutoides. The sequence continues at coordinate 1,343,153 of LR749810.1, forward strand.
TCAGTTTGTGTGTTTCAGAACACCGCCATGTGATGCACCTCACAAAGCAGGGATACCTGTTTACATATAACACCTGCTTGTTGTGTGGACAAAAATAGAGTGGTGTTCTCCAAGGGGAAAGGGGTGTTATGGGTCAGCCTCTTTATGCCAGCATGGAGCTGTGGCTAGCTTCACTTCTCCATTTGGCCTTTGCTCCAGTTTTCACACCATCTGTCTTGGTCTTTCTAATGGCTGTCCTTGAAATGCGCCTTCTGCACCCACTCTCTCCATTCACATTCAGTCTTTTCCCCCTCTACACAGAACAGATACCACACTCGCCACTCCATCCAGGATTTGTCTTCCCTCCAGGCAGCTACCTTTAACCAGCAATTGTATGGAATAAAATGGGGGGAGAGGGAGAAAACCACATAATGAAAATATATGAATCAGTCAAACGAAATATTTCTAAAATTAAGGCTTTATTTTCTGTAAGAAATAATAATTTAGGGTGCAATTTAATATTGCCCCATAAATGTCTACCTATATAAACTCCCCCTGCTCTTCTGTCAACGTCAAAAGTTTGTTTCTCTCTCTCTCTCTCTCTCTCTCTCTCTCTCTCTCTCTCTCTCTCTCTCTCTCTCTCTCTCTCCTCTTCTGAGACATGGTTTCACTGTATAATTTGGTTGTCCCAGAACTTGCTCTGAAGACCAGGCTGGCCTCTAACTCACTCACAGAGATCCACTTGCCTCTGCCTCTTGAGTCCTGGGATTAAAAGCATGCATGACCACCACCCTGCAGGCAAAAGTGTTTAAGGACAGTTTTCCCACTGCCGTTATTCATTGACCTGTGTTGTAAGCAGGTTACTGAAATCAGTGTCATAAGTCGCTGGAGTAATAGGAGCATGGTACTGGAAATGACTGTAACACCAATGCCACTAATACAACACTGTGAAAGAGAGCAGCTTAAGAGTCACTGCTAGTGACCCTGAGCAATCATGCATGCTTTACAAAATATTTCAAACATTAAGAAGAACAAAAGTCTCCCAGGAGGGCTTCTAGACTAACTGGTCACCAACTTATGATTCAGTAAAGTCTTATCTGATGTGAAAACTTGGTAAAGCTTTTTATCCTGTAGCTAAATGTATTATAGAGAAGAAGGAGAGCTGGACAGAGAGAGGAAGAAGAAAGAGGGGAGGGAAAGAGAGAAAGAGAAGATAGATGTTTGGTGCTGCTCTTGAGCTGACTGCTGGGTCAACTGTGGGTCTCCAGGAGACTGTGTGGCTGCAAGATCTTGGAAAAGCTTCCTATCAGCCTGAGCCTTGTTCCTGTTCAGCAAACAGGTGGTAATGGTGCACTCCTCCTAGGCACATTGTAAATAGAAATGCAGTTCACAAGCCTGCTAGCCTTGCTGTCAGAATCCTGCAGGTGTGAGCCACAGACATTGTCACACTGTCTTCAGCTGTAAAGCCAAACTTCAGGGCTTTTTTTTCTATAAAGATAAAGGCTGTAGTGTTACATAGGTAAAGAATTCTTATTCAACCAGACTGAGGGTCTAAAGTCATATTAAGTCCTCTGTAAAACTGGTGAGGGAAGTTTTAGTGTCCTGTCTGCTTGGCCCATGCCCACTAGGAAGGTACCAGAAGCCCCTACCCATACGATAGTCAGCACAAGTCAGACTTGGTTAGCTGAGAAACATGGGACAGATGAGCTTAGAATTCTGGAATTGAGCTTGAGTTCTTGGGTCAGTTAATACTTGGAACTTCCACTTCATAACCTGCATAACGGAAGATAATTATTCTCCTTATGGGATGTCAGTAGCATGGTACAGTTGTGTCTGGAATATAGCATGAACTCATATACCTGAAGTCTTAGTGTTAACTAGTATCTGTTATAACAAGGAAGGAGGGAATCAAAAGCAAGATAAGAACCTTGAGATGACTTAATACCTGCTCAGTGTGAGCTAGTTTTTCTCTTTCTCTTACTGTACCTTCGTAACAGACCTGTGGAACAGGGCTTATCACCCCTACTTTACAACCCATCAAGCCAAAGCTCAGAAGCACTAGGTCTTTCTCCCAACATCATACTGCTTGCAAGTCCAAGACACCTTTGCTCAACAGAAGCCCGTTTGCATCCACAGTCTGTGTGCAAATGTACGAAATATAAAAAATGCTGCATCCTGACATCACTTGCCTTTTATAGTGCTCTCATTTTGATGGATTCGGCAGTGATAAAAGTTAAATCGATTATGTATGAAAGGCAATCTCTGAATTCACTTCCAAGAAAGAGTAAGAGTGGTTCTCGCTCTGTGGAAGAGCATCATTCTTAGAAGATATATGCAAATGCAGCACAGAATTAGAAAGCCTCATTTCCACTCCCAGGCAAGGGAAATAGCTTAATGACACTGCTATAAAGAACACCGTGCCCTGCACAGGAAAGGGAGAGGAAAGGGGAGTCTGTGGGCAGGGTTTCAGCATGAAGACTGAGAATAGAAGTCAAAACTGCAATGAATAAATGTAAATTAAAGCAGTGTATGGTAATGTGAAGTTTAAATAGTGTGGATGGTGGAACGCTTAAACAATAAACAAGATGCGGAGAAGATGTCTCAGTGGTTAGGAGCACTGGTTGTTCTTCTAGAGGCCCAGGGTTTAATTCACAGAGCCCTCAGGAAAGATCTGTAACTCCACTTCCAGGGAATCCCATGCCCTCCTCTGGCCTCTGTGGGCACTGCATGTATACGGTACACAGGCATACATGTAGACAACATATGCATAAAACAAAAACCAATGCATCTTAAAAGTAAGTAAGTAAGTAAATAAATAAATAAATAAATAAATAAATAGGAGAGTGTATTTAAATGTTATTTAAACAAGAAAAACACATTGGAAAAAGAGTGCCCGGATGCCTAGTAGTGAACGTGCTTTGCAATTTGACCTTTTGTACATTATTGTAGACAGTTTACAATGAAGAATAACTTGGAAACGTGAAATACTATGAATGAGTTTGTGTTATTCTACTTGTCTTTTCTTCTTTCAAGAATCCATTCCTAGAAGTATGTACCCATTTAACAGTTGATGAAGAGTTAAGTCAATCGTGGTATTTCTATCTTTCTAGAATTTAGTAGAGCTATTGGAACTTATGACATATAATGAATGTATTTTCATTGCTGCATGAAGCACCTAGAATATTAAGTAGCCTAACACTGGGTGACAGCTTCTGCCCTGACATAAATATTTAAAACAAGTATAAGAGGAAAACTGAATCACTGATACACATTAGAACACACGTGAGCTTTGGAAACACATTACCTGAAGAGTGCCCAAAAACATATTCCATGATTCTGTGTATATGAGATGTTTGGAACAAGCAGGTATATGGAAACATAAAGATTCAGGTTGTGGGTGAGTTTCTGAGAGTGTGTGAGAGGTGGAGGTCGGGTAAAGTAAGCAACTGCTGGCAGGGCTATAGTTTGGGATGGTGGCCTTGCAACTCTCTTAAGCACTTTGTGTTCAACATAAGGTCTGTTTCCATTTTGTTTGCTGTTGTTTGTTGGGTTTGGTGCTGGCAATTGAACCCCCAGTACCTTGTCTGCTCTAGGAAGGTACCCAGTCTAGACTCCAACCCCTTTTATATATCTCTTAATAATAATACTTATGAAAAATACAGATTATTTAACTATTATTAAAACAAAATCACACAAATACACACACACACACACACACACACACACACACACACACACAACAGACCAGGAGTAAATATGACCAAATGCTAATAGCAGTTTGGTTCAGAAAATAAATTTATGGGTAGAAATTTTATCTTATCTGATTGCCCAAAGACATCTGTATGATCTGGGCAACTCCTCAGTAGTACAGTATTTGCCTAGCATGTATGAGGCCCTAGTTTTGAGCCCAGAACTGTTATAAACAAATAGCAGTAGCTACAAACCTGATACATACAAAGACCAAAAGAAATGAACAATAAACTCCACCATACTAATGAATTTAATACCAAGAAAACAATGCACATGAAGTACTGAGTGGTGCTGAATATGTATGTGTTCTTGTTTTAGGAAGTCATCGAAGCCATCGCAGAGTGTGCGTTCAAGACGTCTCCTTTTCCCATCCTTCTTTCCTTTGAGAACCACGTGGATTCGTAAGTATTTGGAGCATCCAGTGAGCAGTCTTTCTCCTGAATGAGACATCTTTAGCAAAATTCCACCCAATTTCAGATGGTTTGATATCAGCTTTGGAGTCTTTCTATCATGTTATACAGTAAGTGGCAAGCTTTCATCTGCAAAAGATGAACGATTTGTTTAAATCTTATGGGCATTAAAATAGCCCCTGGACTTGTGGGGCCAGGCTATCTTCATGCCACCATATGATTCTAAACTAAAGACTTCACTTGGCAGTATGATTGAGAGCGTTGTCTTTATGATATGCTGTTCCTTTACTGACTTGGAATGTAGTGGGCCACTCTTTAAATCCTCTTTCAGAAACTCCCATGGCTATCCATTTATATTCCATTTTGTTGTCTTAAAAGGCCAGTTCCCTCTGCTTATGACTGCAGATGGAACTTGTATAAACTCTTTTCTCACACCCATGTCTGTTGGCTACATCCCTCCTTTTCCAGCTGCTTTTCAGTGCTTATTTTTATTGTAAAAATCTGTCTATTTCAAAGTAGCCTGCACCTACTGCTGAGCTACAGAAAGAAAAGATAACTCTGGCATAACTATTTTATATACTCAGATATTTTCTATGCTTGGGATGGAATATGGAGCCTTGTGTATATTAGCCATGTATTCCTCAACTGGGCATCAATACCCACCCCTCATTTTTGAGACATGGTATTGCTGTGTAACCAAGATTGCTTTAAATTCTCAGTTCTCCTGCCTCAGCCTGGAAAGAGCTAGATTACAAGAGTGTACTACCACATCTAGCAACTATTCATTTTATTGCCAAGAATCAAGGTGCAATAGTTAAAGCTATGATCTGGATATTAGTATGTGTATCATAGTATCTTACAGTTGCTTGCTGTCACAAGCTCATAAGAAAAGATTATTGTTTGTGTTGAGGCAAAGTCCGTTAAAACAACTTTAGTGTGTGGATGTAATGCTTGAAGAACATGTGGTAGGTCCATGATTACTTATAGGGTGTTTGTGAAGTCTTCCATGCCTCACAAGGAGCCCTGGCAGGTGTGTTGTTGTTGTTGTTGTTTGTGTTGTTTGGAGAGTTTTTTGTTTGTTTTAATAAAGCTGGTGGCATTTATGATAAAAGACTTCATATATTCCTTTGCCTCTCCTTCCTTCTAAGAGGTTTTTTCTTGTTTCCTAATTTGCATCGCATGCTTTAGTACCTGAATTCCTACATCTTCAAGAAGCAGTTTAAGCAGAACCAAATTTTTAAGTAGTTAAATACAGTATTCCATTAATATGCGGGTAGAAAGCAACTTGGGTTTGAAGTAACCGATATTGTAAGTATATTTCTTGTTTGTTCTCAGGAGTGCACAGCATTTACCACTCCGCATTCTGTGTCATTGTGAGCATTTCATCCTACGAATGATGAAATCCCAATACATGGGTTTCCTAATACCCCTGAGGGACATGGAAGAGACCAGAACCTACCCCATTCCTTGCTAAGTCTCCTCACCCTGCAGTGACACACCTGGTTTACTACAACACCTCAGATTTTCAAGTAACTTTGTGGGAGTCTTCCTCTTCCTTGGCTTCAGCAGCCCCTGTCCACCTTGTTCAGGCAGGGTGGTTTTCAGATTTGTCGGCAGTGCCTTGCTTATGTTTTCTTTGATAACAGGCATCCAGCAGTATTATTTTCTTAAATGAGTATGTCTACTTAAAGCAGACAAAAATCAAGAATTGCTGTTCCATTTTGCATTGTATCACCTACTACAAAGTAAACTCTCTCTTGAAGTAGGCAAAGAGGCCACATCCATAATCACCATGACATAGAAAAGGTTACATTTACTGAATGTGTATTTTGCACCAAACACTGCTCCCTATATGTTTCGAATTTGTGCTATAAACTCTATTGTTCACCAAAGGAACAGGGTTATCCTTTTCGTTCAGGTAAAGAACCTGAATCCCAAGTGTGCATTTAGCTTGCCTGAGGCTTTGCAGCTGAGGTGTGATTCAAACCAAGCTAGCCTGGCCTTAGAATACAGAAAATGAACCAACACACACACACACACACACACACACACACACACACACACACTCCTAAACAAAAATAAGTATCAGAAACTTCTAAGACATGGAATCAAGATGACCAGAGATCTGCAAGGCAACTGTCAGCCAGTGGTCACCACAATGTGCCAGTGATGCCAACACAGGATGTGGTTTGCAATTTTCTACTCTAATTACATGGAGATCCCAAACTGGACACAAAACCTAATTCCTACCCTACAAAGAGGCGATAGCACCAGAATGCTGCATTTTCTTGGTAAATAAATGTAGCTGTCACAAGTTCATTTATAATTCACACATGGTGATAAAACAAAACAAAAACAAACAAACAAACTCAGGAAAATAACATTCCCAGGATGCACAATTACAATAATATTATGGCAGCAAAGATTGGAAGCGCTGACTTCTGATGTAAGAGCAAGTTGTTTCATGTTCTCTCCTTCACCTCCACATAGCCAAGTAGCTTGGCCAACAGTCTTCTGAAGAGGAATACCACACACTCCGTGGAAGCAGTGGACTTCCATTAGAACCCTAGATTTGACCTGGGGATCACCTCACCTAATTCAACATCACTCCTCAGATCCTAGCAAGCTCTTTGTCACCCACACCAGATGACACCTCAGAACCTTCCACCCAGAGACCTAGCACCGCAGCCTCCACACATCTGAAGCCACTTTGCATTTCTAGTAAGCCACCTCAGGGTCCTCTGTGCTGTGTCTGCAACAGCAGGCGCAGAACTCTGCTTCCTACTAATTTGACCCACACTACTAGAAAAAAAAGCAACAAACAAACAAACAAACACACCTTACTGGGGAAGAGAAATGGAAGAAATCCAGACTTTACTCTTTTCTCTTTGAACGTTTTAAGTCACCTACCAATGGGTAGTGGAAGGATGCTGCACTTAGCGGCTTTCTCCTCGCCTGTTTCCAAGGATTCCCAGAGAGATGCTTCCCACCTCCTTAAATTAGAATTACTGTTTTAAACAAACCCCACTTCCTGAAAGCAAGATGGCTCAATGAATGGGGGTCCTGATTCATAAGGAAACCTGAGTTCAATCCCCCCAACCCTCAAAAGATGCTTGGAAAGAAGCAACTATACAAAAACTGTATTCTGATCTCCATATGCCCATCGTGTAGTAGTACACATGATTCTCCGTGCACGTGCATACATACATGTAAACACGCACACACTCATGCTAATAAAACCACCTCTACCACAGACAATAAGAAAAAGAGGAGGAAGGGAGGGAGGGAGGGAGGGAGGGAGGGAGGGAGGGAGGGAGGGAAGGAAGGAAGGAAGGAAGGAAGGAAGGAAGGAAGGAAGGAAGGAAGGAAGGAATTAAAAGTTTCCATTTGATTTGTGAACTAGAATTTTCAAGGAAAGGATCTTATATTGAATTTGACTAAAGTGACTTCTAATCTTGCCTTTACTACAAACTGAGTTTTTGACAAGACACAAAAAAGGACATTGGCTTAGTTTATCCTGTAGGATTTTACTTCACGCAATGGGGTACATTCTTTGTCAGAAAACTGATCTATTTGGCAGCTGTTTTGTGGATGTTTTAGTATGTTTAGAAATATCTGGTGTGGCTTGAAGCATATAGTATATTTGTGAATTTTGTCCCTTTAATTTTAATTACCATGGTGGCTGATGTTGATACTTTAAAAACTTTGGCATGTCTTTATTCATTAACTAGTCTTAATGTCATTTATTTCTGTGGGTCTGAAGAAATTAAAGTCTCTTTGTTTTTCGTGTGTGTGTGTGTGTGTGTGTGTGTGTGTGTGTGAGTGTGTGCATGTGTGTGTGTGTGTGTGTGTGCATGTGTGTGTGTTCACTTTGCTCCCTGCTCTATTAAAAGTACACTTGTGTTTATTAAGAACATGAACAACCTGGTTAGTGAATTTCACATTTCACTTATTTCTTGGATACCTACATCTTCCTCTACCTGTATTCACACAGACTTCTTTCACAAAGCCATCCTCAGACCAACAGCATATGTTCTCTGGGAACTTCTTAGAAATACCTGCATGTTTGCCCTATAGATTCTAAGTGTGAGTCTGCAGTTTACAGATGTTCTGGGTGATGAAAATGACACACATGTGTGGCTCACGAGTTGCTCTTATCAGGATTACCCCACAGCTTTGCTCAAAATGCAGGCTCTCTGTCTTGTTCCTATGTTCTTTAATGCAGCCTAGAACAGTGCACAGATCCTCTGTTCTCAGCTGCAGCCAGAGAGCAGGCTGACCTGGCAGACTTCCTGTGTAAGTTACCACTGACAAAAATCATCTACCCCATCAACCACTCCCTGCCTGCCCAAAAGGTCCCATCTATATAGCTTCTAATGAATTGTCCTTAAAGTGCAACCTCCAGTATGAGTCAGGGTTTAGCCAAGGGTTGATCATCCCTTTCTCACACTTCTGAGAGTCATCATCCTCTTCTCTTAGGGCTATGTAAACCATGCAGTAAAGTCCTGCTCAAGCAAGACAGGAACAGTGTAGAAGTGTAAGACTTTGCTGTGGACATGATCCCAGTGGAGGCAGAAGGATTGGCAAGTTTGAAGCCGGCCTGGGATACACAGTTTGAAGTAAGCATTGGTTACATAAGAAGACTTTTGTCTCCGGAGAAAGATCTCAAATTGGTGTTTTGGGCTTTGCACATTCTTGGAATCTTTCCTTTAACTTCCCCACAGTTCCAAGAAGACAATAACTTTGAGAGTTGACACATGAACCCCAAAAGCTCACCTGACCATAGAGCACATAATTCATTTTTGTTAGAGACAGCTGTAATGAGCACTTTCCTTCTGCACTGAAGCAGAGCTTCAGTCTAAGTGTCCCCTTCCCAGAACACAGTGTGTTCCAGGCTTCCCCTTCAGGGAAGGAGTGAAAATACAAATTACAGCTTCTAATCTTTATGATTTAGGGTAAAGCACCATCATTTGCATCATGGTTACTAGTCCTCTCTTTACTACATTTTTTTTTTTTTTGCTTGTCATTGCAATAGAACCAGGGGAAGTTAGGACCCTCAGTTTGTAGATCATAAACCCAGCCCAGCAGTACTGTGTAATGATGTTTATCATTGCACAGGATGAGAAAACTGGGTTTATAATTGCATCTGCAAAGGTCAAGGGAAACAGGAGTGCTGAAAGCATTCGGATGTTCCCCTCTAACAGCATCTTTACAAGGGCTGGAGGCACAGTTTTTCTGGGCTAGCCGCAGACCAGGCGTCTCCTCCTCATGAGATCACTTTATATACCTCTTGCTTGTGTAGTTGTTCAAAGGCATTTGCAACTTTTACTCTGTTGTATCTTCTCAGCATCCTTTGTTTGGTTCCAAAAGCAGTTAAAATCCTTCTCCTTGTACAGTTTCAAAGCAGTTCAGAGCCAGAAGTTCAACTCAGAAATCCCTGAACTCTAGACCCTGTCAGGCCAGTTTCCTCCTGGCAGCCACCTGGGTTACTACCTCCTTTGCTCTACTCTTTCTGCATAGAAAAGTTGCTGACAAGCAAATTTGAGCATAGAGGTGTATGTATGCCTGTCATCCTGGTGCCAGGGTATTGAGGCAAGGGGTTCTCAAACATCAGGCCACCCTAGATTGCACAGTGAGGCCATGTCTCAAAAGACAGGGAGGAAAAGAGTTGGAGACAGCCTTTGCCAATGCTGCTTTTTCCTTCTTCCAGCATCTACCATGTGCGCACATGTGTGTGCACATACACACACACACACACACACACACACACACACACACACACACTCACTTCTGCATGGTTTCCTAGACATATGAAGCTCCCTCTTTCCATCTATTCTCCTCTCTCACTCTTCTTTCCTCTCTTGATTCCTTATAAATAATCTGTCTCTGCTTTCTGTCACTGTGATACATTTTATTCAAGAATTCACATGGAACCAGGAAAATATTCCAAACCCAGGTACCTTGCAGCTGACATAGAACCAGGCAATCCAACAAAAGGAACAAAGTTTCTAACTCTAGAAATATCATGAATCTGGAAATAGGGAAATGATGTGTTATGTCCTTGTCTGGGTTGTGTACGGTGACCTTAGAAATAGCCCTGCATGGCCACATTGCATTCTGCCCGTGTGTGAGTGCGTGGGTACTTGTGATGTTTAGGATAGAGTTTCATAATAATGGAAACTGATTCTGACTGACTTCTTTCTGTGTTAATAATACAAAGGACACCTCTCTGAATAAACCCCATAATTTCTTTCCTTTTGCTCTTAGCCCAAAGCAACAAGCCAAGATGGCCGAGTATTGCCGATTAATCTTTGGTGATGCCCTCCTTATGGAACCACTGGAAAAATACCCAGTAAGTAGCTGTGCTGTGCTTCCTTGAAGGAGGACATTTATTAGTTACGGCTGGAAAGATACGTCCTCTCTGTAGATATATGATCAGCAGGATCTGACCTGACTGGGGTCAGAAAATATGTGTCTGTTTTTTTTTTTTTTTTCTTTATCCAGCCTTATCCCTCCTCTGTTTAAAGTGACACCATGTGTGTTTGTGAACAAACATATGTTTACCCCAATTAAGTTACTGAGGACAAGCCAAAGTAGTAATTCCACCGAAGTCTAATTTGGTGCCATGGGGTTCCTTACATAAATTTAGATGAAGGGTTATTGACAGTGGTGTGAATAACTCAAAGGTAACTACATAATCCAAAAGCCTACTTCAGGATGGGCATCAACTCTACAATGCTACATCCCTGGTGCTCCCTGCTTGACATGCCAGCAGCTAGACAGGTTGAACAATCCCCTTCCCATTCCCACTGCCCATCCCAGGCAGTCCATACTCCTGGTATAATGGGGGAAATGGGCCTTGAGAAGCTTGTAGGTTTCAGGAACTTCCTGAGTGTGTGAGATTTGTTTACTTCCCGAACATCATCAGCCTCCCTCTTTCCCTCTAGGAGAGAATGTTTCAGTTGAAAGTCAAGATTACAAAGTCTTCAGGAATGAGAGTCAGCTCATAAAGAGAGTCCAAGAGGAGATAGCACTCTGTAAACGCCACCCCCAACCCCCAATGGATCTTTGTCACATCCTTTGGAAGTAAATGCAAAATGTGGCAATACTGGTTCCCAAGCCTGTTTCTGCCACCTGCTGTCTACCACCTGCTGTCCACCACCTACATTTAACTTTGAGAAAACACTCAGCTTCAATTGCATCCATGAACCGGTGAAATGCCCCAAGTCTCCCCATGGGTATCCAGCTAAGTGTAGATGGTCATTAAATACCATTTAAGCCTCTCTCTTATTGCTTATTGTTCCTTTAAACAAGATATTGGGGAGCTGAGTATATCTGATTCCCTAATGGACAGTTGTTAGCCCTGCCCTGGGTGTCCGGCTGCTTGAACTGAGGATTGTCAGCCAAGCAGCCCCTTGTTAGCAGCCAGCTGGCCTCCCTTATGGCAGTCTGACAGCCCTGAACATTATATGCCTGCCTTGAGGGAGCTGTTCTGCAACTGCAGCTTCTTGCTGCCAAAGCAAAACTCCAGCTCCATGTAGCACAATTCTAGCTACCTCTGTGTTAAACAGCAAGCACTAGACTTCTCCCCATCACCAGCCTTAGCGACCTCTGAACAGCTATATTCACCAAGGCAGAAGGCAGCACATTTCCTGGTGGCCCAGCAGAAATGTGTGGCTAGTGCGAACACAGTACTTAATTGGCAAGCACTAGACTTCTCCCCATCACCAGCCTCAGCGACCTCTGAACAGCTATATTCACCAAGGCAGAAGGCAGCACATTTCCTGGTGGCCCAGCAGAAATGTGTGGCTAGTGCGAACACAGTACTTAATTGGCATGGGGATTCTGCGTTGCAATGGGTTGCGGACACACCTGCCATGCCCCCTTCACCGGCTTAGAATGGAAGCAAGCTGTTTGGCTGTGATTCCACCGAGAGATCGTCTCCAGTGCTGCCCCCTGGTGTTGCAGCATAAGCAGTCCATAAGACAATTCTCTAACCTCCTTTACTCTATGGCTGAACTGGGGACAGGAAGAGGAGCTGGTAGGAGCAACAGCAGAGTAGCATCAGAGGGATGACACTGGGATTCCAAAGAGGGACCAAGGTCAGGAACAAAGGTACCAGACGCACAATCAGCTATAAAGAGCAGGAAAGGGAAACTGGGCCGTACTTAATAAAAATGGTTGCAAAGAAAGTTAAGCCTTAAGTTCCCAGGATCGTGACCTATAATACTAGGATTTTAGGTGCTCAGGGTCCTTACACCTTCAACTCTTTCAGGAGATAGAGCACAAGCAGGCACGATCCCTTGCTGCTGTTCACTGCTGCAGGAAACAGAGGATAATGACAGCTGCCCAGTTCCAGGCTACTGGTGGCTAAAGCTCAGACCGAAAGCCTATCACCATGTCACCATAAATCTTTCGCTTCTTAAGCCTGGAGCAGTAGAAGCCTGGCTCGCTATGCTTGAAGCTACATAAGACATTGAGCATACTAACTCCAGGTGCCAGGCTCAAGTTCTCAAGGGAGCCCAGCTTAGAACAAGGGAAGAGCTTCTCTTTATTTCCTTGTGACTCCTGAGTACAGTAAGAGGACCCTGCCCAGAGGATGGGTAGCAGTCCCATCCCTGTACATAAAGGCAAAGAAAAGGCAAAACCTAAAGTAGCCGCTTCTTCCTGGATATTTTGGCTGAGAATCTGCATATTTTCAAGTGAGTTCATACTGGTCCCCAGACTCATAGCAAGCAAAGGATAGAGGGCCAGCTTGTGGGACTTCAAAGGCCTCTCTAAAAATAAGCCTGTCTTGTGTCTTGTACTTGTTCCCTGATACAGTAACTTATAACCTTCTCATGGGAAATTGATTTCCCATTATATGAACAAAGTTGCAACAGTGAAGTAGGGCTCAGTAAGACAGCTCAGACCTAGGGGCAAGAGGAAAATCTAAAATTATGTCTGTTTGGGCTGATGCTAAAAGCCCACCCGAAACCAACACAAAATTCTGCTGTCCCTAACACTTTGTCTGAAACAGTGACTTATTTGGAAACTTTTGCCCAACTTCAACAATTCTTTCTGTCCAATGTCTGGCCTTTTCCTGAGGACTCAGGTCAGAGATGATTTATGTATCTGCAGCAAAATGATTGCCCCATCAGAAGATGCCTGTGAGTCCAAGTTCAGACCATTAAATCTACCTGTACATTTCCATGGCCTTTGTGTGTGTGTGTGTGTGTGTGTGTGTGTGTGTGTGTGTGTGTGGTTTCATTGTGAAAAATGAGTTAGGTCATTTAAAAGCATCTTTTATTTTAAAAAAATGCAGGGCACAATTAGAATGCTATCATGGGCTATGTTAAACATAGTAGATACTAATCTAGATGCTGTGGTATCCAAAGAGGTGGGTTTAGAGAGGTGCCTGGAAGGAAGGATAGTATTTTTAAAGGCTGTGCTTTCTTTTAAATAGCTGGAATCTGGGGTACCTCTTCCAAGCCCTATGGATTTAATGTATAAAATCTTGGTGAAAAACAAGAAGAAGTCGCACAAGTCGTCAGAGGGAAGTGGTAAAAAGAAGCTTTCTGAGCAAGCTTCCAACACCTACAGCGACTCCTCCAGCGTGTTCGAGCCTTCGTCTCCAGGAGCTGGTGAGGGGCTGCCAGGCTCGGGATGGGTGGATTCTCAGATCTGCTGCTCTGAAATTGGCCTAGGGGCTTTCAGCTTTTGCTTTTTGGATGGTTTATGTTGTGTTGCTTTTCTATGACACTCTTAACCACAAGTTCTGCAGGTTGAAAGGTTCCTGAGAAAGCTTCTGGAATAAACCGAAGGTGTCAGTCAGGCTGAGTTACTTTCAGGAAGCTCTAAGGAAGGGTTTTTCTGTGGTTTTTTTCAAGTCCTAGAGGCCACTCACATCAACTGGCTCACAGGTCCCCCTCCCTCCAGCTTTCAAGCCAGTAATGTTGTTGTATCTCTATAGTCCTTCCTCTGTGGTCACTTTACTCTCTGACCACCACTTGAAACTGTTGTCAGCTCATAGCCTCCAGTTATCTTATCGCTTAGGCCCACTGAGAGAGTTCAAGGCAGTCTCCTGCCTCAGCCTGACATCAGATAAGGAGTCAGCTCATCATTGGGTAGGTATTACACAGGCTTTCACATGAGGCAAATCTGCTTTACAGCAGAGTCTTGCTTCTAAACTTCATCATCAATCACATCAGTAGAAGGGAAGACAAGAGATTGGCAGACTTCTAATGCAATCATTGATGGGTTCTGGGCTTTGCAGTTCTCCCGTGTTTTATAGAACACTTAAAAAAAAAAGAGTGAAGTGACAAATGCCTTGCGTTGTTCATGAAAGGGGCTGGCATGTTTCTTTCACATTAGTTTGAAACTGACTCCTTTTGAGACAAAAATTCAAAGGCCACTGGATTTCTTTGGATTATCTGCCATTGAGCCTAATTTATTCCCCCTTACCCAGAATCCTGACAATTGCAGAGAGACAGAGAGAGACAGAAACACAGAGAGAGGCAGAGACACAGAGACAAACAGAGAGAGAGAGAGAGAGAGAGAGAGAGAGAACAGAGGACGGGTGGATAAAGGAAGAAAGCCAGGAAAGGAAAAGGGGGATGGAAAGACAGAATAAAGATACTTAATATATCAACCAAAGCTAAACACATGCATGTCCGCCACCCCAGTTCTATTGCTAGGGAGAGAGCTAACAAGAAATGGGGAATGATATTTATCAAGAGATGGAAAAATTGCTATAAGCAATATTATTAAAAATATCCAAACACTGGCAGCAAGCAATCCATCAGCTGATTGCAAATCATGGTTTAGTCATACAAAAGAATAATGTATATAATAAGGGCAATTTACAGCTATCCACAGAAGCATAACTTACTGTGAATACAGTAGCCAGCAAAAAAAAAAAGAAAGAAAGAAAGAAAGAAAGAAAGAAAGAAAGAAAGAAAGAAAAAAAAAGTAGTCACTACCTAGCTCCATCTGCGTGAGTATAAGAGCAAACAAAACCAAGATAAGCTGTTAGAAGTCAGGGTAACTGCTAGCCTTAGCCTTAAACTGGTTTCTTCTGGACTCTAGACCAGACTTCTGGACCAGTCTATTTTCTTTATTTTTTATTTTTTGAAAATCCATGTATTGCTCAAATGTCATGCATTTCCCCATGCCTATCACACATAAATTAAAAGATTTTTAAACAATCGGAATGTTAAAATATAAAGTGAGGCCATCAGAACATGAGCGTGGCCAGCTTAGTTGATTGGTTGCTTGCTTGTCTGGTTGGGGATTTGGGTCTGTCTTGTTTGAGCCTCTGCTGTGCTCTACCTCTCTGCTGAGCCTGTCACACCTGCAAGCCCTGACTGAGCCTGCTTTACCTTTTGTTCTATTGTCTGTCTCACGAGTCAACTGCTCTTATTATTTAAATTGACACCCTAAGCTGCAGACAGCACATAAAGTCTCTCAGAAGTTCTATTCCCCTCCATGGTTCACAGATATGTTTTTTTTCAAATATCATGACATCATTCTGATTTCCTTTTGAAAAAAAATTCTCAGTAGGATGTGAGGATGATCGATCCTTAGAGGCCACTTCTTTCCCAACCTGTCCCTATGTGCCTTCCTTTGCACGTGGGTGTTTGTGGGTATTTGCGCCATCTGCTTTTATCTAATCCCGTTTCTCTCTCCCATTAACTGGATACATAACTCTAATAATGATTTCTACAGGCAGTGAACACAATTGCTTAATACAGAGAAAAAGCAGCAATCTGTTAGCAATTCTGTAGGTTCTCTAAGCTAGCCAGGAGTGAGTGGGTCGTGTGCAATTGGTATTTATTGCCAGGTAGTTTTAGAGTCTTTAGTATGTAAGTAGGCCCCGGAATAAAGAGTCCTGATAATTTATCATTTGGTTTGTGGATGTTCCCAGTACCAGGAACAAACACATAACATGGATCTTATTTTAAAGCTAAGTTAGTCTGTTGGCTAGATGCCTCTTCTGGGAGCCAACCCTTAGCCAGCACACTTTCCAGAATGAACGAGGGTCAAGTAAGATACCACTTTTGGGTGTTGTTAGTGTTGCTTTTTAAAAGAGTATTATTTTTTTATGGATCAAATAGATTTCTCCAAGGTCCTCTCAAAGTCTTATAAGAGAAGCCCCTTAAGTATGTACAGCCTCTGTGGTGACTTAATACATAAAGACAGATCGGTATTTTTTTTCTTTGTTAAGCTTGCCAAAGCAAAAAACCAGGTCTTTGCTTTCACAGTAGAGGCAGACAAAGTCTTTTTCTTCCTCATACAACCCAAGATATAGCCTGAACGTGTATTTGGAGTGATGATTGGACAATTGTTTTGTTTCGTAAATCATTTTGTAGAATGTTCCGGCAATCGTCTTTTCATGTTGCTTGATTAAAGAACACACACCCCCATTAAAAATAATAATACCAAGAAGTACTTCAGGAAATAAAATGTATATGAAATAATAAGTAGCAACCTCCTAAAACAATGCGTCTGTTATATAGCAGGATGCATTTTTATGCAAGTAGATGGGGTTGGAATAATTATTAAGTCAGCACCATTAAGGACTTATGTGGCTCTTTGTAACAGGCCATCCACAGTTACTGGTCACAGAAGTCTTTCTCCTCTACAGATGTTTGGTGCCTACTTTCCTCACTACCATCCAGTAACTGATTGACCTTTGTCCCTCACGTGAGAGCAGAGAGGAGCTTCTTGGAAGGTAGTGCTATGGGCCATGTGTGATCCATGCTGCAGAGTGTGGCCAACTTTTTAGAAGGCCCCTCTGGGAGCAGGTACCAGGCGCTCAGTGCTGCCTCAGGGATGAGATCATCCTGCCATCTACTGGAATATTTGTGCTATTGCAGTGGAAAAAACTGAAGGAGGGGAGGGTGATTGAAAGAGAACCAACTGTGGCTTCTTTCCTTTTCCCTTGAAAATGTTTTTACACTATTGAATGAGTTTGAAGGAAGCCTAGACGTATAGTAGAATTTAGTGCTTAATACTAATGTTGATATTTTACCTAAAAGTGCCCATTAACTCTAGGAAGGAGGGTAGGATCAACCAATTGAAAAGACTGCGGACTGGCTAAATGTGACACTAAAATAAGTCAGATTAACATAGATTTTTAAGTGTAGTGATTTTAAAGCTTATTTTTCTATTTTTATTGCTTTTCAATGTTTTTTTTTCTTCTTGCATTAGATTATTTTAGTTTGCCCTTTTAAAAAGAATGATATCATTTAAAAAAAAATCTTTATTGGTTCCTTGAGAATTCCCTAAAAAAAGTGCTTGCCCCCCAACAATTCTCAGATCCACTCTCCTTTCTCCATCCTTTCAATGGGGTATCCCATTTCTTTGGGGTGTCCCATTTCTTTGTTTGTTTGAAATTCTTCAGGACCAATTTGTGCTGCCCAAATATTCTTGCATGTGCAGCCTTCTGCTGGAACACAATCAACTTACCAGGGGGTTAAACTCTCATAGAAAACGGACTCTCGGTCTTCTGGAAGTTATTAATTGCCAATAGCTCCTCCTCTAAGGGTGATACTTCATGCTCCCCTCCCTTCCCCACCTTTAGATTTTTGTCTGGCTGTCCCAGCTACTGTGAATTCACAAGACACTGTAGTTATCCACTGTCTCTGGCTCTCACACTCTTAGAGCTGAAGAATGCTGTCATGTTTATGATTTGTGGATTATTTAGGTGTTATGATTGACTGGCACTTGGCAGTTCTCAAGTCTTTGTGTGTGCTACCATTCCCCGCCCCCCGCAGTTCCTGATTTCATTCATAAACTTCTTCTTCAACCTCTGTGAAGTCCTTTTATTGGAGAAGGTTGGTGCCTGAACTGTGTGCTGGCCAAGGGTTACTTCAAAGGGGCATGGTTTAGGACAGGAAAAAAAAAAAAATGAAAGCAGAATTTGTCTCTGTTATGGTCATGGAGATTGACATCCACGAGAGAACATGTACATTACAGTAGGAAGCACAGAGATTTCGTTAAATGTCAAGTTAATTCTCTGTTACTAAGAAAATGTAAATCTTTGGGGGGAGAAAAACACAACTTTAAAAGAAGCAGAATGTCAGCCTTCCAAGTGCCTGCCGTGAACGTAGTTGGCAGTGTGCTTTTGCAAATTCTTTGAACTTTCAAATACTGAAATTGTGGTCTGTGATTAAAATTTAACAGGGGAAGCAGATACAGAGAGTGATGACGATGACGACGACGATGACTGTAAAAAGTCTTCCATGGATGAGGTGAGTTACGGATATCTTACGATCCCCTCCTACCATCTAGTGGCCAAAAGAATAAGCACAGGACATTGGATTGCCAGCTCCATTATTTGAGGTAATTAAATGATTTGTCCAATATTCTGAAATCCAGATAAAGTACAGGATTTGCAGGAGTGTTCAGAAATGTGACAGTGATTCCATTGTCTTGGTTTTGTATCAACTGAAGTGACATGTTGACATTAACTCTCTAAGAGATGCCACCAGCTCAAAGTAATAACTGCCCAGAACTCAAACAAATCAATTCAGTGAGGACTGCAGGATTTTCTTTCAGTCAATATCACAAAATTTATACTATATCTGCATTCAAATATGTTCTTAGAGTCTTTGGCTCTGTACCGACAGCCTTATAGTAAATAAAAGCAACTCTTCTTTTTTTAAATATTCATTTGTTTACTGAAGTATTTGCTAACTTGTTTTGTGACAGGATGCTATCATTAGGCAGCCCTGTCTGACCTGACTTAACTTTGTAGCTCAGGCTATCCTCAAAATTAAAATCCTCCTGCTTCAATATCTAGAATGCTGGGAGTTCAGATGTGTATTACTACAGATAGCTCAATAAGCACTTTGTTGTTTGTTTGTTTGTTTGTTTGTTTTTGAGACAGGATTTCTCTATGTAGTCCTGGCTGTCCTGGAACTAGCGCTATAGACCAGGTTGGCTTCAAACTCAGAGATCTGCCTTTCTCTGCTTCCTAAGTGCTGGGAGTAAAGGTGTATACCATGACTGCCCAGCTTAATAAACTATTCTTATTTGGCACTCTTTTCCTTATGAATGAGTCTCACTGGATAGCCTAGGATGATCTCAAACTCCTGGGCTAAAGCAGTCCTCTCATCTCAGCTTCCATGTAGCTGAGACCACACCTGTGAGCCACAGTGTCCAGCTTAGTTTAAAACGTGCTTTTGATGTCCCCACTAAATTTCCTCTTGATTTCCAAGAGGGGTACTTCTGTAATAACTGAGGATCCATCTGTCTGAGAGTGGCTTCGGGGTACACTTGGATCATTCCAGAATTGTCTATTTTTAAATGAGTATTTCCCAGTTGGCATTTAACCAGAATATTTCTGCTAGAGTTTTCACAAAGAAACCTCATCTCTATGCATTTTTCTCTGCTAAGCTAAAAATGAGAAAATATTAGACCCATCTCTAGAGGCCAGTCTTGTGCAAGTAATGACTGCAGGTTTTCTTCATTAAAACTCGTATTAAAGGATATGTAACTGCAGATAACATCTAAATTAATATAAGATCTTACTACTTGCCAGGCACAGTTCTGAGCTCACTCCTCCCCTTTTCTTTCTTCTCAACCCACCCACCGACCCCCCGCCTTTTTTTAAGACAGGGTTTTCTCTGTGTAGCCCTGGCTGTCCTGTAACTCGATTTGTAGACCACACTCAAACTCGGGGATCTATCCGCCTGCCTCTATCTCCTGAGAGCTGGGATTAAAGGCAAACACCACCATACCCAGTTTATTTATCCTACTTGTAATAATTATAAAACCTGACATGCTATCGGGCTGATTTATATTTCTAATATTGCAGGTGATTATACAGCAGGTAATTTACTTGTCCACAGTGGAGCAGCTTCTGACCAGCGGGCTTTGGATTTAATATCAGATGGCTTTGTTCTGGGACCTATGCCACTATACTGCTGCCATACAGCACACCTTTACACACAGGAACCAGTGAGGGAGGGGGAAATGTTTATCAAGAAATAGAGGAATTGTTTGCAGAGCCCCACTGTCCTTACCCAAGGAACCTTTGTTTAATTATCTCTTTTACAGGTCATACAGTGTTTACCTACATGACAACTGTTACTGTCAAATGAGTTCTTTATTTGCTGATTGTAGACTTCCTCTGTGCTCTCTGCTATACAGGACAGCCGTTCCTGTGGGCATCACCTTATTAATGCACATTTTCATTCCTGATACCTGGTGTATCAGAAGAGGGCTGAGGCCCTGCATCCCTTTAAAAGAACACTTCTCGATCTTCTTAATGCAATGACCCTTTTATACAGTTGTTCATGTGGCGACCCCCACAACCATAAAATTATTTTTACTACTTCATAACTGTAATTTTGCTACTCTTATGAATGTTAATGTAAATATCTGCATTTTCTGATGCTCTTAGACCCCTGTGAAGAGGTCAGTTGACCACAAAGGGGTTTGCGTCCCACAGGTTGAGAACCACTGCTATAAAGAGCCACACTGATGCTGTTGGGCCCAGAAAACCCTGCCATCTCTCACATTCATAAAGTAACTGTACAGTGAGCATTCATAGTCTGAAAATCTAGAGTCTAAAGTGTCCAAAACCTCAAAATTTTGAAAGGCTGACCTGACACCCCACATGGAAAACTCTACATCATATATATTTTTTTAATTGTTATGTGCTGGTTTCAATACTCAGCATTAGAAAATTAGGCAGTGGATATAATAACATGCCAGTGAGTCTTCAGTGAATTTTTTGGTTAGACTTAGGTTTTATCCCCAAAGTATCTATTATATTTAAACAAACACTGCAAACACTGCAAATTCCAAACTCTAAAACATGTGCCACCGGGTGTTTGTGATGAGGACTGGCCTGCCTCGTATGCCTCCCCTGTGGTCGATATCTCTGAAGTTCTTTTCAGAAGGGAAGGATTTTCTGCTCCGTTTTCCTGAGGAGCTAACCCTGCATAGTGTAAGGCTGACTCTGCAAATGTTTACTATTTCCTATTTTTGCTTCCAGGGGACTGCTGGCAGCGAAGCCATGGCCACGGAAGAGATGTCTAACCTGGTGAACTATATTCAGCCTGTCAAGTTTGAGTCCTTTGAAATTTCAAAAAGTAAGACTTCCTGCAGAAAAATCTCTAGTGTAGTGTATAAACAGGAAGTAATCAGAATCGGGTAGGAGTGTTCCGTTCTGGACATCTTGGCTATTTGCCTGGATTGCACATCTTAATATTACATAAACGTAACTCATTTAACACTTCAAAATTATAATTATATTTAATATATTAGGAAAGCATATGATAGTATTACATGATGTTCTGCCACATATTTAATAAGACATCAAGCCAGTGTCCAAGTGATTGAGAATTTCACCTATCTTTTTGTCTTGCTACAACACCTATGGGACCACTAGTGATAGAGTGATAAAGTTAACCGTCCAAGCATGACAAAATGGAAGGAGGAACAACTTGGACAAGCTTGGTACCTCAAAATAGAACCAACCCACCCAGGTTCCATTTGTCCAGCCCATATCATGTACTTATGTGACTAGGTGACTATGTGGCTTGGTGACTCAATTCGTATCATTCTTAGTTTTCCCTTCACCCAACTATGGACCTATATTAAATTTAAAAAGTCATTTTTCTGTTACTTAGTAGGGGGAAACCCTTTTATGGAAGTGCCACATATACACATCCACATATATACTATACATATACATATACATATACACATACACATACACATACACATACACATACACATACACATACACACACACACACACACACATACACATACATATACATATACATATACATATACATATACATATACATATACAATAAGATAATAACAAGAGGGTCCTCGAGGTGTCCTGGCTGCTTAACTGAAATTCTGGTTAAATACAATTGCCTCATTTTTTTAAAATGCAGATATACCAACTTTAAGCTTCTATGTGGCATCATTATTTATATTTATATTTATATTTATATTTATATTTATATTTATATTTATGCACTCCTGCTCTGAGTTGCTTAGTAGCACTTGGTGTCTGGCTAAGGAAAGGAATTTAAATTTCACTGTAGCTCATACATAAAGATGTGCATTTTCTGATACCATAATTGGCAATTCTTGTTCCCTGAAGCAGTTCACTGTAAGCGTCCTAATGCAGTGGGTTTCCTGCTGTTTGGCTTCACTTTCTATGGCTCTGTGTGCAAAGGTCCTAGAG
Organism: Mus minutoides; assembly: GCA_902729485.2. Lineage (NCBI taxonomy): Eukaryota > Metazoa > Chordata > Mammalia > Rodentia > Muridae > Mus > Mus minutoides. The sequence continues at coordinate 1,365,491 of LR749810.1, forward strand.
GCACGTGCAGGCAGAGTGGTGAGGACTCGGTGTTCTGGGGAACCCAGTGATGCTGTGGACATTTAAACAGTCTCTCCTCTGATTTCTCTCACTTCATCATGCTAGAAATCTCATTGATTGTATTTTATCCATCGTGAAGATTTAATTTTAATTAAAAGTCCTGATTAACATAATTAGTTGCATGAAAGTAAATTAACAATGAGCCAAAATAAAGGATTTGGGGTCTCTGGAAAGTAAATTAGGTGAGTGGGCGATAGACGGATGGATCAGGAGGAAAGAATAAGGTTCATGTTTTGAAAAGTGAGGGAGTCAAAGACAGACAAATGTCCCAATGATCACCAGCTTTCAAAATGTAGAGCTGTTTCCTGACTGTGCAACACATGCCGGAGTGCAGGGCATAGCCATATGCCAGAGTGCAGGGCATAGCCACTGGTCCTAAATTGAGAAAACTCTGAGATCAGTCTTTCTAAACTGAGGTCACTTTGTTTTGCCCCTGCCCGTGCACTTTCCTCACGTTTTCCTAACAAGCAGACAGTCAAGAATTCCAGGTTCTCTGACAATCTCACCTCTTTGCCTGTTTGTTGTCATCTGCCATGAAAACAAGGCTCACAGACTCCACCTTCTCCAAGGATTGCCCTCCTTTCACAGATCTAATTCTGATGCCACACTAGCTGTGACTTTAAGAGTTAGCATGAATAGCATGCAGTGTCAGCAGGGACATCCCCACATCGTCTTCTGCAGATCCCCCAAGAAGCCAAGCTGGAGGGGTTTATAATAAGACCATTTCTTTGCCGTATTACACCTGGTAATTAATTAATTCATGCCCTATAAAACCATCAGGCTATCTCGCCCCAGCTATGAATACTTGAAGAGGTAATTTGCAAGACTCAACTTTTACTGCTGGCAAATGGTTTGTCAATAAAAGTCTTACTATACATTACTGTGCATTCCTACCCTCTAAAGCACTGAACATTTGTTTATTTCCTTTAGAGTATTATAATTTACAATACTGAATTTTATATATTGCCCTATTTGTTGTTGTTGAACTCAGAAAGAAATAAAAGCTTTGAAATGTCTTCCTTCGTGGAAACCAAAGGACTTGAACAACTTACAAAGTCTCCGGTGGAATTTGTAGAGTATCCTTGATTTGATGATGACTGCTGAACTCACCTGTTAAGTCATGGTTGGTTGATTTGTTTGTTTGTTTGTTTGTTTGTTTGTTTGTTTAGAGAAATCCATTAGAATGGAATCCATCTATAGTCCAAGTCTCAGTTGTCACAATATGGGTAGCCTGGTCTATAGAGAGACAAACTGGCTATAGAATAGCAGAGGTCCTGGCTATAAAGCTGCCTCAAGCCATCAACCTCTGAGTTCCTTGGCAATTTGTTTAATTTTTATTTTACTCATCTTTAAACAGAGGTAATTCTACTAACATTATGATTTGCTATTTGGGTACAATATATGTAATGCAAGTGTGTATACTTAATACACTGGTCTATGTATGCTTTCTAGGTTTATAAATATGTATGAATAATGATAACAATTGTATGTATGCATAGCTGTAATCCTGGATGAGCACCTTGCATACATGTGATTTATATTCAATTAAAAAGGAGTGGAAACAATGATCATAATGATATAAATGTAAATTATGTCAATGGTGGTTTCTAGTTTTATGCTATTTCCTATGAATGAAAATCAAAGAAGCCTTCATCTTACTTTTCATAAATTAATGCTACTATCCTAAAGAGATCTATTTCATGGCATAATCCATAGAATAAAATTCTTTTACATCTCATTAGTGGGTCTAAGAATATGGCTCAGTCAAGCATGAGGGCTTGAGTTTGAGCTCACTGCTCATGGTTTTAGAAAGCTGGGTATGGTGACTTACATCTATAATTGTAGTGGGGTAAGGACAGAAGAATCCCTGTGGCTTAGTGACCATCTAGTCTAGCCTACTTGGGCAAGCTGTAGGCCTGTGAGAGACTCTGGCTCATAAAACCAAGGGGTAACATCCAAGGTTGACCTCCTTATAACCTTACACATAAATGTGCACCTGTACACACACACACACACACACACACACACACACCACTAAAGCTTCACCAACAGTGGGTAAGCATGGTAGCAAATGCATATAATTTCATCACTCAGGAGCTGTGGCAGAAGGATCACCAGCTCCAGAACAGCTTAGATTACATATGGCACTCTGTTTCAAACATAAACACAGACAGACAAATAGACACAAAACACACACACACACACACACACACACACACACACACACACACTCAGCAGTGAGAGAAGAGGCAACAAATGTAAAATCTATAATTAAAGTCATACTTGTGATATTCTTTTGTCTTCCTTAATTCTCAAAGGAATCCTGTGACAAAGGAATTGTTCAGTTACTGTAATGCTGAGGAAACTGAGAACAGAAAGGTGAATTAACTCACCCACGATCATATGGCCAACAAGTTTTAATGTTAAGACCCGAATTAGTGCTGCACCAACTTCAGCCTTGCTTCCTTCATAAGAACAAGTCCATCGTGTTATAAAGACAGAGCAGTGTTCAGTGTCTACAAGGTTCTTAGGATGGAGACAGCTAAAATGTGAAGCAAGGGCAGAGATTTCTGTGTCCCATTTACCTCATCAATCTTAAGGAGTGCCACAGTCTTGGCAAACAGCATTCGCAGAGAAGGTAAAGAAAAAGAGGGAAGAGCATTCAGAAACAGCTTTGGATTGCATTGTCTATTACTGCCACACAGTCCCATCCTGTCGTCACTACAACTGCAGCTATCACTGCGCAGTCACAGACTTTGACACAAGTCATTCTTGCTGTCCCAGTTGGTGGTATCCACAGGTTTCGCAGAAGCGATACTGTTTCTAAGAATACATATATTCTATCAGCTCCTTCAGGGCATATCTCACCCATTGATGCGATAAGATCACTAATATCTACTTCGTTTCCCCAGTGAGAGATAAGAAAGAAGTGTAATAGAATATAATAGATAACTTTGAAATTGTATTCACTACTTAACATGATGGTCCAGATACAACAAGATGCAACTTAGCAGGATATATCCCAAGGGAACACGCGTGGATTCATCCAACTACATGCCTCAACTCTTCTGGAATGCTGGCTGTCAGATGGTGGCGCTCAACTTCCAGACAGTGGGTAAGTAACACAGAGCTCACTGCCATTGCCACAGAGCCCAAGCGTCTGCAAGCTATTACCATGGAAACTAGAGGGAGGGAAAGAAAGCCAGATTTAATTGGAAAAAATAAATTTTAAGGAAGGAAAATCGAAGAAAAATACTGAAATTTCATAATTGAGAGTTGGTCTTTAATAATTTATGAAAAGGGTTTTGTATCTGGATTTCATGCTATTTTCCTACAGTTGTATGTGTACTGACACACACACAAACCTGCATGTATGAGTACATACACAGCCATACACACAAAGATGTACCTACACATACACAAGCAGACAGAAGCAGAAAAGAAGAAATCTTCCCAAAATAATGTGGTCACTAGGAAGTTCAACACTTCCCTTGGTAATTGTGTGTGTGTGTGTGTGTGTGTGTGTGTGTGTGTGTGTGTGTGCGTGCGCGCTGACACATAGACATGCTTCTTCATATAGTTCCCTACTAAGAGGGAATGTACACATGTGCATACATTGAAATATGCTACAGAAAATGGAATTTTTATATTACATGTATTTCTGTATGTCAAGGAAGCATGCACACACATGAAAAGCAGTGGAGCTTAGAAGTAAATTTGTGGTGCGAGTTCCCCTCCCCCTGGAGATTGAATGATACCCTCACAGGGCACAGCAAGCAACTTGACCTGCTCATCCATTTCACAGCCAGAAAACTTGAGTTCTAGTAGCTGCTTATTAAGCATATTCCACAATCCACTCCAACCCCCATTTCAGTCACTAACAAAGAATTTATTCTACTATTTACCAATGTTCTGAGACATGAGGCGGCTCAGATACCTTGGTCGGATGCTATCATTAAATAACAGGAACAACAAAAACAGGCAAAATCCATCATCCGCTGTTCTAGCTACATCTCTTTGACTATTGTCTAGGTTGAACACTTCATGTGCTCCTTAACCTTTATTGTTTTGCTTCCCTAAGCTGCCCAGTCCGACAGCAGGCTGACCTGCAAGTCCGCCTCACTGCAGGTGTGTGCTAACAGAGTCAGCATATTGTCTTTTTTGGAACTAGAAAAAATTTCACTTCCTGAAGCTTGGTCCCTTCTGTCTTTATATGATGATACCTTCCACACCAACACCAAGTCCATATTTATTCTCCTGTCTGCCTCCTTTTTCAACTCTTCAGATTTTTATTTTTCATAAAATATTTGTATAATTTCAACGTGAAAATTCTTTACATATATTTAATGTTAAACTCGCCTTTTCTGTGGTGTTGGTGACACGAGGAACAAGATGCTAATGAAGCCAACTATGTGTGTCCCCATCACTTTCTCCACTCTATGAAATCTTCTTTATTTGGAGCAAAAGCCTCCAAACGATCCAGATTTGACTCTGGTGTACACTCTCTTGAGGTCAGTTCCTTCAAGGACCTAAAGAGTTATCCCACTGAGCTAGAATTGTATCCTAACAGATGTGACTCCTTTTGTTAATTTGGATCAATGGCTCACTTTCTGTATTCTATTAAAATATCTGTCTGCCTCCATGGACACAGTTACCCAGGCTTCCATTTTGTTTAAGAAGCCCTAAATTCTTGGAAGAGTGTCTGTGTATGCACATGTGTGCATGTGTGTCGGTGTTGTGTGAGTCTGTGTATGAGCACCCACACAGAGGTCAGAGGACTTCTTATATGAGTCACCTTTCTCTATCATGTGAGTCCTGGGGATGGAATTCAATCTCCCTGACTTGAAAGCAAGTGCCTCTTATCTCCTGAACCATCTCACTGGCCCTAATACTTTTCTTTCTGTTACTGTGTCCAATTAGTACTGTTTAACAATGCAGTTTTCTGAGCAACAGTAACTGTTTCAAGGATGAGAGGTCTGTTGTTTCCTTAAGTTACCTTGTCCAATTTTGGTGTCATAATCATAATAGTTTAATAAAGCAATAGAGAAATTATAATTTATTTTTCTCTGCTTTAAAAAGTGTTACATGGAACTCTGAATTTTAAAAACCCTGTAATTACCTCTTTGTTGGCCTCATTAATACAAATAAATCACTTCATGGCTGGTTTGGAACAGCTAGACACTTCCTCAGTGCCTTAGGAATTAAAAATCTTGGTTCTGCTTTTTATTTTTATTTATTTATAATTTTTTGTGCTGGGAATCATTTCTAGCTTTGATCTGATGCAGGGTTTGACATACACTAAGTTAATACTTCACCACTGAGATCCCAGGCTCTAAACTGTGTTATGATTTTTAATCTCAGCAATTATAATAAATTTAGGCATTTATTTAGTGCACTGACTGTTAAGACTTTGACTAATAACCTTTGTCCACTTGAAAAGAGTCTTGAACAATTCATGCTGGTTGTAATTAATCACAGAAATGCACATTTAAATGTCTTCCTATAAATTAACTAACAAATAACTAAAGCACCTCTCATAGTGAGTTATATAAAAACCAGTCCTCAATAAATCTACTAAAATGGCTGATGTGAATTAATTTAAACTCTCTGGAGAGCATTTTAACAAGATTTACCTAAGCAGTAACAGCATTTTCTAATGTGCCTAACTTTTGACTCAACAATTTCCTTTACTTCTAGCAAAACTCTTGCAAAGTTTTCAAAAATTTTGTTATGACAGCCGCTAAAACAATTATGTAAAATTCTGAAAATTTACTAGAAATATAAATGTATCCAAAGAATGGACTTGTTAAAAATCATTAACACAAATATAAGTATTCAAAGGAAATTTATACAGCTGTTAAAATTAAGGAAAAATGCTTTTTAAAATGAGTATAATGTTTATAAAAATGTATTTGAATCAAAAAAAGGTAACCAGGTTTTAAGACAGCCTGTTAGCAGTGTTCTCTCCGATTTGGGGATTGCAGCTCATTTTATTTTTTATTTGTGTCTCCAAATTATTATAATGTCTATTTCCTGGTACAGGCATGAATAGTGGGGGGAGTGGACTAAAATATTATACAGTCTTATTCTACGAATTCCAAGCACAAATACACTCACCTGTGTGGTTTTGGTCATCAGATCTAGCTATGCAGATAAACATGGGCATGTATGAGTACAATGGGAAGAGTGGCTACAGGCTGAAGCCAGAGTTCATGAGGAGGCCGGACAAGCATTTTGATCCATTTACTGAAGGAATAGTAGATGGAATAGTGGCCAACACTTTATCTGTTAAGGTACGTATACTCACATCCTTACCACCCCTGCTCCCCACCCCCTATGCTAGACACACAAGTCCCAAATGCATCCCCGAGAAGAGCCTGAAATATCACTTATTTTGCATAAAGAAGGATCCCTGTCATTAAAAATTTATGAGCTAGGAAGGCTCCTTCATACGACTTTCCTTTTAAGGATCAAATACTCATTAGAAATTTCCCCCAGACAACATAGAAATAAAGGAGCTAAGTCTCATTCTTAGGATGAGGATAAATGGAGCTTAAGAAATAGATGAAGTGGCCACTTCCCAGAGGCAAATCTCTCTGCATGCAAGCATCCCCCAGAAAAACGGACAGGGAAGCCAGCTGTCCATCAGGACATCTTCCAGTCTTCCCTTCCCCAGGTCTCACCAATTCTAATTATAAAATATTAAACAAACAAAAAAAGCTGTCAGGTTACCATAGCATGGTTTATAATCTTCCAGAGTATTTAAGGATGTAAAAAATATTTCAATAATCTTAAAGGGTTGTTTTCTTAACTATGTATCTTATCCTAAAAATAAATTCCAAATCCTTTTATTCAGTCTTTGAAATAGATGTGAGAAGAGACTTTTTTAGCTGTCAAGAAGTATTTCAATGCCATGAGAGGGCTCCATTTTTATAAAGAATTTCCCCATGAATTCTGGAAGCATGTGGTTGTTGAAACTAGATTGTTATAAAAACTAAAAGATTACTTTTTAAAGTCTCATTTATTTTGTGTTTCCATGACTATCTGTATGACTGATAAACTTCCAAAGCTAAACATAAATGCCTTTTCAGACTGACCTTAACAAAGTCATGTGAAACACTTGTTCACACAATCCTCTGACAGTTTAATATCTAACCCAAACACTGCAGAAACACCCACACACACCCACACACACACACCACACACCACACACACACACACACCACACACTCACACACACACACACACCACACACTCACACACACACACACACCACACACTCACACACACACACACACACCACACACACACACACACACACACACACACACCACACACACACACACACACACACACACACCAAGACCTTGCACCTCCTAAGCAAGTGTTCTATCATTGATCTACTCCTCAAGCGCTTAGTCTTTGAGGAAGTCTCACTGTGTAGCCCCGGCTTGCCTTGAAGTTGCCATTCCTACAGTGCAACCTACGGTGCTGGGATGACAGATCTCTACCTTCAAATCCAGCATTTCCTGTCAGTCCTGATTCTCTTCATAGTGAGCCACTTTATATTAAAGATTCAAAATGTAATTATATCTTTTGCAGTTATTTAAAACCACAAATTGTAGAGTGAACTAAGCAAAACAGTGCTGTAGAAATGTATTTAAGAAACTGTTTTCAGCAAATAATGTTTAATTCCTGTCAGGAACGGTTAAAACACACTCATGCGATATACTACACAGCATGCACTGACAGAATACTAATTTAAGCATTCCTGCCAATTGTTGTTCTGACTGAGTCGGTCTAGCAAGAGCTTGATCTTACTCAGATCTATCATATTTCCTATATGTCTTTTTGTTTATTGATTTTGTGTTGAAACTTTTACTCCAACAGTAGAAACAGTCATAAAACAATGACAAAGATACAGAAAAGTTGGGGTGAAGGAGAAATAGTTAAAAGCCCCAACCAAAAATTTACTCTGTAGTTTGTTTCCAAAATGTAGGCCACTGTATGGAGTTCCACCTGCCTCCCTCATCACGCCAAGCCTGGAGTCAGGTTCCTGTTGGCACTGTGATTCCTCTGTGTGGCTCTTCTGGCAGGGACTTTACAGTTCCAGATCTACAAGCTATTATGCTGATATACTGGACTAGCAAGAACACTGAGGATTGGCGACCTTGCCACTTTAGGGCTCTCCTTTTCATCACACATGAGTGTCCCAAACTTCAGGGCATATGAGTCCCTTGCAGGACTCACTTCACTGGAGAGTTTTAAAGATGTTGTACAAAGCCTTCCAGGAGGTAGAACCCAAGTTCAAGAGCAGTGATTGATTACAGGTGTGGACTCTCCAAGCTCATCATTGCCTTTACTCCTCTCCAGTTATCCATCCATACAATTGTGGGCCCACTTTGCCTCCCTACTCAACAGTTCAATATTGTGGAGTTGAATGAGAGTTTAAGACTACATATTCACAAAACATCTCCCACATCTTCCTCTCTGTGTAACCCAATTGTCAACATCCAAGGAGTCCATCACCCATCATAGAGGTTAATGGAAACATATAAAAATGTACCTATACTTCATTCCAGAAAAAGCAGCAAGAACAGGGGATGATGGAGCAAACCCAGGTTATGTGTTTGGAACAAAGTCATGAGCTATTCAACAGTGTTCTGAGCTCACCCATGACAGGAACAGGACTTCGAACACAGTGGTTGGGGTAGAGATCCAGCACAGCAGAGGCAGAGGCATACTCAGTGGGGGCTGAGAAAGGGCAAAGAGCCTGCTGATGGGGTCAGAAATCATGAAGGAGACAGGAACCTGGAAATCTCCTTAGTTGGTCCTTTGTTATTGTGTCTATTAATCTTTAATGAAGGTCCCCAAGGTGTTGACACCTGGATTATAGATAGGTGAAAACATGGGAACTGTTAGAGGGTTATGTAGACTTAACGCTTGTTTAAATATGTGACTGATTAATTCTGTAGCTAGACAAAGGAGTCCGTCCCACTGTTGTACAGATGGCTAGCTGGATGAGGACAGAGCTTATGATTACTTCCGAGTGACTTTCAAGGATGCTGCTCACTTACTGCTCCTATATTGTTTGATCTGATTGGCTCCTAACCTTCCCATTCTCACCCAGTCTCCTCAATCAACTCCTTAAACGGAAAAGGAATGGTGTTCCTACTCTTCCTTTTATTTCATTGTATGATTTCCCACTCAGGCTGCCTTGGCCTGCCTTAGAGTTGTTTCCTGGTGCCTTGTTACTCATTGTTCAAGACTTCCTGATATTTTTCTAGATTATTTCAGGTCAGTTTCTCTCTGATAAGAAAGTTGGGACTTACGTGGAAGTGGATATGTTTGGCTTGCCTGTGGACACGAGGAGGAAGGCATTTAAAACCAAGACATCCCAAGGAAATGCTGTAAACCCTGTCTGGGAAGAAGAACCTATTGTATTCAAAAAGGTGGGTCTCCTGCTTGCTGCAAGAGGCAAGTTTATCTGGGTGTTTTAAAAAGAGGAAAAACAAGCAGTTATTTGGTTATGTGTGTATAAAGCATTTGTATTTTGAAGGTTATCATAAAATCTTTAATTTTATTTTCTTTAGTATTTAGCACTATTTGATTGTATGAATGTATAGCCTGTGTATAAATCTGTGCAGCACATACTTGTGCCTATGAATATCAGAAGAGGTGAGTGGATCACCTATAGATGGAGTTACAGACCCTTGTGAGCTGCCATGTGGGTGCTAGGAACTGAACCTGGATCCTCTTTGAGAGCAATAAATATTCTTAACCTCTAAGCCATCTCTCCAGCCCCATATTTTTAGGATTTGATCTAATATATTACAGTAGCTCCCTGTGAAAACCTATAGACATAATGATGTGACCCCTATCGCAGTTCAGGGAACTTTCCTCATTGAGCATATAGGTGCAATAAGAATCTACCCTCTAGTTCAAATGCTCCTCAAATGGTACTAAGCAACAGAGATACATCCAAATAGAGCCCTATTTCTGCTTGTGTGTTTTCTTACCTCACAGAGAGGCAACTGAAATTTTTACCTAAATTAACAGAGTAGATACTCAGCTTTGGGAAAAGCAGGGCCAGCTTTTCTAATACTTTTCTGGTTCTTTCTTGCTTACTCTTATAACCAGAATCCTTCATACCCCCACAGGTAGTTCTACCTTCTCTGGCTTGTTTGAGGATAGCAGCATATGAAGAAGGAGGCAAATTTATTGGCCACCGGATATTGCCTGTGCAGGCTATTCGGCCAGGTATGTATCGTGTGGGGAGAGACTTTCATTAAAGAATGACATGGGAACTGTTCCTCCTCTGTGGTTGAGCTGTATAACAGAGGCATTAAAATCACTTAAATGAGTCTGGTAGTATTGCATGTTTGTCATGTTGCTGTGCTGTAAAAGTCAACTTTAGCCACAATACTTGTACATAACAAGCTGCCTAAAACCTCACATACAAGTATTTGCAGGTCCCAATTCATGAGTCTTGGGGGTTAGCTCTGTGTGTTAGTTTCTTTTTTACTACTGTAATGAAACTACCTTGGTCAGACTGCTTTATAAAGAAAAGAAGTTTATTTTGCTCACAGTTTTGAAGGCTACAAAGGTTGAGATCTGATCATTTAATCAGCTTTTTCTCTGGCAAAGGTCTAATAGTGGAGGCTTCCTAGGGGAAGTAGGGTTAGGGTTCCCCTCACCAGACAGGAAACCAGAGAACTGGGTAAGGCCACACTCAAGTCTTTTTAATGAAAATATCTCTCAAGAACCATCTCTGGCAAGACCTAGTGGCACAGGCTTATAACTCCTGCTTTGTAGAAGGCAAGCAGCTGGATGATCGCATAGCCTCCAGTATGGGAACCTGTGAGACTAAGCCTAAGATAAAGGTTGGGATAGCCTGAGCTCATGGTAGATGAAGCACATTGGCCAGGGCATAAGAATTGGCTGGGCTATCCTGAGCTCAGTGACACAGTTGTGCATTTGGGGTGCCAGATGGGGTCATTTTTTGTCCCATTGTGTTCATTTTGGGGTGCCTGCTGAAGTAGTGGTGGCACCCAACATAGGGACTCCTGTTCCCAACCCACAGGGATGTTAAAAGTGCCTAACTCTAAATTTGTGTGTTCACTCTTTGCTTGCTCAAAAGCACTAATGTCCCATGGACAAAGCAGATCCCCAGCCAATAAAATCATATCAAGTATGATTTATTATAGAGGACATATTTGGGTCAGTAATTCAAACTGGGACATACAGTTTGCAAGGGGGAATGTGGTCACAACAGAAAAAAAATAAAAATAAAGGCAGAGTCAGCAGTGTTCGAATTGTGTGATTAAGATGAGAAGTAAGTGGCCTGTTTGTGGAGCACCATGGGTGCGAATGGATGTAGAAACTGGGAAACCAACAGGTGACGCTTGTGCTTAACATCCTGCAGGCTATCACTACATCTGCCTGAGGAATGAGAGGAACCAGCCCCTGATGCTGCCAGCTGTCTTTGTCTACATAGAAGTCAAAGACTATGTGCCAGACACGTATGCAGGTAAACAGTGCCACCCGGGTCATCTGCGTCTCCATGGCCTGATGAAAAGCTAACTGGACCAATGCTGGGGCCCTGTGAGCCTCACAGTATGGATGCTTAACAGTCAGCTGTTTGAGCCTTTCTGTGTCCATTGAAATCCTAACCGGTGTTTAGTCTATTTCCACATGGGCATTCTTATCCCTGTGGGACCAACACTCCCTATCCCCGCTGCCCCCTTCCATGGTTGTTTATTTAGGTCTGTACAATGAATTTGCCTTCACTAATAGCAGATCTCTGATCTATTCTATGGATGGAGTCCTAAATTAACAGGAATTAACTTAGCCAGAAGTCACAATTTTAAGTGGATTGTTTGGTTTTTTGTTTGTTTGTTTTGTTTTATTTACCATGGGGCCTTGGAGTGAAAGATGCTGGCCATTGGTGGACATTGTGACAAACTTGGAACACATGTTTTTGGCCCAAACATGGACAGCTATAACTCTCTGCCTAGCCATTGCCATGCAAATGGCACTCAAATTGCCAAGTCTTTGATTATTGCTCCAGTAATCTAGAAGACAGACTTTATGTGAAGAGTCTCTGTTGATGAAACACATTTAACCAACTAAGCCAAGTATGGAGACCATCGCTAGGATAGACAAAATCTTCAATAAGAAGGTGGAGAAGATGAAATTGGGGGGTTTTATTTGAAATACTCATCAGTGGCTGTCAGAACTGAGGGACTATGACTTCTCTCAGAAGTTTTATCAAAGTCCTGAGCCGTGTGAAATTTCAAAACATGGAATATCTGAGTGGAAAGTTAGAGGGACAGGTGGAAGAATGCTGATGCTACATGGATGAGTGGGATGGGGGAATGAATTAATGCACACGGATCGATGGTGGGTTGTATGGTTAGATGGTCCCTTGGATGGATGATGGAGAGTTGACTCCTCCAGAAACCTTGTCTACAATGTCTCATCCCTGTTTAGATGTGATCGAAGCTCTATCAAACCCAATCCGATATGTCAATCTGATGGAACAGAGAGCTAAGCAGCTGGCTGCGTTGACACTGGAGGATGAAGAGGAAGTAAAGAAGGAGGTGAGATGGGGGTCCAATCTCAATGCAGGACTGTAACATGAGTCCCCATCTACTAGCCCGCATGGGCTCTATCGTATCACACCTCAGACATGGCACCCCGGGATACACCTTCAAGGGTTTCAGCCTCAAGTCAGAACACTTTACATGAGTCACCAAAATTTCCACATTTTTTTCTCTTTAGCATTCTTTAGACCACACCTGTCCCTTATCCTGTGGTTGTAGTGAATGGTGCATATCTTTTCTAGATGTTTCTGTGTCGATTTAGCAACTAAATCACTAGAAAGTGATCATCATTAAATCGTTGTATCTTCTTTTCCTTTTAATTTAAAACGAATACTTTTCCACATGATTTGTGATATATTATAATATAGAAAATACTTACCAAGGCCTAGTGTGAGGCTTAGTGGGTAAGGGTGTCTGCCACCTGAATTTCATCCCCGAGACACATACGGTAGAAGGAGAAAAAGAATTCCTCCAAGTCAAATTCTACATGGGCATCATGACATGCATATGCTCACACACATGCCAGGCCAGGCTCATTTTTGCAGCTCACAGGGGCACACAGTGTAAGCACTCGTCACTACAAGCCTTCCTCGAACGACTGTCTGGGAAGTATGACAAAGGTTATCGTAAATTATGTTTTTCTTTTCATGGATGCTAAAACATTTTTTAATTTCCTCCCTGATCTTCTCAGTAACCCATCAGAGATGTAAAAGTGTACAGTTCTATCTCCACGTATTTGTGTAGCTTCTGTGGTTTCTCTTGCAATTGTTTTTTTTTTTTTTTTCCTTGCTCTGTGCTCTGATGAGCTATCAAAGATTGCTTTGATTCTTTTGCATTTGGTAAGAATATGGTTGTGGCCTAGCATATCTTAGAAGAAGCTCCTTGGGGTGCTAAGAAGATTTATTTATTTAGGTTTATTTTTACTTTTTGTTCTTTTGTTGAAAATATATGGTTTTTCCCATGTAATATATCCCAATTATGGTTTTCCCTTCCTCTAGTCCTTCTATCTGGATCAGTGCTCTTTCTCTCTCATTTGAAAATAAATAAGATTCTATGAGATAATAATAAGTTATAATATAGTAAAATATAATATGATAAACTAAAAATTGGCACTTCTGAATTGGACAAAACAAACAGAAGGAAAAGAACTCAAGAATTAGAGACCCACGTATTCATACGCTCAGGAATCCCATAAAAACTCTAAACTGGAAGCTATAGCTATATGCAGAGGACCTGTACATACCTGTTTGTAACTGTCTGTTAGCTGCTGTCGACAGAGAGGAGCAGGCACCATCATCTGCTCTTCAGCTGAAGCAGCCATCGTGGTGAAAATTCTGGTGATGGTGCCTCCCAGATTGTTTCTCTGTCACAGCGCAGATTGTCTCCCTAAAAAAAATGGATGGAGGCAGAAGAGAAGCATTCCTACTCTAACCCTCCTGGGTCCTTCAGAAGCTTCATTTTGTGCCCAACATCACTTACCAAGAGCTGGTCTCACATACAAAGAGCCTACTTATGGAGGATAAAACCAGTAAAGCATAGAAACTGAGACTTAGGTCAGAACTAATTTTGTTTCTCCTTTTTGATAAAATGATTAGAAATGTACAGTTCTGGTTAAACTGAGATTATTTTGGACATTTCCACTATTTATGAGAAGCTTTTAAATGACAGACTCCACATTAGTCTCATAGAAAATAAGAATACCACCATACTGCCCATAAAGGTGTCAAAATCCTCCATGGCTTTGGTTTTGAAACTGAAGAGAAAAATATATTATCTATACATACATGTGTATGTGTATACATACATGCATATATATATATATATATATATATATATATATATATATATACATATATATATGTATAAACATATACATATATATATGTATAAACATATACATGTATACATATATACATATGCATATAAATATACATACATATGTACACACACATACATATATACATAGCATTGACTATGAATAAAAGGAAGAGACAGTGCACTTCTGATGCACACTCATCTGAAGAAGGCCGCTCAGAATAAGAGCAGCCATAGTTTTTTAACAGAAGATTCTATCTAGGACATGTTAGGTGCTGGAGACCCTAATTCAGTAGCAAAGACATCTTCCATTGACTCTTTGACATGATGCTTCTAAAAGTCCTTTCTATTTGAACATAAAAACATCAGTGAACTGTGAAACATTTCTAGATTTTTAAAAAAAATTTTTATTAGCTATTTTCTTTATTTACATTTCAAATGCTATCCCAAAAGTTCCCTAAATCCTCCCCCTACCCTGATCCCCTACACACCCACTCCCACTTCTTGGCCCTGGCATTCCCCTGAATTGGGGCATATAAAGTTCGCAATACCAATGGGCCTCTCTTTGCAATGATGGCCGACTAGGCCATCTTCTGCTACATATGCAGCTAGAGACACGAGCTCTGGGGGTACTGGTTAGTTCATATTGTTGTTCCACCTATAGGGTTGCAGACCCCTTCAGCTCCTGGGGTACTTTCTCTAGCTCCTCTATCGGGGGCGCTGTGTTCTATCCAATAGATGACTATGAGCATTCACTTCTGTATTTGCCAGGCACTGGCATAGCCTCATACAAGATAGCTATATCAGGGTCCCTTCAGCAAACTCTTGCTGACATATGCAATAGTGTCTGTGTTTGATGGCTGATTATGGGATGGATCTCCAGGTGTGGTAGTCTCTGGATAGTCCATCCTTTCATCTTAGCTCCAAACTTTGTCTCTGTAACACCTTCCATGGGTATTTTGTTCCCTATTATAAGGAGGAATGAAGTATCCACACTTTGGAGGCACTCAGGGCTATGAGTTTTTCTCTTAGGACTGCTTTCATTATGTGCCATGAGTTTGGATATGTTGTGGCTCCATTTTCATTAAACTCTAAAAAGTCTTTAATTTTTTCTTCATTTCATCCTTGACCAAGGAATCATTGAGTAGAGTGTTGTTCAGTTTCCACGAGAATGTTGGCTTTCTATTATTTATGTTGTCATTGAAGATCAGCAGTAGTCCGTGGTGGTCACATAGGATGCATGGGATAATTTCAATATTTTTGTATCTGCAGAGGCCTGTTTTGTGACCAATTATATTGTCAATTTCAGAGGAGGTACCACGTGGTACTGAGAAGAAGGTATATCCTTTTGTTTCAGGATAAAATGTTCTGTAGATATCTGTTAAATCCATTTGTTTCATAACTTCTGTTAGTGTCCATGTGTCTCTGTTTAGTTTCTGCTTCCAGGATCTGTCCATTGATGAGAGTGGGGTGTTGAAGTCTCCCACTATTATTGTGTGAGGTGCAATGTGTGCTTTGAGCTTTACTAAAGTTTCTTTAATGAATGTGGCTGCCCTTGTTTTCAAAGCATAGATATTCAGAATTGAGGGTTCATCTTGGTTGTTTTTACCTTTGATGAGTATGAAGTGCCCCTCCTTGTCTTTTTGATAACTTTGGGTTGGAAGTCAATTTTATCCGATATTAGAATGGCTACTGCAGCTTGTTTCTTCAGACCATTTGCTTGGAAAATTGTTTTCGAGCCTTTCACTCGAAAGGCTGTAGTGTCTGTCTTTTTCTCTGAGGTTTGTTTCCTGTAAGCAACAAAATGTTGGGTCCTGTTTTCCATTAGTCTATGTCTTTTTATTGGGTAATTGAGTCCACTGATATTAAGAGAAATTAAAGAAAAGTGATTGTTGCTTCCTGTTCCTTTGTTGTTAAAGTTGGGATTCTGTTCTTGCATCTGTCTTCTTTTAGGTTTGTTGAAGGATTACTTACTTGCTTTTTCTAGGGTGTTGTTTCCTTCCTTGTGTTGATGTTTTCCCTTCATTATCCTTTGAAGGGCTGGATTCATCAAAAGATGTTGTGTGAATTTGGTTTTATCATGGAATACTTTGATTTCTCCATCTATGGTAATTGAGAGTTTTGCTGAGTAGCCTGGGCTGGCATTTGTGTTCTCTTAGGATCTGCATAACATCTGACCAGGATCTTCTGACTTTCATAGTCTCTGGTGAGAAGTCTGGTGTAATTCTAATAGGCCTGCCTTTATATGTTACTTGACCTTTTTCCCTTACTGCTTTTAATAGTCTATCTTTATTTAGTGCATTTGTTGTTCTGATTACTATGTGTCTGGAGGAATTTCTTGTCTGGTTCAGTCTATTTGGAGTTCTGTAGGCTTCTTGTATGTTCGTGGGCATCTCTTTCTTTAAGTGTGGGAGGTTTTCTTCTATTATTTTGTTGAAGATATTTGCTGGCCCTTTAAGTTGAAAATCTTCGTTCTAATCTACCTATTATCCGTACGTTTGGTCTTCTCATTGTGTCCTGGATTTCCTGGATGTTTTGAGTTAGGATCTTTTTGCATTTTGCATTTTCTTCGATTGTTGTGCCCATGTTATCTATGGAATCTTCTGCACCTGAGATTCTCTCTTCCATCTCTTGTATTCTGTTGCTGATGCTCACATCTATGGTTCCTGATTTCTTTCCTAGTGTTTCTATCTCCAGAGTTGTCTCACTTTGGGTTTTCTTTATTGTTTCTACTTCCCTTTTTAGATCTTGGATGGTTTTGTTCAATTCCATCACCTGTTTGGTTGTGTTTTCCTGTAGTTCTTTAAAGGATTTTTGTGTTTCCTCTTTAAGGACTTTTACCTCTTTAGCATTGTTCTCCTGCATTTCTTTAAGTGACTTATTAATGTCATTCTTCATGTCCTCTACCAGCATTGTGAGATATGATTTTAAATCCGAGTCTTGCTTTTTGGGGGTGTTGGGGGTATCCAGGACTGGCTGAGTTGCGAGTGCTGAGTTCTGATGATGGTGAGTGGTCTTGGTTTCTGTTATTAAGATTCTTTTTTTTTTTTTTTTTTTGGTTTTTCGAGACAGGGTTTCTCTGTTTAGCCCTGGCTGTCCTGGAACTCACTTTGTAGACCAGGCTGGCCTCGAACTCAGAAATCCGCCTGCCTCTGCCTCCCGTGTTATTAAGATTCTTACGTTTGCCTTTTGCCATCTGGTAATCTCTGGAGTTAGTTGTTATAGTTGTCTCTGGTTGGAGCTTGTTCTCCTGTGATTCTGTTAGCCTCTGTCAGCAGTCCTGGGAGTTCAGCTCTCTCCTGAGTCTCAGTGGTCAGAGTAGTTTATACAGGCAAGCTCTCCACTTGCAGGGAAAGTGCACGTTTTTTCAGACCTGCCTCCTGGCTGAAGATGAATGCCCGATAAAGGGCCTGCCCCAGAAGAAGTGTTGCCTCTTCAGTCTGTGCGCTCACCTGCACAGACTGGTCTCTGAGGGACTCGGGATCCAAGATAGCTCCCTCACCTACTCCTGCAGGCAGAGCCCTCCTGGGCAGACACCTCTCCTCTGGTGAGGAAGGTGCCCAGATGTCTGGAGCCTGAAACAGGGGTCTATCCCAGAAGCTGTGTCGTTTCTGCAGTCCCCACTCTCACCTGCGCAGACTGGTCTCTGAGGGATCCGGTACCCAAGATGGCTCCGGGACCCAAGATGGCTCCGGGACCCAAGATGGCTCCCTCACCTGCTCAGGCAGACATTTCTAGATTTCTAATAGGATAATGAGTTACCTTCTTAGG
This sequence comes from Mus minutoides, assembly GCA_902729485.2. NCBI lineage: Eukaryota > Metazoa > Chordata > Mammalia > Rodentia > Muridae > Mus > Mus minutoides. Next base: position 1,383,742 of record LR749810.1, read on the forward strand.
ATAATTTTTTAATATGAAGTCTCCCCCTGGGTTCAGTTAACAGGCATTAATTATATGCCAAATGAAAAAGGCATAATTCAAATTATATCCTTAATAACCTGAGTCCAGACTGAGATGCTCATATTTGTGTCATATGTAAATTATGGTTGGACAATAGAAGGTTACATGAGACTTGCTGCATGCACTTTCATAGTTTTCCTCTTTTTCTTCTCATTATGTTTTTGTTTGTTTTCGGTTTTGTTTTTAGCCAGCATAGTCCAGGCTGGCCCAAAATTTTACATCTCCCTCTATATGTTTCCCAGGTTCTAGGATGGCTGGTCGGTCCCTCGGCACCTGGGTATTTTTCTCACTTTAAAATCACTGTTCAGGTCTTTGGTCAACAATGTTGCAGTATAAAAACAAAAAGATAAGCAAGACAAAAACGTAATCTCAATCATAGATATACAAGCAGTTATACATATTTCTCTAAAAATTGAATTAAAAACTTAGATATAAACAACAAAAAGAAACTCTTTGGTAATATATAGGAACTTTCAGTCATTAATACAGATAATACTAGGATGCTGTCTGTGTGTAATTTTGTCTACCATTTTAATAAAAATTCAAAGCCCAGATACCTTAATGTAAGATGCCAAATAAAATATGAACTACTCTTGTTTTCTACTTTTAAAATATATCTATAACGAAAAAAAATGTGACTCAATAAATCTATTAAGAAAATATTCCATACAGACTTTAATGTCAAAAATAAAACATTTGAGTTTGAGTGTCACGCTGAGAATTGTATGTCTAAGGCATGGAGATAAAGGTTCTCATGACTGTGCACACTCGTGTCTGCACACTCATGGCCCACAGAGTGCTTGCTGAGAGGTTAATTTGTGGGGATCATTTCTCTTTCCACAATGTGGAGTCTCAGGGTTTATACTGAGGATTTTATGTGTTGTGCCAAATGCCTTTACTGGCTGTGCCTGATAGAAAACTAGTGTATATTATAGATAAAAACACAGCAGGCAAATTCCCTAAGAGAGAGGGTACCACACCCCAGGGAAGGAGTGGGTTCGTGTCCTCCCCAGTGGCCATTTTGGGTGAGGTATTAGGAGCCATTAGGGGGTAGGCTCTAATTGTCTGTGATAGGCATCAGCCCAGGGCCATATGTCAAGAAGTTAGGATCTGACAGTTGGGGAGGCAGGTACTTCTTGTTTTTAATTTTTTGTGTGTGTGTGTCTACAGTGCTCTATTGCAGCATATCAGAGGACCAGGGGGGAAAGTAAATGTATGAACATTACTACTTTCCATGTACCTAGCAGTATATTAACATATTTGGCATTTTGGTTTATTAGTTGGTTTTTGGTTGGTTGGACAAAAATTCTACCATTGAAATACATCCCAAGCTATTAATTGTTTACAGTTGCTCTTGAATTCAAAGTGTAGCCTGGGCAGGTTATGAGCTTGTGATCTCCCTGCCTGAGTCCCTTAGTAACTAAGATTGTAGGCAGGAGCTTCCAGCCCCTCTTTCATGTATGCCTTAAGGTATCCATAATTTCTTTTAGCAGATAAGGAAATGTGGGTACTCAAGCACTAGATTTCTTGCCCAGAGCCACACAATTTATAAACAAAGGAGTTGGGTTATGATCTCTCAACTCCTCGTGTATACCAGCATGTCTCCAAATTTTAGATAGATCGGGATATGATGGGAACATGCTGAGCCTGATTCAGTGGGTCTGGGTGTGGGCCTGATGCTCAGACTGACAGAATCTCCTGGCCTGTGGAGTAAAGCACATCTACCCCACACCACATGACAAATCTGCAGTATTCAGGAGACTGTTAGCAAGGAGGGGTTCGTCCTATTCTCCCGGACAGCAGGGCGCCTGTGCAGATGAACACATCTGGATGTTGTGACATAATGAACAAGACATCCACAGGCTCAGGGCACACAAAAACCACAGCATAAAGCAGGGAAGTAAGGCTCCTTCATCTGAGGAGCTATGGACAATTGATAGCTGCCAAGGGATGGAGAGTCAGTTGTCTCTAAGGGTGTGGCCCTGGTGGATCCTCCAAACTCCATTAGAGAGTGCCACCCCCAAGAGTATATGGGCAGCAGATATTGGACTTCCTGAATTTTAAAGACACAAGAAATGAAGTTGGATGGGGAAAGGGAGATATAGTGGGAGCAGTTGAAGGAGAGGAAAAATATGAACAAAACACATTGTGAGAAATTCTCAGTGTCAATAAATCGTTTCCTTAAAGAAAAAAAAATGACCCTTTCCTTTTCATCCCTTGGCTACTTAGCTTTGACATGCCACTTTCTTTGAATGCCCTAAGACAATCACAGTAGCCACCATTTTTAGAGGCAGAAACGATTGCTTGTAATTGTGGAGGGATCTAATTAGTTAAAGGTTAGACCTCACAAGAACCCCGAGAGCCACTGGAACTTCAGAAAGTCCACCACTGGTTCGCTCCAGCCGCTTCCACAGATCTCTACGTGTGTGCTGCATTTTTCAGTGGATTGCAACTCAGGTTCATCCTTCTAAAACTCTGGAATCATTGCCTATGCTATACCCGATGGCAGACCAGACGGAGTACAAAAGTGTGGCTCCCAGTTAAGGAAGGCTTTCCCCCTGCTCTACTGCATAAAAATCACCCACAGATCACAATATAATGCCAATTCATTAAATCTTGCACAGAGCCTAAAATTTTGCATTACTAACAACCTTCTTGGTTTGGAGTAGCAGGGCTCTCAGTATTTACCATGTATCAGAATCACCTGGGTGCCTTCTTCCAGCACCCATGCACAGTTCCCACCTGACACAGATGTTTTGTAGGAAACCCTGGCATTTGCATGTCTAAGGATCTGAAGTAATGTTGGTGATAGTCCAAGGACCACACTGAGAGAATCACTGCTTTGGAACCCTGTGGGTTTTTCTCACAAATGTGTGGCTCTTCCCAGATAAAGCCCATCCATCCCATCTTCTCCAAAATACAGTTTAGTCACAGAAACCAAGGAAGGGTTTCTGGAGGAACTCCCCCATCTTTGTGAACTCCTCCATCTTGTATTGTCTAGCCATGGTCTGTGCAAAACATTCTGGCTCCACCCCTACAGAATGGATGAAAAGGGTGTTTAGATTGCTTTTTAGAAGGGCAAGCCGAGCCAAGATACCTTCCTTGTTGCAATTCTAGCTCAGTGCTTCTGACTTCTTTAGAAACTTTATAAAAAGCATTTCTAAGGAAGGTGGGGGGACTCTGTGCATCTGTGGGTTCTGACTCTGCGTATTCAACCAACTACCGATTGTGAATTTAAAAAAAATGCCTCTGTAATGAACACAAAGACCTTTTCCTGGTAGTTCTCCTAAACAGTACAGTACAAATGTTTATCTAGCCATGATCTGCAAGTATACTGAGTATGGGCATAGACTCTATGAAAATTCGCAGGCATTTCAGCATCTTTAATGCCTGTGGCCTTTGTGATTTTCTCCATCTAGACACTGACATGTGTATAAAATAGTCAGCAGGACCATGTGCACTCACATTTAATAGCTTTCTAAATCCCCCCGTGGTGGTAATGAGTCAACTGTAGAAAGAGAAGCAGCTTCATTCTTTCCATTCACAGATTTACTGTTCATTCATTCAAATGCTTTTTTATTTGATTTCAGCATAAGATTGAGCATATACTATAGTTTCAGGACTTTATGCACCAGCAGGAAACTGAAGGTGAACATATTCCTCCCCTCATTGGCCCATCATTTCACTTGTTGAATAAATGTTATTTTAATGCAATACCACAGATACTATGCTGGAATGTGTGTGAGTGAGTGTGTGTGTGTGTGTGTGTGTGTGTGTGTGTGTGTGATATGTATATATCAAATCACATGTACATATGCGTGTGTACGGATATATATGTGCATACACACACCCTGAGAAAAATCATACTTTGTCTTCCTCACTTCTGAAGAAGAAAGTGACGTCAATTAATAAAAGTTCACACATTAAACTTGAGATGGTCACTCCGAGGTCAATATGTGGTGGGAATGCTAGCTTTTTTTTTTTAAATTGGGGTGCAGCTTTCCTGTGTGAAGAGCCATTTGGATTCCAATCTAGTTACAACTGACAGAGCTTGCCAGACATGGATGGCAAAAGATACCAAAGTAAATTTACGTATCAGGCGTTCATTAAGGCGTTTGAAAAATGGGGCAGTGGATGAGCTCCGTGGTTAAAAATCCATGCTGCTCTTGCAGAGGACCCAGTTTCAGTGTCTAGCACCTACATGGGGACTTAAAACTATCCATGACTCTAATTCCAAATGATCTAATGCCTTCGTCTACCCTCTAAGGGCATACATGTGGTGCACATGCATACATATGGGAGTTAAGTAAATGAATAAACCCTGTTTTTGTTTTTGTTTTTTTTTTTAAAGAAAGCCAAAAACTGAAGGCAGGAGACAAACGTGCTCATGACTTAAAGCCTTTGCTCATCATTTGTGCTGCCGGACTCTTCAGAAACCTTCAAGTACAAGTAGAACTTGAAAGAATCTTAAAATTGATGCTCTTGTCTCAGTCCACAATTAAGTGCCATTCTTCACTTGATAACATATAAATGCCTCTGTCCACTTATCTATTTTTATTTTTCAATGCATTTCAAAGTGGGCTGCAAATGCCGGTGTACTTCACTCCCACGCACCTGGAGAAGCCCATCTAGGATGTGTGTTTCAGGACTGAGCCTGAATGTCTTAGGGATGGGACAGATACAATAGCTCGGTTCATTCAGCTAGTGGAAAGTTTATGTACGACTTAACTATACGTCTTGGAAAGCTGTTTCACCCGAAATGCTGCCTCTAACAAGGCCATAAACACTGACCACATTCGTCCTCAGCAGACTGGATGGCACACCCTGAAATTACAAATCAATCTCCTTCATGATGTTCTGGGAAAATGGCTAACCTCACCCCTACCCACCAGGGTCCCAGGCAGCATGTCTGCTGTCATCCTAACAAGCCACATGGAAGGGACAGTGTGTTTTAATTAATTTTACATCTGTTTATTTATTTACTTTGTGTGTGTGTGTGTGTGTGTGTGTGTGTGTGTGTGTGTGTGTGTGTGTGTGTGTCGGAGTGTGCATACATGAATGTGCCTCAGAACAGGTATGTAGGTTCAGAGGAAAGCTTCTGATATTTGTTCCCTCCTTCCACCATGTGGGGCCCAGGGTTTAAATTCAGGTAGCAAGCTTGTTGGCTTTACCTTTACACACTGAACTGTCTTACCAGCCCAGGAATCAGGAATACCTAGTATCCTCTTATAACTTCAGTAACATCTCCTCTACTAACCCCAGTAATATCTCATAGTTGAAAGATATTTTATGTTAAACATTAAAGATATTTTCATGTTAAACATTCCACAGATTTTTTTTAAAAGCTATGTATTCTCAGCCGCTTGTTTTGTTTAGTAAAGCCAAAATGTCTGTGTCCAGGTCACAAGTATTTTTTCATTTATTTGTACACCGTACCTTCTACAAAACCTATAAGAATGTATGTTCGCTGATTTACATGTGGTATAATTTCAAAGACATATTGTTTACCTTAACCCTTGGAAAGATGTAATTGTTAAATATGAAATTGATTTTAAAACTCATTTTTGGCCTTAAAGAAAAATATACTGTAGTGATTCCATATGACCACTAGGTGGCAGAGGCTAAAAGCAAAAACTGTAGTAAGAGCGACTAAGTCCCACCACATGACCGACCCTTCCTTAACTGAAATTCATGTAATTGCATGCCAGTGGTCTTCCAATGAAGTTTATGAAAACATATCTTTGGTGCCTTTATTTATGTCATCATTTCTAGTACTTTGGATAAAGATTTGTCCTTGTTTTGTTGAAACACATGAAAGTAACCATTATGGAGAGGAACATAGTAAAACATGCTGATTCCTTTGAATGGGACACAGAAAATTTGTTTTTTGCATTTAAGTTCACACATCAATCTATTGGGAAAGACTTAAGTTTTCAACTATATCAAAAAGTTAAATTTAGTATTTCAAAACTGAAGGTATTTAACCATATTATTTATTTGTTTTTATTATTATTATGATTATTATTTGAATGTTATTCTAGAGCAACAGGGTGGGTTCTTTGGGAATTCCCGCATCTTCCTGTGTGACACTATCTTAGCCATAACTTACTTTTGTATTAATGCTAGCCTAAGCTGCCACTGTCATAGAACACAGAATGCCTGCTATTTAAAATATTTAGACCTTAAACTATCATAAGTTCTCAAGTCTCCTATCTGACTTCTGGCTTACTTTTAATAGAGTTTGGTGCTGACTTTCAATACCATCTTTGATTACTCGGCCATGGTGCCAAAAGGGCAGCCGACTGGCTGGGCTGAGATGAAGCCAAGACAGAGTATCATCCGGCCCACGGAACCTTCAGCTTCTCCTGTTATCAGTTCCCCAATGGGGAAACTGGGGCTTTTCTACACAGCCCTTGGCAAAACTGTCAGACATCAGTCTTTTGTTGTTTGCCATCATAGATGCTCACTAATGTATCACATTTGCCCCCAGAAAAAAAATCCTCAGAGGCCCCTGGGAAATCTGAAGTCCCTGTTAATCTGTGCCTTCCCTGCCCTCTTCTCCTGACACAGGTCTGGCAGGGTGGAGGAATCGAGAGCTGCACGTTTGTTGGCTCCTGGCCTAGGGCATTTCCAGACACAGCATCCCTTTAGCATTCTGGCTTGGGGATTCCAGGCAAACTCTGCTCCTCCAGTCAGGGCATGCAGAAAAGGCTGTTCTGGGTCCAGTGCAGCCTGGAGGTGCACTTTGGCCTTAAGGTCATTTGAAAATGTGTAAGTTCCCAGAAATATTTAATTTTTCATCTTACTTCAACACCTGGCAGATATAGGTGGTAATTGATCCATGCCTGTCCCACTTATAAGAGCTTCCTCTGGGTTTGGATATTGTCTTAGTCAGGGTTTCTATTCCTGCACAAACATCATGACCAAGAAGCAAGTTAGGGAGGAAAGGGTTTATTTGGCTTACACTTCCATACTGCTGTTCATCACCAAAGGAAGTCAGGACTGGAACTTAAGCAGGAGCTGATACAGAAGCCATGGAGGGATGTTCTTTACTAGCTTGCTTTCCCTGGCTTGCTCAGCCTGCTCTCTTATAGAACCCAAGACTGCCAGCCCAGAGATGATCCCACCCACAAGGGGCCCTTGATCACTAATTGAGAAAATGCCTCACAGCTAGAGCTCATGGAGGCATTTCCCCAACTGAAACTCCTTTTTCTGTGATAATTCCAGCTGTGTCAAGTTGACACAAACCTAGCCAGTACAGATATGGCTTCTATTTTCCTGATCACCACTTTATAGGTCCAGTTCGTTAACTCTGATTTTTTTTTTTTTTTTGTCTTTCAAGAAAAACATTCTCTGTGTATGATTTGTCCTACATGGAAAAATCTGGCAACATAGGAAAGCAACACAGAAAACAAACAAACAAAAAACCCACACCATACACAGCATTTGAACCAGGAGACTCTCTCATTTGCAATGTCTGGTTGAACAAAGAATATGTCTGTCATCATTCCTCTAAGCATAGGACTCTGGGGAGATTTTTCCTAATGGATGCTAACTTAATGTGACCATACCAGAGCTTACCAATCAGAGTTATCCATCCGTCAAATGATGTAATTTCCCAGTAGCAAAATCTAATGCTTCTAGATTCTATGGCTAGGCTCCCATCTTGATGTCTGGCCTAGTACCAACATTTATTTTCTCCTGCCCCATGCCAGTGAGATAACCTGGCCAATCAACAGTGCTATTTGTTGACTTAAGCTTTGGGGAATGGACTGACCCAATGCCAGCTCTGAGACTACGGGAGGATCCTGAGTTCAAGGTCATCGATAGCTGTACAGTAAGGCTTTGTTTCACTGACGAAAAGCAGCGAGTTTGGGAGGGGATGAGAACATGAGTCAGTGATGCTCTTTATACTTCTGCCTTCCTTTGGTAAAATTTCAAGTGTGCTCTTTGTAATTATATGCCAAAATGTCACAGGGTTGGCGTCTAGGTGACCCATGGAAGAAAATATACCTGATATACCTTATAAATGCACCACAGAAACATGCTGGTATACGGTTGTCACCAGAAAATCTTGCTGTGGACATGGAAAGCAAGTCTAAACCAGCTGTCAGGCACTTAGAGTGTAGGAAATCACTGTTGGAGTACTATACCATTATAAAAGCAATTGTTTTATAGGACCAGCATTTATCCTACTGACATTTATTGAATGTTTACCTGGAATAGGGCATAGCTGATGGAGTGGACAGAATGATGGGCTCATGAATCTTGATACATTTCCTTTTGTCCATTGGTAATGTCATACCATCGTAACTGTTTTCGTGCACTTACTGATTTAGCTTGAACCAGAAAGTGTTCTAGATACTTACTAAACATTAATTGTTTAGACCCTGGGAGAAAAAGAATATTGCCTAAGGTGGGCAATATTATGATCCCTAACTCATGTATACCCTCATGGATAAAGATGGAGACACAGCACAGAAAAGTAAGTGACTTGTTAATGGACTGAATTTGAATCCGAGGATACCTGGTTCCAAACTCTTCACTCTTACCCATCACTTTGGTTCTTGCTGTGACATAGAAACTGGTGGCATATAGCAAAATAGCATTTCCTTCTGTGTTATTTATTCAGCAGCCTGTCTCTGCTACTCTGGACCAGGCTGAGATCAGTATAGCTGTTTCACTTACGTGTGTATTCAGCTAGGGGAGTCTACCCCAGGACATTGGGCTTAGCAGTCCTTCCACAGATCCTCTCATTTTTACCACTATAACAGGAATCTGTAAAGGCTGGACAGACTCTTTATGATCCTTTGTTTGCATTAAATGTTACTGTTCTCTCATTTGATGGAAGCATCTGGCGAGATCCATTGTGGAAAGGCTCTATTCAAGAGCTAAGAAAGTTGGAGTGGAAACAGAGCCCTTTGTGCAATTAACCTGACGCTTCTTGATTTCACACTATGCTGAGTTCATCTTGCTTTCTTGACAGTTTCAAATTTGGTATTTCAGACTCCAGAGGAATTGTGAAAATGCCATAATGTGTAGCCTTATTGGTACAGGAAGAAAATAAAACCAGTATGAAGCTGAAAGTTAAAAAGATGTTTATGATCTTAGGCTGACCCTGGAGAAACATCATCTGAGGCTCCAAGTGAAACCAGGACAACACCAGCAGAGAATGGGGTGAATCACACCGCATCCCTTGCACCCAAGCCTCCTTCCCAGGCTCCACACAGCCAGCCTGCTCCAGGTAAACAGCGGGACAGTACTATTTGCTAGGTCTCCAACCTTCAGCTTCTGGGCACTTTGGAGGGCCCAGAAGCTACGGCCGAGGGGTATAAGCAGGATGTAAGTGATATGGGTGGGTAGGTGGCAGGATGGGCACATGGTTGACAGTTACAAAGATACTCACAGGTTCTCACCTGGCTCTGCTGAGAACCTAAAACCCACCTGTGTCATTGGTTGTTATTTGGGGGTGAATTATGATCCATCCACTAATAGAGTTTGAGTTTGTGAAGAGTTCTACAGGCATCTTACAGGTATGCCTTGGAAGCACATTCTTGCTTCCACTTCAGGGCTTTGCCACCATTTGACTTTCCAGTGACCTTAAATGTCCTCTCATGCTAGGCTGTCTGCTAGACTGTGCATTTGAGTTAGGTCATCTCATCATCCCAGTCCTCAACAGGGTACATTCTATAGTTTCATTTGGGAGATGATGAAGCACTTCCTGAAGGACACAATGCCAGAGAAGGGAAGCCAGATCAGAGGGCGTATGGTACTACTAAAGTGCTTGCTTTGGGCTTCTATTCTTCACCCAAAGCTACAGTCATTTCCCTTGCTTCTCAGAGAAATCCTTTCAATGCATCTCATGTTAGCATTTGAACTCACTCTCCTTAATTGTGTGTGTGGTGTGTGTGTATATGTGTGGTATGTGTGGTGTGTGGTATGTGGTGTTTGTCTCTCTGTGTGTGATATGTATGTGTCTGTGTGTTTGTATGTGTCTGTGTGTTTGTATGTGTGTGTGTGTGTGTGTGAGTGGTGTGATGGTGATGGTGTGTATGTATGGTATGTATCATACCATACATACTCATTCACACACACACACACACACACACACACACACACACACACACATATATATATGCACGTGGGAGTGCATGTGTGTATGTGTGAGTGATGTGGTGATGGTGGTGATGATGATATGTGTGCATGTGTGACATGTGTCTGTGTGTTTGTATGTGTATATATGTTATGTATATGTGTATGTGTGAGTGGTGTAGTGGTGGTGTGTGTGTGTGTGATAGATGTGTATGTGCTTGTATGTGTGTGTATATGTGTGTGTGTGCTTGTATGTGTGATTATGGTGTGTGTGTGTGTGAGTGGTGTGGTGGTGGTGGTGGTGGTGTGTGTGTGTGTGTGTGTGTGTGTGTGTGTGTGTTTCTCTTAACAGATAGAAGCCATCCTGAGAACAGGTTGAGCTTCATGCATCCTCTGTAATCACTCAGAGCCAAGAAGTGGCATGAATTTGATCCATCTAGTTGAGTCAGTTAATAAAACAGGAGAAGAATAAAATAAAACGCGAGATTGTGACTCTGTGCCCTTTTCTTCTCTGTCATAGTGGAACATGGCATTGGTGAAATTAAGATCTTCACACTGATGGACAAGGCTGCTTTTCCTGAGAATATGTTTCATAAATACAAATCCTACTTCATTTGTATCAACCATGCATAAACTGATACTCTACTGCAAGAAAGCCAATGAAATCAATAATAGGAGATAGTTAACCATAAACAAGAAACATCATTTCCAAATGATTATTATTTACCACATGCAAATATTTGCTTCTGAACTGAGTTTATGCTTCTGGGAATAAAAAAGCATTTGCCATTTTAACATCTTGATTTTTAAGTGATACTTAAAAATAATTTGGCTTAAAGAAAAGTTCAAAAATATTACAGACTCTGTGATGCAAACTCTCCTTTTCCCCTAAAGTCAGCAAGAACACAGTAAGCTTTCAAAACAAGTTAGCCTTCTGTAAGCTTGGCCCGCCTTGCACAAGGTCTATTGATTGGCCTAGATTTGCACCAGGGGTCCCATAGTGCTCATCTTGTCTCCACGGTCAACTTCCTTCTGTAACAGCCCCTGACTCTTTCTTGTTTCTCATACCCCTGATATTTTATCATTTTTCAAAATGTCTCCTGCTTACTTTGAGCTACCTCAGTGTTTTCTTGTCATTAGTCTGGGCTTCTGTTTTGATGCTGTGCCCTTCTTAATGTGTCTTGGTGGGGACAGGTAATGTTGCCTAGGTCAAAATGGCTTTCCTCTGAAAGTTTTGCTTCCCACTCCTCTGTGTACAAGGAGAGGGTTCGAGGGTGTGTAAATCCCTATTACACCTCACACTTGGCAAGGTGATCATGGAGTTGATTAGTCTTTGGTCAGCATTCACTCTTTAGTCATGTCATTCCTGATTTTGCCAGAAGGTGGCAGTAGTATTGCTGAGATTGAATTTCTTGTTTTGGTTCAAGTGGAGGGCTCTCTCCCTATATAATTGAGAATACACGTAGTTACTCATCAGCAGAGCATTGAATCCAAGTTACAAACTAAAAAGGTTTTACTGTAATTATGTTGTAAACAACTTTCTACCACAATTAGCCATTCTCTCTAAAGAGACTTAGAATTAAGAGGCACAGGGGCAGGACTCGCCCAGTACTAGAGATGAAACCCAGATGGCCAAGTACTTTTCTACCACGGGGCTACACCTCCATCTGCAAACATGTTTGAAAAATGAGATAAAAAGTTGAATGATAGAGAAGGCCATTTCTTTGATCTTTTCCGTTGCAGGGTCTGTGAAGGCACCTGCCAAAACAGAAGATCTGATCCAGAGCGTGTTAACAGGTGAGCACAAACCTCTCCTCGTGGAGTTTGGCACACGATCAGTGTACAGTAAGTGTACAGAGGGGAGAAGGAACCCGGGCTTGGCACACGATCAGTGTACAGTAAGTGTACAGAGGGGAGAAGGAACCCGGGCTTGGATTACACCTGGTCAGGGACAGGCTCCAGAAGGTATCAAGGCTCCTGGCAGTCTTCTGCCTTTTGCCTGGTGTTTACCATGACTGAAACATGTCAGCTTTGCAAAAATGTGCAGGGCTGCAGATTGAGGATATGTAAACTTTATACACACCGTTATATTTCACCCAAAACACGTATATCATTCATAGAAATTATGAGGACCTTACAAGGCAACAAAGCACATTTTTAAAGGACTTCCATGAGAAGCAATACAACACTGCTGTAGAAAACGAGATACTGAAATGCTATCTAAAAATAAGCAAGTGTATACACAGAGGGTCTGCACCACCACCCTAACCGTGGCTATCTCTGAACAGTTCACCCATTAGTGATATGTGTCTTTATGCAAATGAACATTCCTTTTACATTTGGGGATATTCCCAAGGGATAGCCTTTTGCCTGGAGGCTTTTTCAAAGACAGTTTAGAGTATCTTTTTCTGAGAGGGTAGAGCATGGGGAGATCCATTTCTAGACTGCCCATTGGCTCATGTTCCAGGAACTCATGAGGTGGAATCAGCTGCCAGAAAATGCAGAAGTTTCTCAGGATTATAAATTCTTAATGCAGCCATTATTATGCAACTGTCTGAAGTCAGTTTGAACCTGAGGGAAACTGTTAAGTAAATGTATCTAGTTCTCTCCACAACTTCTTCCTTCAAAAAGAAGGAAAAGTAGTTGTCAGGACAGACACACAATAAGAGAAGGAAGCACTGTTAAAAGGCCTTGGTGTTTAGCAACAGAAATTACCATTCCAGCTCCCCTGTTTATGCACAGTCCATTTCTATCCAAGTTTGCTACGGTTCCTGAGATATATTATTTCTGAACCTCTTGACAGTTCCAATATTTATGGTATCTTTTGTGTTGTTGTTGTTCCTAAAACAGAAAGTTCAAATCAAGAAATGGAAACATGTGAACTCTGACTTAGCTGGGTGCAAATAAATGATAATTCACTGAAGTTAAGACATCATTCATTGAAAGGCTCCCCTAGCCCCCATTCTTGTAATCCTAAGGAAAGCAATAGAGAAGCTAGTGTGGGGTCTTGACTTCAGAAGTGAGAACACATTTTACAAATGCTTATTATAGAAGTGATGATGTGTGCCTATGTAGTGATTTAAGATCAGACTTTGTCACATTGACCATTTTTTTCCTCAACATTGGGTAAAACACTACAGACATACAGGTGGCCCCTAGCCCTGCTGGAGCCTTTGTGAAACGTAGATTAAAGGACACTTCCTTGGCACACTCGACTGCCATATCCCCTGATATGTAGGGAGAAACCTATGGTGTGTCCCTTGTCAGTGTGTCCCCTGAAAGATGCTGAAACTCTGTGATTGTTTGCTAAGTCACTTTAGCAGTGGTTCTCAACCTGTGGGTCATGACTCCTTCAACAAACCTCTATTTCTAGAAATATTTACATTATGATTTATAACAGTAGCAGAATTGTAGTTATCAAGTAGCAGCAAAAAAAAAAAAAAAACCAAAAAAACAAAAAACAAAAAACAAAAAAACATGAGAAATTAAAGGGCCACATCATTAGGAAGGTTGAGAACCACCGATCTAAGGCATGGTGCCAAAAACAATTAAACACTTTCCATATTTTTTTTTATAACCATCAGACCAGCCTTTAGTAGAAATGCCATCATCCCTAAGAAGGATGAAGTTGGGGGCCTGCTCCATTTTCTTCTGATGTGATATATCCTGTTCCAGGGCTTAGTGAGGCTAGGTTATTAAAGTCCAGAGTTTCTGCTTCTCTGAAGAATTTCCTTCTATGAAAAGGGAAATCCCCTTTTGACCATCCCAAATTCACAAGAAGCTGGCCTTCTGTATTCATGGGGAGACCAGACCCGGTGTGCCATGCACACTTTGGGTTCTCGTAGGATCGTTCAGAAGTCAGACTGAAATTGATGTGTGTGCTTTTGCTTGGCCTTTTCCACTGCTGATCTACTTCCCTCCTTCCCCTCTCCTCAGCCCACAAGGAGTCACAGGCACCCAAATCCCCATTCTAGACTCTCCTTCTGGGAAAGCCAAACTTGAAGCTCCCGAAGAAGGAACTGGTTCTCTGCAAGGTTTGGTTAGCACAGTCATTAGCTAGTGGCCTGAGCAGTTGACTGACAGTTCTGACATCTAGGCTGTGCTCTTCAGCCACTCTTGGCAGGGATAAGCTGTTCCTCTCTGAACAGGATGCCACTGTCCCTACCCCTGGACTCTCAGCCACGCTGTCACTCAGCTCCAAACACTCCTCTCTTGCAGAAGTAGAGGCGCAAACCATCGAAGAGCTGAAGCAACAGAAATCGTTCGTAAAACTTCAAAAGAAACACTACAAAGAAATGAAAGACCTGGTGAAGAGACACCACAAGAAAACCACGGAGCTCATCAAGGAGCACACGACCAAGTACAATGAGATTCAGAATGACTACCTGAGAAGGAGAGCAGCCTTGGAGAAGTCTGCCAAAAAGGACAGTAAGAAGAAGTGAGTCCATAAAGAGATGCTGCCCTGGCAGGGGGTTGATGGTTTATGTGCTGTGACGCCACAGGGAGCAAAGTCACTCCACCTGCTCCACCCTGCCCTTCTTCAGTATTTTCAGTTCACTGCTGCTTATAAGCTAAATTTAGTTCCCTCCCTCCTACCTTCCCTCTCTTACCCCCTCCCCGCTTTCCAGGCTAGTCTTGGCTGGCTGAACTCCTGTGACCCTTCTTTCTCTGGTTTTGGCATAGCTAGGACTTTGGATAAGGATTTCCTCATTTGAACAAATTCTGGGGTAGATATACAATTATACTTCCAGTGCACTAACCCTTGGCTCAGATATAGGGTAACTGATGGCCCCACCCCACCCTATCCCACCCCACCCACGTATATCATGGCAGCTGCCAAAGTGTATGTATGGAGTTCTTATATACCTAGAATCAAGTTGAACAGACTGCTTACCATGAGGAAGGAGAAGTTTCAACTTTCTTTTGATGCCTGAAACCCATAATGACCTGTCAGATATCCTGGGGTCTGGGGCTCTCACAGTACATCTCTCATGTACTCAAAACACTCAGAATGTGGCAGAGCGAAGCAAGCCTAGCATAGCTGTTGAGTAATATTACTATTGTGTTTCTTGTGCCCTGTGGATAATTCAATGATTGTATACCATTTTACCCTTAAACAGCAAATATGCACTCATGTTTGCTGGTTAGTTTTATCTCAGCTTATACAAGCTAGAAAAAAATCACAATGTACCCATCAAACTGCCCTGAGGCGGTGTTTAGTGCATTTTCATAATTAATGTTTGACATGGGAAGGTTATTTTACTGTCAGTAGTGCTGAGTTAATGGTCCAAGAATCTATAAGGAAGAAGGTAGAGGAAGCCATGAGGAACAAGTCATTAAGCAACATTTATCCATGGCCCCTGCATTAGCTCCTTCCTCCAACTTTCTACCCTGACTCCCTTCAATGATGGCTTGTTACTTGGAAGTTTAAGATGAAATAATTGCTATGCTTCCCAAGTAGATGTAGAATGACCTCAGAGAAAGGAACATCCTATGTGTTTTTAAATTTTTTTATTGCAGTGCTAAGGATGAATCCTAGGGACTTGTGCATGATGGACAAGTCCTTCACCACTTAGCTGATACCCACTCTCTTGAGTTGTGAAACAGAGCATCACCATATATAGCTCAGTTTTCCGGCTAGTTTTTATGATGACTTGGCCCAAGCTAGAGTCATCTGAGATGAGGAAATCTCAGTTGAGAAAATGCCTCCATAAGATTGGCTGTGGGTAAGCCTGAAGGGTATTTTCTCAATAATTGCTATGAGAGGACTCAGCCCATTGTGGGTGGGGCCACCTCTTGGCTGGTGGTTCTGGGTTCTATAAGTAAATAGGTCATAAGGAGAAAGTACACCAGCCCCTGCTCCCCATGGCCTTTGCATCAGCTTCTGCCACCAGGTTCCCACCTTGTTTGAGTTCCTGCCTTGGACTCCCTCAATGGACTCTGACCCAGTAAATTTAAGCCAAATAAAAATTTCCTTCCCATCAGTTTTTGGCTATGATGTTTTCATCACACACTAGAAACACTAAGATACTCGGGATGGACTTGAAGTCATAATTTGCCTGCCTTGTCCAAATGCTGAGATTATATGCAAATGTCACCACACCTGGCTGGGAGAGCCATACTGATATGTCACAGTATAGAGTGAGGTGACTCCTAAGGAATCAATCATGAACAACCATAGAGCAATAGGAGGTGGTCCTAGGCCAAAGGGAAGATTCAAAGCAGGGAAAAATTGACTTGTTTCAAGAATAGTTGAGTTGGCAAAATGGATAAGACCTAATAAGTCCCGTGTGGTGTGACACAAATGATGTCTAGCAGCTAGGAGAAGGCACTGTTTAACCAAGGGCTTCCAGAGCAGAAGCAAATGACAAGTAATTCAGAACTTACTTGTGGTTGACTAAGAAGCCATGGAAGGAACCAATTCAATGAAATTTTTGTAGTCTAATTAATAGCCTCAAAAAATATTCCTAGCTGCTGTATGGAAGATGACCCTTTGCTGTGCTTTTGAGATGAACACAAGCTGCTACCAAGTCTGTTTCAGTCATGCTTGGAGCAGGTGATGTTAGAGTAGTGGTGTCTAGATGATACTCTGTCAGGACTGGGGACTCAGAGCAGGAACAGAGAGACTGGAGGGGACACTCACTCAGGATTCCAGATAAATAACGATAAATGGTTTTCCTAAAAAAAAAGAGGGGTATTGAAATGGTAGCAAGGGCTGGATTCTTGTGTTGTTGTTTTTCCTAAGAGAGTTTAGGATGTGAAATGGACACCTGGAGGAAAGAAGACACAGCCCATGTGGCTCTGTAACTGCCAGCTATCCTTGTAGAGATTGAAATCTATGTGATCACGATGGCCATATCTGTTCAAGGCACTCCACTCTCCAGCTAAAGCCATGTGGCTCAGAGTTTGCCTCATAGGAGCAGCAATGAGAGAGCTGTTTTAGGTGCCTCTTCAGAGCTGGGGTCACAGGGTAAGAGTTTAACAAATTACTCTTGTGAGATGTCTTAATCATTCCTGTTAGCTGACAAATGGAGTGATGTCGTCAGGGTGACCCAATAATCATCAAAGATACAGGAAACTGTTGTAGAGCTCACAATCAGAGCTTTTCTAGAAATGGGTCAGCGGCTCTCAGAGTCTTTCAAGGGCTTGACCTAGAGGGAATGATTGCCGCTGAGAAATACAACTTTTTTCTCTGGCTGAAACTTCTCTACACCATCCTGAAACTGTGAGCGTGTAAGCCACCTGTCCACGGTTGAGAACACAGTAGGCTGTGATGCCTCCTACTCTTACCATGCTCTGAATCATCACCTCTCCCACCAGGTAGAGAAAAGCAGGGTACAGCTTCCGAGCCATATTGTGACATATGATGTAACATGTGCTCACCTTGAAAACATGATCAAAATGCAATATTTGATTTTTAAAAAGTAGAAAAAAATCACCTTTCCTTAGAGGTTGAACAGACGTAGAAAGATAGCAGGTAAGATGTGTCGCTCCTTCTGGGGAAGCTAAAGACTAAATCAGCATTTACCTCTTGCTGCACAGCCAGTGGAGGCCAAATTTGCTCTGAATACTTCCTAAGAACTCTAATGATGCACACATTTATATGTTTATGTGCTCTTATACCATATTCTGAAAATTCCTAATACAGCATCAAAATAATATCACAGGAGAAATGTATATATGTACACAACTGTAGCCCACAATGTACAAAGAGGCCAGCGTGTAGAGGAAGCCAGGCAGGGCTTCTGAAACCTTCTCTTCTGCTTGAATTCCACATATGCAGCATCTCTGTGACCACCAGGACCAGCAGAGTAGTGATCTACAGGAGACGTGAAAGTGGTTTGGTTAAACATGACTAAGTAGGGTATCGCTTCACTCGTACGGAGTCTGACAAGTGGTTTACTTTAGGCATATTTAAGCACAGCACAATCTGGTGAGAACATTCTGTTGAAAACTAACTCAGTCTCCTGTGCAGAACAAAGCACAAAGGAAACTAAAGATTGAAACTCTTTGTGAACTACATGTGATATCTTCCGTAAAGATGGGCTTATAAAGCTCGTGGTGTCTGGAGGAGGACCCAGTGTGGTCTCAGCCACACAAATAGCGTAAAGGTCACCAGGCAACTAACCACATCCATGATGCAACCCTTAACCACATCCATGATGCACCCCTTTCTTTGAAGGAACAACTCTGTGTGTTTAACACTCCAGGGTCCCTAAATACTTATCTGTGAGCAGAAACCTCCATGCCTCCTACACACATGGGGAGCAGGGGGGCTTGGGGGAGAGCAGAGGGAGAGAGAAAGGAAAAGAGAGAAAGAGGGGGAGAGAAGGAGAGGGAGAGAAAGAGGGAGAGGGGAAGGGAAGGGGGAAAGGGATAGGGAGAGTGAGACAGAAACAGAGGAAAAGGGAGAGAGAGAGCAAGCCTAGACATAGCTGTCAGCAAGTATGTGGAAACTTTTTGGAAGCTAAAAGTGACCCCAGTGAACACACATCTCAGACAGGAGCCATGAGCCACATGTGACATTAGGTCCCTGATGTGGTTCATTTGGACTACAAGTGTAGTTCAGGGGAAAACTTTAACCCAAGCAAGGAAAAGGTGCATTTTATCAGTTCTATGATGTACTCAAACTATGAAATACATGCCAGATTTCTCTGACTCCATTGAAAAAGAAAAAAAGAAAACTAAAATAACTCTGTCATCTTTTGGCTTCTTTTAATTGGTGAAATTAATATATACACATACAATTATTCTTTTTGAGTCCAGAGATTGCCTTGTAACTGAGTGGCACTTTGCAATCATCTGTTTTGAGTTCCTGAATGCTCGGATTACAGGTGTTCCTCGCACATCCAGCTTATAGCACATGTTGTTAAAATTAGTGTCACTCATTTCTCATTTAAAGGCAGCTAGTACAAGTCTTAAATGCTATGCATGGTGAAATATCACACACATAGTTCACATTGTGTTTCTGCAATACAGCACCAACTCTTGATGCCGGCTCTGTCCTTGAACACTGAATTAACCTCTTATCCTTTGAGGAAAGGAAATATAGGACAGATCCTTCTACTTCTCTGATTAAAGAAAGCTTGCAGGTTCTTCCCTGAGAGAAAAGCCGCTTTCTCAGTATCAGATCTCCCAAGGATTTATTTCTAGAAGCTCTGGAGTGGCTTTGAGCCTGTTTTGATGGAAGATGTTGAAGGATTACCTCCTTTTAGACTGTCCATCAAAAAAGCAAAAAGTTTCAAAACATTTCATATCCGAAGATGGATCAGGAGAAGCCAAGACCCTGGAGTCCTAGCTATGCCTTCCTGTCTCCCATCTCCCTTAATCTACAAGTAAATCCTACAGATTTCTCCAAATAATCATCGGGCAGTGTGTTCAGTATAGCATTTTCTTATTCCTTCATCCATCATCTCCCCTGAGCACTCCACAGAATGTGAAGAGGCCTTTATGCAAAAATAGTTTCTGTCTGGATGTGTGATTCATACCTTCTCCTTCTAGTGGTTTAGGTTTTCGTACCCAAGCCCAGTGGCCTTGAGGGGAGGCATTCTGGAGCCGCACAAGCACCTGGTACCACCTGCCCAGTTCCTGAGCTAAGCTCTGTGTCCTTGCAGATCTGAACCCAGCAGCCCTGACCACGGCTCATCAGCCATTGAGCAAGACCTCGCTGCCCTGGATGCAGAAATGACTCAGAAGTTGATAGACTTGAAAGACAAGCAACAGCAGCAGCTGCTGAATCTTCGGCAAGAGCAGTATTACAGCGAGAAGTACCAGAAGCGAGAACACATTAAACTGGTAAGCCACAAAGCACGCTGGTGTTTGTGCAGCTGCAGGGTTCTGTGGAGGAGCAAATGTTTGCTGCTCTCAGATGACTCATGGGGCACAGTGCACAAGCATATGGCACCAGCGTGCAGGGGCCAGAGGCTACCCAGTGTCCAGTACACTAACACTCCTCACGTTTGATGAATCCCTCTAATCCCTCTGTGGAGCTGTGCTTCCTTTTTACCTTTCTTGGATTATTTTTGAGCATCGATTAGTTTGAGAGCATCTTTGAGAGGGCAGAAAAGAGTAAAACATTCTTTCTGAAGTAAAGCAGTTGCTGCAAAGAAATTTTTACTTCTACTTCAGCATTACTGAGCTTTTCAGGAGCAGGCATGACCAAATTGCCCACTGTCCATGGTCCTGTTTTTCCTTCAAAACCTCAAGGCTACCTGTAAAAGTGAAGGACACCCTCTTTGTTAGTGATGAGGTTTGCCTGCCAAAATATTTTCTCTTGGATAGTGAAATTCTTGATACTATTTTTGATGCTTTCATGAAAAGTAGGAATATTTAACACTTAGTCACAGGCAGAATCACACAAAGTAGATTTAGGAATTAAGTACTAGCCCTGAAAACAAGTTAATGCCAAAAATAAACGGATTGGACCCAATAGCCTTGACCAAACTGGGCAGTGTACTGAGGAAATGGTTTCATAGAATTATCCATCCTTTTGCTCTGAGTCTGTCCATGTAAAAAATGCACTGTATGAGGAGATAACCTATAAAAGGAAGAAAATCTTTTTTTAAATTAATTATTCCATTGATTTACATCTCAAATGATATCCCACTTCCTGGTTACCTCTGCACAAACCTTCCATCATTCTACATCTGCCCTCTCCCCCTCCCCTTTGCCTCTATGAGGGGCTCCCCCACCCACCCACACTCTCCCACCCCACTGCTCCAGCATCCTGCTGGGGCATCAAATCTCCACAGAACCAAGGGCCCCCCTCCCATTGGATGTCAGAGAAGGCCATCCTCTGCTACATATGTAACTGGAGCCATGGATCCCTGTACACTTCTTGGTAGGAAGAAAATATTTGCCAATTATACCTTTAACAAGGAATTAAAATCTATAAAGAACCATACAATTTAAACACCATGAAAATAAGCCGTTGAATCAGTAAATGTGCAAATAAGTTTAATAGACAGTTCTCCAAAGAAGTAATGCAAATGACCAATAAATATATAAAGCTGTTCAATATCTTTATCTGTCAGAGAAATGCAAATTAAGACTACTTTTGAGATTCCATTTCACCAAGGTCAGAGCGGCTAGAAACAGATGACAAAAATACTATTGAGGCTGTGGGGCAGGACAAACTGTCACAGGCTGTTGGTGGAAGGTGACCTGGTGTGGCCATTATGGGCATCAGTTATACAAGCTCTCAAAAAACCAAAACTAGCATTCCCATATAACTCAGCTGCCCAAAGGAGTCCTAACTGAACACACCTCAGACACCTGCAAGTTCATTTTTATCTTTGCCCCATTTCCAGCAGCCTGTAGATAGGAAGCGGCCAAGATATTCATTAAAGGGAGGGAGGGAAGGAGGGAGGGAGGGAGGGAGGGAAGAAGGAAGGAAGGAAGGAAGGAAGGAAGGAAGGAAGGAAGGAAGGAAGGAAGGAAGGAAGGAAGGAAGGAAGGGCTAGGGGAAATGTGGTAAATAAGACAGAGTGTTACATGGCCATAGAGAAGAATTAAGTTATTTCTTAAGACAGGAAAATGAGTGTAACTGGAGATTGTCAGGTTCAGTTAGATAATCTAGACTCTGAAAGACATAGAACATGTTCTCTCTCATGTGTGAAATCCAGATTTAAATATAAGCATGTGGCATGAGAACAGAGCAGACCCTAAAGGGGAAGGAATGGGAAAGGAGGGGAGAAGGAGAGCAAGATAGGTTCGTGGAGACAGAGAACAGCTCGTTTCTCTCTTAGAAGCTAGATTTGTGAATAAGCCACGCATGACTATGTGTGTGTGTGTGTGTGTGTGTGTGTGTGTGTGTGTGTGTGTGCACGTGTGTGCTCATGTGTGTATGGGTGGGTGCACCCACATCATAGCTTACAACTGCTTGTAACTCCAGTCCCAGAAGATCCGATGCCTTTTCTGAACTCTGCTTATATGCATGTACATGCTATACAGACATATACTCAGGCACTGACACACGTACATTAAAAAAAATTTCAATTATCTTTTTCCTAAAGATCGAAACAGTAAAAGAATGCCTGGGAGAGGTTGGGGGTAGAGGTGAGGGAAGAATTGCCAATTTTAATAATAGATGACAGCTGTCCTTCCCGATCCAACCATTCCTATCTGAATTTCTCCAATAAGCTATGACTATAACCATGAAGACAACAGCTGTGCCTTGAGCACTCACTGCTGACACACATACTGGATCACTAAGCCAGTTATAGGAATGGCATTGTGTTTACTCCTCAGAGCGCTCGTTACCTTTCAGGATTGTTGTTGGCAGTCTTTCCATGTGGTGACTTTTCCAAGGTGTTATGCCTAGAAAGTGATGCATCTGTGATTTGAACTTTGTCCATCTGACTGTAGAGTCTCTGCTTCCTGTCGCAGGCCAGTGCTGTGATGAAGGGCTTGCTTAGTGTTTGTTGTTCATGTGAAAGAAATATAGCCATGTATTTCTTTTTGATGGCTAGCATTCTCTCTCTCTCTCTCTCTCTCTCTCTCTCTCTAGAACTTTGTCTCACATATCACATAAAATGCAAAATGTCATCATGCTCACAATTAAGAACTACCATCACCATAATCAACACAATAAATTTTATCATCCCAAAAGGAAAAAAAAAAACTTTGTCCATTCATGTATTCATTCAGTAAATACTAATTAGTATCACTATTTGCTCAGTAAACATTTCAAACAAATGCTGGATAAAAATGGCAACAATCCTTGCCTTCCTTGTAACCTTCTGAAAGGGAAGCCCAGACCATAAGCAGCATGAGTCGGCAAAAAATTTAATATATTAAGTAGTGAGAAGGATCATGAGAAAAAATAATATTACTATTAGGAAATAGATGTTTGAGACTCTACCCAGAAACTTTAAATAGACTTGGTAGAAAGGACTGACAGACAGATTGATAAGGCAACATTTGGGTCATGATCTGAAGGCCTGGTCCAGGCACACACATGGTAGAAGGTTTCTAGACAGAAGAATTGACATGCAAAGTGTCTAGGCTGGATCTTGGAAGACTAACAGAGTGGTTCCATCAATATTGAGTAAGGCAGATGGGATTTAATGTAGAGGATATAGATCTACTATTTGAGGGACTGTCTTGTGCATGTTGTCCTCAGAGCTAGGTAGATACCATATGAGGGTGTCAGGTGGAGGGAAGGCCTATTTTTGAACAGGTGACTGACGCAGAATAACATCCACAAAGACCATTCTGAAAATCCCTTGACTCCATAGTGAGAACTGGTTTCCAGGAAGGGATGGTCCCAGGCTCAGGTGAGACCAAGGCTGGCCCCAGATACTGTGAAATCCTGGGTTCGTCAACAGAGGACTCAGGTTGACTAACATTATGAATACTACTAAGAAGTCCAGACAACCCATCCATAGTGAGCTGGACAAGACTCCATTCACCGAGAACAGGGTCATGGCTATGAGAAAGTGATNCCCGCTCCCACATCTTGGCCCTGGTGTTCCCCTGTACTGGGGCATATAAAGTCTGCATGACCAAGGGGCCTCTCTTTCCAATGATGGCCAACTAGGCCATCCTCTTCTATATATGCAGCTAGAGACATGAGCTCAGGGGGTACTAGTTAGTTCATGTTATTCTTCCACCTATAGGGTTGAAGACCCCTTCAGCTCCGTGGGTACTTTCTCTAGCTCCTTCTTTGGGAACCCTGTGATCCATCTAATATCTGACTGTGAGCTTCCACCTCCATGTTTGCCAGGCATTGCTATAGTCTCCCATGAGACAGCTATATACGGGCCCTTTCAGCACTATCTTGCTGGCGTATGCTATAGTGTCTATGATTGGTGGCTGATTGTGGGATGGATCCCTGGCAGCCGCAGACATTGGGTCCATCCTTTGGATTCTTCTTCATCCCCCTTAACTTTGTAGACATCCTCGTGTCGGTCGTATGAGCAGCTATTCTAAGACCAATCAACATAAGCACACACAGCCCTGAATCCGGATCCTCTAGTACCCTGTCAATCCCAGAGGACCAAAAGATGCATTGTAAATCCAGAGCTCTGAGTGGTTGTCACCACCTATGAGTAACACCTCATAGGCTATGATGATGATACAGGGGTTAGAATCAAATACCCCCTCACAGGACATTGCGGCCCAGTAAGTAGCTATGTGGCCACTGAATTTAGAATTCTTAGCTGCTCATTGAAGAGAAGAGTAATTATCAGTTCATTAGACTGCAGGGGAGAGTAAGAGAAACATGCATAGAATACTGTTTTCAAGTAAACAGCTTTATTTTGTGTGATATATGGGCTGCCTAGGAAGTCTGTACTTCAAACGCAAATGTGTTGTCATGATCCACCTCCTGGTGTAACTGGAGAGAACTCGCCTCCTGGTGTAACTGGAGAGAACTCGCCTCCTGGTGTAACTGGAGAGAACTCACTGTCTTCCTTTTGATGATTTGTGCTGACTGTGCTCCAGCTTGCTGTGAGACTCTCGAATCTCCTCCTTCTGTGGCCCTGCCTGAGATACACATGCCAGAAGTAATTACAGGATGGGCGTTCACCATGGTTTGCTGGGGGCCTGTTATCTGTTTTTCTCTCATGTTCTGACTTTATTACAGAATCATTTTTTATCCTCAAAAATGGAATCATTTATAGTTCCCTAAAATGCTACAATTTTTTTTTACCAGAAATGATAAATTAGTAAAGGCTTTTAATAGCAGAACAATAAATGAAGTAATTGTGAGCATGCATTATTTGTCAATTTTTCTATCATTCCCTAATGGAGTTGGACACACACACACACACACACACACACACACACACAGGAGATATAAATTCATAGGCTGCAACTTGCTCCTTTTATGTAGCACTTGGGCCATAAGTGATATTTATATCATATTTTTAATGTTCAGTGATTATGAATTATTTCACAGTATAACAGATTAATATATTCAATGTATAATTAATATACTTTGAGCTGCTTTTGTTTTCCTTTAATTTTTCTTTATGTCATTAAACCAGTGCTGTGGAGGTCTGTCTTAGGGTTTTACTGCTGTACTGCAGACACTATGACCAAGGCAACTCTTACAAGAATAACATTTAATTGGGGCTGGCTTACAGATTCAGAAGTTCAGTCTATTATCATCAAGGTGGGGAGCATGACAAGCATCCAGGCAGCATGGTGCAGGAGGATCTGAGAGTTCTACATCTTCATCTGAAGGTTTCTAGAAGACTGGCTTCCAGGCAGCTAGGACAAGGGTCTTAAAGCCCACACTCACAGTGACACACCTACTCCAACAAGGCCACACCTCCTAATGGTGACAGAACTTAGGCCAAGCATATACAAACTATCACAAGGTCACTGTGCTAAATATGGTAACAAATCACTGTCTAGAAAGATTATACCAATATGCCCCATCACCAGTGTGGTCTGATTTCCATACCTTTGCTACAAAAGACTTTATCTTTGCTTTGTTTGGTATTTCTTTTTTTTTTTTTCCTTGCCAGTGCAAATAGTGGGAAGTAATGTTTATTTCAGAATATGTAACCTTACTTATGAGCATGGATGAGCATATTTCTGGGTGGATACTGGCTACTCATATTACTCTTTTCTACAAACTGCCTCTTTCTATCTATTCCTACTTTGCTTTTGAGAGTGCAGTTTGACGCTGGATTGTCCCTAATTATTTTAAGAAACTGTCAAAGTGAGGAGTATATATGTATTGATCCCTCTAGAGCTACAGGAATGGCATGTTTTCCTCTGCCCTCAAAAGAATAAAAAGGCAAGAAGTACAGGCTTTGAGAAGTCTTGGTGAGCTACCTTATGATGCTGGGGAAATTAGGGTCCTCCATTGGGGCTCCCAATCTTAGTAATAAAAGAATTTAATAATGGATGTGAGTGTAAACTCATACAGTTTACTCTATGCTCAAAGGGAAACTACAGGGCGAGAAAACTGTAAATTCCTTAACATGGAGGACAAAATGGAAATTATAAAGATAAAAGGGTGGGTCATTTGAAATTAGCTGTCATGGAGTTCAGCCCATGGCAAAGGGCAACCACACTGGCAGGGGGAATCCCATGAGGAAGGAAACCTGAAGTACCAGGAAGTTTAATAACCTGCTTAGGCTCTGGCAAACACCCAAACCTTCTGCCAGGGCGCAGAAAAACCTTCCCATGCCAGGGCGCAGAAAATGTATGCAGACCTTGCTGGATCTCCTGAAGGCCACAAGGGAATGTGTAAGGAGGCAGGAAATTTGGGAAGGAAAAGTAAATCATTTTTATTAGATATTTTCTTCATTTACATTTCAAATGCTGTCCCCAAAGTCCCCTATACCCTCCCCCTGCCCTGCTCCCCAACCCACCCACCCCCTCCTCCTGGTCCTGGCATTCCCCTGTCATGGGCATATGATCTTCTCAATACCAAGGGCCTCTCCTCCTATTGATGGTCAACTAGGCCATCCTCTGCTACATATGCAACTAGAGACACAGCTTGGGGTGTGGGGGGTACTGGTTAGTTCATATTGTTGTTCCTCCTATAGGGTTGCAGACCCCTTTAGCTCCTTGGGTACTTTCTCTAGCTCCTTCATTAGGGGCCCTGTGTTCCATCCAATAGATGACTGTGAGCAACCACTTCTGTATATGCCAGGCATTGGCATAGCCTCACAAGAGAGAGCTATGTCAGGGTCCTGTCAGCAAAATCTTCCTGGCATATGCAATAGTGTCTGGGTTTGGTGGTTGTATATGGGATGGATCCTCGGGTGGGGCAGTCTCTGGATGGTAGTGAAGCTGCCTTCCTAGGAGTGGTTCTATAGTAGCCAGGTCCTGACCTCCTAATTGAATTAGCTCATGTGTGTGTGTGTGTGTGTGTGTGTGTGTGTGTGTGTGTGTGTGTGTGTATATATATATATATATATATATATATATATATATATATATATATATATATAACATATTAATTAAAAATATCTTTCTATTTAAACATTTTATGCAACATATTTTAATCGTTTTTCTTTCCCTCATTTAACTCATTCCAGATCCTCCCTATCTCCCTATCCACCCAACTTTCTTACACACACACACATACACACACGCAAAACCCCACAAACTCCAAAAAAAGCAAACATCTAAACAAACCAATAAAAAACCTCAATAAGACAAAAATAGACCAAGACAAAACAAAAAGTACACACACAAGAAAATGGAGTCTATTTTGTCTGCTCCAACTACTTGTAGACATGGACCATTCCCTTTCCTTTCCCAGCAGCTCCCAACTACAAAAGACTTCCTGGGCAGGGCTTGGCTTTGCATCTACCTCCCTCTTTCTGTGCAAGGATTTTGTCTGGGTTGGACCTGTATATATCTTGTGCATGCTATCACAGTCTATGAGTTCATCTTATATGCGTTAGTCCTTTTATATCAAGAGGACACTGTTTCTTGAAGTCAGCTACCACCTCTGGCTCTTAAAATCTTCCTACCTCCTCTTTCACATAGATCCATGAGTCTTAAGGGGAGGGATTTGACAAAGACATGCTATGTAGAATCTGAGTCATCCAAAGGCTGTCAGTGTCTGCGTACTGTCCAGTCGTGGGTCTCTGTGTTAATTACCGTCTACTGCAAGAAGAGGATTAAAGCAATGTTGAGGATTAAGTGATTTTCTGATCTATGAGTATATAACATTATGTCTTAAGTTGTATTTTTTCTATATGTGTGTGTGTGTGTGTGTGTGTGTGTGTGTGTGTGTGTGTGTGTGGTGTGTGTGTGAGTGTGGTGTGTGTGTGTGTGTGTGTGTGTGTGTGTGGTGTATGTGGTGTGTGTGTGTGGTGTATGTGTATGGTGTGTGTGTGTGTGTGTGTGTGTGTGTGTGTGTGTGTGTGTATTCATGTATTATGTATTTTAGGAAGCTTCTACAGTAATAAGCATGCATATGATTTTTCAAAAGGCTTTTATTGTTGGCTGTCTGTTCCCACATTCCTTCCTCTACCTTACCCTTTCATCTTCCTCCCTCATGTAATCCTCCTATCAGGTTTCCCTTTACCTCTTTATAACACTGTACTATTTGTCCTTCCTTAGAAGATCTTCTCGTCCCCACTGGTTCCTTACTAGTTCCTAACCTCTATGGAAACTCTCTCAAGAGTTATTCTTTTTTATTATCTCGTTTAAGTCAAGTCATAGGACTTGTCAAAAGTTAGAGAACTAGACTCTTTGTTTTGAGTAGCTGTCAATCACAATGCAAAGTTTGAGTGCAGGGAAAGGTGCTAATTTTAGAAAAAGAAGCAATCTGTGCACATCCCTTATAATTCAAATGTGAGATTTAATAGAACAATTCATGGAACCTTAACCAGGTGGCTGGGATCTGGTAATAATTCTTTACCACAGATAATCAGCACAGGATTGAACACAAGTTACGATGGCTTGTGTTCTCACATATGTACCTTTTGATAAAACTATTTCACCTTTTTGGTATCTGTATCCCTGTTTCTAAAACAAGATGTTTATGCAAGAATTCTTAGGCAGTCTCCTTTCACTAGGATGTTAGTCTCTTATATTTTAGAATCTAGGATGACTCACCTCCCAGAGATTTAAGTAATAATTATAATGTCTAGTTTAAAGCAACAGATTTGTAAACCCTGGTCTGTCTGTCTTCCTTTCTTCACCACCCCGTTTCTCTCTCTCTCTCTCTCTCTCTCTCTCTCTCTCTCTCTCTCTCTCTCTCTTTTATACCCAATTATACATTTATACATTGTCTTGATTTGATTTAGTGTTGTTGATGATTATTTAGCAAAAATTAAAGAAAACATAAATGAACAGCAAAACCGAAAGCAAGTCAGAGAATAGCTCTGGTGTGTGTCGGCATAAAGCAGTTTAGGAGGAAGATATTCTTGTGTAAGAAAAATTCTAAAATAGAATCCACATGACTGATCTTTAGCTTGAACACCTGGAATTGCAAGAATTACTGCACTTCATCTGGCAAATGATATATTTTGTATTTAGAAAAGAAAGAAAAGATCGACATGATACTTACCTTTATGGGCAGCTCTTCCGGGCCTGCCGTCCAAATGGACCATAGTGCCCATGATTTATAAGCAAGTTACAAACAAGACAAATGTTATCTCCTTTAGTCAGGCCTGTATTTCTAATTAGCTAAAATCCCCTATTTGCAATGACGATTATTTCAAACAATTAGTATTTATTTCGTTTGTTCTGAAGTGGCCTCTGTGGCTTTTAGAATCAGAAGGCCTAAAGAGTTGCAGTGACACAACTCATCATGTGTCAGTCTACAGAAGAGGCTACAGCTCCTGCGTCAGACTTACCGATTTGTCAATGTGTGTTCAAGTACTGTAAGCCTCATGGAAGGGTAGCAAACATGTCCTTTAAGGAAGCATATGTACTGTTCCAGTCCCTTCTCCCCATAGCTAAAGGTGGCACTTATTGTGGTACAAAGCCAGAGTGAAGAAGTTAGATGAAATCATTTACAATGAATAGGGACGCTGGTCAGACTTTCAATTTCTTTCTTTCTTTCTTTCTTTCTTTCTTTCTTTCTTTCTTTCTTTCTTTCTTTCTTTCTTTCTTTCTTTCTGGAATAAAGGAAATTTCATCTACGAATCATGTAAATATGTAAATCCAAATATTTCTGTCTAGTTTAGTAGTAGAGTACTTTCTTGTCATGTATGAATTTCTGATTCTAATCTTGAGAGCTCCAGTAAAGATATAGCACCAAAACATCTAGAGTCAAGTGAGTAGGTATAAATCATCTTTAACTGTGAAAAATAAAAATGAATAATGGTTGCCTGGGAATGAAAGACTGTTTTACAGAGTAAGCAAGATGGCTGTCTTTTCAGCCAAAACTTTTGTCTCTGAGAAATTAATGGAGAAAGTCAGCTCTCTGTGAACAGGTCTCTCCAATGCTCACAGTCAGACTGCCTGTGATACCATAGATTTTCAGCAAGGAGTTGCTGGATTCAGGAATGAAGAATTTTCAACTTCAGTGGTCCAGACTCTGCAGAGTCTTTAAACTCTCAGTGTTGTGTTTGGTCTTTGCATCACTACATAACTAACATTCACTGTAGAAGTTAAGCAGTTCATAGTGAAAGCACACTAGAGGGACTTCGACACTCACCGGGAAGTAATAGGAGCGCCAAAGGGGGGAGGGAACTGTGTGTGAGCCTCTTTAACACCAGGCATCTATCTCCCAGAGTCATCCTGCTCAGAAAAGACTTCAAATTTCTATCCACACATCTTTTATCCTCTTTGACTTAGCACTGGGGAATTATATTCATCTGTGGGAAAAAAATTTCCTTCTTCCAGTGACTAAGCCAATAGAAATTTAGTTCACAGTTAAAAACAAGCGTGAAATTCTAGTCTCCGGGGCTTTAGTGTTTTTATTTGATTGGTTTGGTTTTTGTTTTTGATTTTTTAAATTGTTTGGACATTTATCTAGGGGATTGCTATGAATAGTAAACAAAGTAAAAAAGATGTGTCTGTTAGAGAAAACGAAATTATAACAACAGTTAAAATTAAACATCCTATGTAGAATTCCAGATTACCATATGGAGTCTTGGTTCATTTCCTAGGAACTCTAAATCTCTGTTTCGTTGTTATTTTGTCACTGGAGAAGTTAATCTCCTCTTCTCTTAGGTTTGTTAAAAGTACTTCCATTACTATGAAAAGCTCTCTTCTAGATCCTGTGTTTATATCTCATACAGTGAAAACTTTGAACCAAAACCCAAGTTTCTTAACTGTATTGAGGGAACAATGGAAACATTTTGGTTTTGGATTTTTTTGTTTGTTTGTTTGCTTGGTTGGTTGGTTGGTTGGTTAGTTGGCTGGTTGTCTTTTGTTTTGTTTTGGTTTGTTTTGGTTTTGTGTTTTGTTTTGGTTTGGTTTTGATTTTGGGATTTTTTTTGTTTTTGTTTATTTTTTGTTTTCTTTTGTTTTGTCAAGTTTCTCCAGATTACAAGAGTTAGGAACTTACACTGTACTAATATGTATTATTGAGCAATAATATATATTAGGAAAAATAAACAGGATAGAATTATGATGCTTAAAAAAATAAAAAACAAAGTACTGTGGAAATATAAAGAAGAAGACATGGATCCAGAAACAGCCTACCCAGGAAGCCTATCCAGAGACTTCCTGTAGCCCTTGTGTGATTATTACCACTGTTCCCCCTCTCTGATGCTTCCCTCTAATCTTAGTGTTATCCTTATTTGAACGAGGACAAGACAGGGTTTTCATTTCTTCCCCTATTGACCTGTGGATGAGTCTTAGGGAAGAGCTTTGCTAGGTTCATGATTGGCCAGCCTTGTTACCTTAGAGAAGTCACGCATGATCAGAGGTCAAGCTATGATTAGAACAGTGATTTCCTGGATCAATGGCTTTGGCCAAAGAATGGAGGGTGAAGAAAACATTTCCCATGGGAGCCAAACATGAGCCGGAAACCAGAGCAAGCTCTTCCCAGAGAAACAGTGCTGTGTGAGAAAGCCCAGATGGGCCCATGCCTTCTCTTGGTGAGGTAGGAAAGAGACCCACTGTGTATGCACATATATCATCTCCTTAACAGACACTACTAATGGATTGTGATGGTGCTCATGCTGCTACCTGGATACAAATGGATACAAACAGCTTAATTATACACACTTCAGAGAGGAATAAGAGTTGTTGAGGTATAATGGCACAACTCAAGGGAGCCTACAATCATGGGAGTAGTTTTTATTTGTGCTATGCCCTGTTCACATAGGACTGTCACTGAAAGGATGGAATAATGGTGGAGGGCAGGAGAGTATGCACACAGGTGTGTGCAGACTGTTCTGGAAGCAAACTATTGCCTTATTTATTGCAGTATGATGAATGCCAATGTTAAAAAAGAATCTGCAAATTGAGCTAAGTCTTGATGACATATAAGAAGGGAAAAATCCCTGGGCTGGAGTAGAAAATCCAACGTGAGACTGCAGACAGGGAAGAAATGGTCACAAGATAGACTGCAGCTTGTAGGTATGTGCACCAGGGTTCTTGTTACCAGAAAACTGTGCCATGTAGAAAAATTTACAGATGTCTGTGATTCAGTGGATGATGAAACTACCCAGGAAGGTAGGGAAAAGCCTTGCATGCCCTTGAGTTGAATAAAGATGCCTGATCAAGGGAAAAGTCATGTCTCCAGGAACAGAGGAAGCCTCTGCTCACTTATGCAGATGCTGAGGTAGGGAAGTGAGGGGCATCCACAGTTAGGGTTACTAGGCAAGGACAAGCTGGCACAGTTCTGGGAGGAGGTTTTGCACAGAGGGAGTTTATCCCATGAGACAGGGCATTTCTGAGAAAAATAGGGAATGTTTGTTGTTGGTGTTGTTGTTGGTGTTGTTGGTGTTGTTTTCAGATCCTTCCACAAGTAGAAAAGGCATGAAGGGAACTAAAGAAACTTAACTTAGTGAGGAAAAAGCAAACCAGCCAAATGAAGGACCTACAATATGGCATGTGGTCTGTCAGGAATTGTGTGTGTGTGTGTGTTTCCCAAGCTGTCCAAACCACTCTGGTTACAGAGATGAGGGCACTCCGTTGGGAGTAGTGAAGAGATTACAAAGATCCAGAGACCACACAAACTGAAATGGCTTCTTGAATGGTGTCAGCATCTTCCTCAATAATCTAGACAGGGTTATTCAAATTCTAAGGTGCACATTTTGTCCTAGGAATCTTGATTCTAGGATTACAGATTCTGAATACTTGGTCTAGGAGAAGGCCTGAGAGTTTGTGTTTCTAGTGTGTATCCTTATCACCCTGAAGCTGTTCATCATAGGACACATGAGTAACAGGATCAAAGTACTCCTGGGGACCACTTAAGCATCCACATTCCCGCAGAAGGTTATGGAAATACTCATTCACCAGTTCATAAGTCTGGGAACAAGGCCTTGCAATCAGCAACCTTAAGAAGTCTCCCCAAGTGAATCTGATAGAGCAAAGTGGGGACTCTCCGAATAACTTCTGTGATGCAAGTGGGACAAATGAAACAGGAGACAGGTCCCCTGGGGGGAAGGAACGCAGAGGTGAGATGATAGCCTGGGTCAGAGTAAAAGCCTTCTGTGAGTCCTTGGGGACAGGGACAACAGCATTTTTGAACAATTTGATTCCTGGCGATGCTCACAGCATGATTTCCTCAACTACAGCAGCTGTGCTGAGGCTGTCTCTCCTGAACGATGAGATGGCCATTCTGTGGCCCACGTCGTCCTTGAAAGCTATTCCCATCCAGATGCTGCGACTTTCCTGGTTATCATAAGTGAACATGGATCTCTCTAAGCCTCTGAAATCAACACTGGGGTTACACACAGGAATGGCCATGCCTGCTTTTTAATGTAGGTGCTGGAAATGAGAACCCAGGTCCTTATGCTAGCGAAGCAAGGGCTCTACCCCTGGAGCCATCTCTCCAGCCCCTTGAAGGGATTTGAAAACAATTTCTGAAAGCACAGGGGAGAACAGCAGCAGACAGAGGTTGAAGTGCCCAGATTGAAGAGCCTGCCTGAGTTTATTTGTCAGCATTTAGAATGTTTTAGATATTATAAAGAGTCTGAGGATGGTTTAAAGTACACAGGAGGGTGTGCGAATATTATGGCAGGTGTTATATCGTTTACCATAAGGCACTCATGGATTTGGGTGCATTCTAGGGATCCTAGGACCAATCTTCATGGATCTTGAGGGATGGCTGCCTTGCTACTATGATAGATATTACTTATATTAGACTAGTTAAACTAGCTCATCTTGTTCTGTACATTTGGGGGAAGAAAACCAACACTTTGAAGATAGTAGTGAAGCCTCTCGAGGAAAGTCCAGGCCATATATTTTATGTTCCAGTGGAAGGGCTGAGGTCTGTTGCTCCAGCCTCCGGAGGTTCCACAGACTTTCAGTGTGGAATAGAGAATGAGAATTGACAGACATGAAATTTTACTCTCAAGTAGTTGATATTCATTAAGCGTGTACTGAATGTTGGGAACCATGGGAGTGCTGAGGACCCAAAGATACAATTGCTGCTGTCGTGAATGAAGATTCGAGAAGAAAATACACCTCACATAATACAGCTATTACATTCTCAGCCCCCAGGTTTTACGAGCAGCACAGGAAAGCATTCCTCATGCTCTCTGTCTCAACTGAAGCTACCTCACCAGGACATTACATCATTTTCTGAGATGGGTAACTAATGTTGATCTCAAAGCAAGTCAACAACTGTTGTAAAACATACCCAGAAACACAGAATTCTGTACTGCTGACTCTAATTTACTTTTTATTTTACTTAAGCTCCACACTCCCTACTAGAGGGAAAGGTAGCCACAGTGTGACTTATAATCAAGAAAATACTGATTCGGAAAAGGTAGATCTTAGCCCAATTCATACCTTCAAAGCTTGTTGCCACTAATCTATATCTTCAGTCCCCCAAACACTTTTATTGCGTTACAGAGTAGAGGTAAGAACCCAGGTCCACACTCTTAGCTGTGTTTGTACTGACTGAGCCAAGCTTCAGGAACTAGAATGACACTCATTCAATTAAGAGAGAAAATCAGAGGGATTTCACCTTTGAAAAAAATAAAAACCACAGATTATGTGATACCTTAAAAATCATGCCTTCGTTGCCAGATTTTTGTGATTCTAACAACAGCTCAGCCACACTGCAGGTTGTCTTAAGTACACATGCTGGTGTTTGGGTGGGAAGGGCAGGGGTGGGAGCATGTGTCTGTGCCTGTGATCATAGAAAACATGAAACTGACATTTTCTTCCCCCAGCTTATTCAGAAGTTGACAGATGTTGCAGAAGAGTGTCAGAACAATCAGTTAAAGAAGCTGAAGGAAATCTGCGAGAAGTAAGCCTCCATTCCTTTACACTCGGCCTGAATATACATGAATGCTTGAAGGGCTGCTTGCTATTCAATTTGTCTGTTTTTCCCCCCATTGTAAATTCAGAGAGAAGAAGGAATTAAAGAAGAAAATGGATAAGAAGAGGCAGGAGAAGATAACAGAAGCCAAGTCCAAAGACAAAAGCCAGATGGAAGAGTGAGTGGAAAGCGGTCCTCCCTAACTGGGCCGAGGAGGAGCAGGTGTTCCCTGTCAGAGAACCAGGGTCTTAACCAACGGCCCCTTAGTAAAGTCTCTCCTCGAATTTCTCTTTTACATGGCTCCTGCCTTAGTCCCCGTTCTATTCCTCTGGAGAGACACCATGACCAAAGCAACTCAGAGAAAAGGAAGAACTTCACTGTGGGTTTGCTTACAGTTTCATAGGGTTAGTCCGTTATCACCAAGGTGGGAGCAAGAGACGCTCAAGTTGCTGGCACAGTAACTGCTATATCCTGATTAAGGGGTGGGGCAAACTTGAGCATCTGAAACCTCAAAGCCTTGCCAGAGTGACAACCTTCCTCCAGTGAGACCACACCTTCTAATCCTAATCCTATCAGATTTCCACTCCCTGGTTACTAAGCATTCAAACGTATAAACCTGTGCTGGCCATTCTCATTCCAACCACCACAGTGTCCTTTATGGCCTTTTCAGTGAGCTCTCAAACAGTGGCTATCTGGGCCTTTTAGAAAGTAAAGAAAGTGATCTCTTTGGGGAAATGACTAAATACTCATTTCTCAAGTTATTAGACAACCTTTGGAGCATCTAATAAAAACAGGGCCTGTGCTTGAGTAGAGGCATGGTCATTGTTACCCCAAAACACACACACATATACATACACACACACACACACACACACACACACACACACACACACACACACAAAGGCTTGACCTCTCTTTCAACAGCTATACAAAGACAGTAAAAGCATAGACATCTAGAGTTCCGGGTGGATTGGTATAATGATCTGTGGCTTGTTTCCATTTAGGGAGAAGACAGAAATGATCCGATCATACATCCAGGAGGTGGTGCAGTACATCAAGAGGGTATGTCTGCTCCCACCACCACCACCACCACCTTTGCAAAAGCCACACAAATAGTTGCCAACTGTGAACTTCTAGGAGAAGAGTAGCACCTTCTTGTACCTACTTGCCACCAGCATCCAGCTGTTTCATGATGCTCTATAAGGGTGCACTTATTCTGGCTGTTGCCAACCATATTATAAAAGAGCTAAATAAAACATCTATAAAAATCTGTAGAGCAGAATCACTGCCTAAGTCAGGACCCCGCCCCCCTTAAAAAATAAAATGACACAAAAGATGGTTCCCAAAAGATCCCTTCACTGCTAAGATTATGTCCACATCCAGATTAGTCCTTATGCTTCTTTAAATTTGTGTTATAGAAATTTTCAAAAATGTATATCCACCAGTCACCACCCCACCCTTTCCTGTGTTCCCATCTCCTAGTCAAAGGCCAATTTTGGCCCAGAATGCTAAATAATTGATACCATAGATCTGAAAAACTTTGGGTTTTTGTTGTTTGGTTTTGTTTCTTGTAACATGCATAAAAGTTTTATGTTGTATTTTGTTGTTGTTGTTGTTGTTGTTGTTTTCTAAACTGACTCTTTTGGTAACTTTCTGACAGTTAGAGGAAGCACAAAGTAAAAGACAAGAAAAACTGGTGGAGAAACACAATGAGATCCGCCAGCAGATCCTCGAGGAGAAGCCGAAGGTAAGTGGAGCTGAGAAGTGCAGGCTGTCTAGACACATTTGGCTCATTTGCCTTCTATTCAGTAAAAGTAAAATCTCCTGGGTTTTGTAAGTACCTCGTGCAACATCTCCAGTTCTCTCCTTGAGTGTAAAACTCACCATTTTTGGTGATAGTAAAAATACAGCAATATTATGCAAGTGCTCATCACCAACGGCGTCTGTCTAAAAGATAAGAATGCACAGTGCCCTCTCCACACATTCGGTATCAGCTTGGGCAAGGGCATTTTAATTTGAACTTCATCTTGTAATGCTGTAACACCAGACTTTGCCCAGCAGAGGACACTCTTCACCAAGATCACCCTGATCTTGACCCAACAAAGTCTTCCATAAAAACAAGGAAGGGGGGGTGGGGGCGTGGCGGGGAGAGAAAGGAAAAAAGGCATATCTCTTTGCCTCCATAGCAACAGCTAATCAGTACTGTCCTTAAAAATTATATTACAGCACGGAGTGTAGCTCAGTGGTACTGAGCGTGATCGGCATGTATAAGGTCCTGAGTCCAATCCAAAACAGCAAATCAAAGCAGGTTGTACATGTGGCTTGTTGAAATCAGTTGTCTATGGACATTGAGTTGAAAACCCTATCTGGAAATCAACTAATAATAATACTTGCAGGTTAGCCAAAAGCATCTCAGTTCTAGAATATTCTATCCACTTTGATTCATTGCTGAATGTTTTTCTTTCTCTTAAAACAAAATGGCTCGCTCTCTTCTCTTCTTCCTCTTCTCTTCTTCTTCTCCTTCTCCTTCTCCTTCTCCTTCTCCTTCTCCTTCTCCTTCTCCTTCTCCTTCTCCTTCTCCTTCTCCTTCTCCTTCTCCTTCTCCTTCTCCTTCTCCTTCTCCTTCTCCTTCTCCTTCTCCTTCTCCTTCTTCTTCTTCTTCTTCTTCTTCTTCTTCTTCTCTCTTCTCTTTCTTCTCCCCCCTTTCTCTCTTTTTCCTCTTCTCTGCCCTCCTACCCGCTTCGTCGCCCCCTTTATCCCTGCACAATAAACCTCTCCCACGTGGAAAAAACAAAATGGGCTCTCTCGGTCTCCCTGCCGTTTTAGCTATAGCTGAAAACTACAGATTCTCAAAAGTACTACCATTTGGCCCGATCGTTTATTGAGTCTGCAATACTCCAATGCTAGGTTTATTTATTTGCATGTAGCATTCCTGGATTGGCCTCGGAGAGATTCCTTGTGGCTTGCTCTAGGTATATTTTCACAGTTATTTATGTTCTTTAGCCTTTATGCTTGTAATATATGAGAGTCACTTAATCCTTGTGATTCCTAAAGATTTCAGGCTTTAGCAGGAATCGATGGTTACTTTGTACATTGTTAATTCTTAAGTTTCTCCTTTACAGATACAATTCAGATATTCTTAGCCAGCTTCTTGGTCCAGTTATGCTAATATAATGGGATGCATTTTAGTAGAACTTTAGAAATTGCCACACAATCTCCCTTTCCTTGAATTGAATTGCCCACAATCACTCATGACCTAAAAATATTATGTATAGAATTCACAGAGTCAACAATCCATGAAGTCCTAAAATGTACAACTTTCTAAGCAGCTGATGAGCTCTGGGAGCAATATGTCAGCCATTCTGGCCCTGTGTACAGCATGGCCACCCAGTGGTCCTCTCTGTCATAGGGTCTGTGACTCCTTCTACATAGTAATGGCTCCAAACCACAAGAGTAGTGACATTAAGGAGACTTGAGCCTCAGAACACTCAAGGGCAGATTAGCTTTGGCTTTTTGTGGCTTAAAGGCGTATTTGGGGAGGGGCACTGTATTTTCAGAATCAGTCTCATTTAAGTACTCAACTATTTTAAATT
Organism: Mus minutoides; assembly: GCA_902729485.2. Taxonomy (NCBI): domain Eukaryota; kingdom Metazoa; phylum Chordata; class Mammalia; order Rodentia; family Muridae; genus Mus; species Mus minutoides. Next base: position 1,422,304 of record LR749810.1, read on the forward strand.
TGACTCAGATTAGACTAAAATTTAAGAAAATATTAAGTAGTCAGAACTATATATATATATATATATATATATATATATATATATATATATATATATGTGTATATATATATATATATATATATATATATATATATATATATATATATATATATATATATATATATTCAGACCCATATAGTTTCGAGTTTGTCATCTGAAGTTGAGTTTGTCACCACTTTGTATTCTGGCGTAATAAAATTTATTTATGGTGAATCTCATAGCCAGTTTTAAACCTCTAAGAACCCTTATTTACAACTAATAATAATTTCAGTTTTGTTTTGCTTTTTGAATATGTGTGTATTCAACATTGTAAATATTTTAGCCATAGACAAAATGCAATACACATATTTTAAAGTTACAAAATTTACTTTAAATAATTCATAGATATTATATGTACGCTTATTCACACGTGTGTGGGTGCGCATGTATGTATGATGTGGAGGCCAGTGGATAATTCCTTAGGTGGTATCTACATTTATTGTTTGAGGTAGGGACTCACATGAGCCTGATATTTTCCAAGTGACTAGGCTCCCTGCCTAGGGACCCAGGATCCATTTGTATTTCCCTCTCCAGAGCTGGGATTATCAGAGAGTGGCACCATACGTATGTGTGTACATTGTGAAGATTGAACTCATGTCCTCGTGTTTGCAAGGCAAGAACTTTACTGAATGAGCTCCCTATTCCTCAGTGTGTGTGTCACACACACACACACACACACACACACACACAAGTACGTACGTACACGTACGTGTGTACGTACATATACATTTCACCCCAAGAAAGTGGAAGTCGCAGGGGGTACGATCCTGACATCTGTATATGATGGTGTATACACTGACAAGACAGTAGTATTTATTTTAGTTTAATTCAATCAAGGAAAACTTCGTGGAATCTTGCAAACATTAAACTGGCTAATAACTTTTGGCAATTTATCTGCCAGAGTACAGTTTTACAGAAAATCAATTTCAACCTGCTGGGCATGCTCGAATGCATATATAATCCCATTAACTTGGGAAATGAAGGCTGGAAAACTGAGAGCTCATGGTTCATCTAGCTTATATAGCAAGGCCACATTTCTAGCAAACTAAATAAATAATTGTCTTAAATAGTGCCAACTTAATAAATTACATTATTACTGTTTGAGTCATGTCATAATTCTAGGGGTGGGAGGACAGTTCCAGGCATACAGTAGATGCTGTATTAGTTGTTTCTCTGTTGTGATAAAACACCATGACCAACGGCAATTCATAGAAAGGTTTATTTTGGTTTACCATTTCGGAGAGAGAGAAATGTGGGGGAGAGTATGTAATGGAAAGGGAGACAGGAGACCAGGTTGCTGGAATAGGAAACTGGACGAATATATCTCTACCCACAGGCAGGAAGCAGAGAGTGAACAGAAAGTGGGGTGAAGCTATACAGCCTAAAAGATCACTTCCAGTGATGTACCTCCACCAGCAAGGCTCCATGTACTAAAATTTCCATAATCTACCTAAACAGTGTTACCTGCTGGGATCAAGTGTTCAGATACATGCCCCTAGAGGAGACATTTCTCATTCAAACCACATCAAGTGGGCAGCCAGTTCTGAGGATGGGTAGCCATTTCTAGGGATAGCTGGCTACTTCTAGGGATGGGTGATGGGTTCCAGAGTTGGGTAGCTAGTTTAGTGACTCATCAATATTATTGAGAATTAGCATTTTTAGAATGTCATTGTTGTTGCCTGTGGTCCCCAGGCTTTAAAGTCAGTGAGAGATGTCTGCCAATCCCCCCTGCATAACCTATGTGATAACCTATGAGGTACCATCCAAAACCAGAATGGAAAAGATCCTTGCTTTATTCCCTTCATAGGAGTGATGGAAACCTTCCAGAATGGCCTGCCACCACACCATACCCACAAAATAGATTTGTCTGCTGTGGTGCTATAATGAAGCCACATTCTAGTTCCTAAACAAACCCCAAGAAAGAAAGCATAATATTCATGACTGGCTTAGAGTGCCTAACATTTATTCACAGAAGTGGGAGGAGGTCAGCTTCTTGGTTTTACAGTCACCAGAAACCTAAACGAAATTGATGCTTTCTCATTAAATGAAGAGTGAATAAATAGTAATTGGGAGTGTTGAGCAGTTTATACTACAGCTGTATATTGAACAGCTTTTATTCTTTCTTTCTTGTGTCCTTAGAAAGGATCTAAAGTGTTCCGTGGAGGTCTAAGTCATTCTCTTGTCTTTATTTCTTAGTGTAACTAAGTACCATGATAAATTTGCTCCATCGTGTGTGATGCTATTCTTATGGCCATCTTGCTGTAAGCCAATTTGAAGGAAGCCCTTGAAAACTGTTGGTTTGGTGTCAACCTAAATCATTTGCTGAAGTGTGTTCTCTGGAGTTTAAGAGTGTGTTTTCAAAGCTATTGCTTTGATAATAAAATAAGAAAGACCACGTGAAGCCAGCCATGGTAGCTCACATCTATAATCCCAGAACTTGGCAGGAGGAAGCAGGAGGATCAGGAGTTTCATAGGTCATCCTTGGCTACCAAAAGACTTGAAGCCGTTTATAAAAGATCCTGTCTCCAACAAAACAAAACAAAACAAAACAAAACATATCACATGTGGTAATGTTGTAAGATATTTAGCAAATGAAAAAACATTGATAACAAAAGCTTTCTGCCACTGTGACACAATATCAGAAACAATTAACTTAAAAAGAGAAAAGGTTTGTTTAGGCTCTTAAGCTCATATGTGTTAGCCTGCTCTGTTTGGCCCTATGGCATTGGCCCTTTCGTAGCACACCAGGTCACAGAGATAGCACATGGTGGAAGAACTATGTTCATGCTCGGCGGCCAGAAATCAGAAACAAGAAGAACAGACCAGAGTTCAGTTTTCTTCAAGGTCAAATTCTCACTAAGCTCATTTCTTCCCACTAGATGCACTTAAAAATAAATAAATAAATTGAGACCAGGTTATAATGGAGCTTACACCATCTTAATGGTGGTCCTCCTGCCTCCACCTCCTCATTTCTGATTAAAGGTATGTAATGTACCATGCCTAGCAAGGCCTCACTACTGAAAGGTTCCTTGAAGTCCTTACAGCCCCTGCGCCGTAGACCAAGCTTTTATTCGTGGACCTCTGGGGGACACTTCGGGTCTCGATCTGCAAGTGGCAGGGATAATCAGTGGAGGGAAATGGCAAGATCAAGGGTGGGATAGGAAGATAGACACTGAAACACTGGAGAGCAAGTGTAGGTTAGGAAAGACCGGGATGATGGAGTAGACCACAGTGTGCCTCTAACTGTGGATATGGACCAGAAAAGCAACCCTCTTCAATATGGTACTGGAAGGGCCTCAGAGTGTGACATTAAATATAACCAAAATTAATCAGGGCAGCAACAAATATAAAGAGGAAAAACTCAGGGAATCAAAATCCATCAATAGTAGTTATGAAACAGGTTCACCAAGAGCAATGACAAGTCAGACTGCTTTTATGACATCTAGAAATTTATGAACTGTCCTGAGTTTTTGACAAACAATTGGAGCTGACTATATAGCCATCATTCTTCACAGGAAAAAAATGCCCAAATGTCATGGTTAGCTCTGGAATACTGCATTCCTTCTCAAAAAAGTAGGGGGTGGGGGGACAGGAAAAAATTCTAAGTAGAACCTGATGATGTACAACCATTTGCTTATAGCAAAAAATACCACTATACAGCATCTCTCCTCTTTCTTCAGTGCAATTCAACATATTATTGAATATAATAATTCACCCCGCCTTCATCTGCTTCATTTCTGTGCAATAGGTACATGCTGGCATCCACACTCTTGGTCCTAACATAGAGAAAGTTCTTTTTAGAACACTCTTTTGTCCTTATCTACTATTTTGAGATGTTCTTAACTCTAGACTTATCTGTATATCTTTCTTCCTTGTTGGTAAATTCTTATCTGTTAAAAGTAAAAGGAGATTTAAAAGGTTTAACATATAACCTTCCCAGGACGGAGGGCCTCTCTTCCCATTGATGACCGACTAGGCCATCCTCTGGAAGCGGGAGTGGGTGGGTGGGTGAGCAGGGGCGGGGGGGGGGGGGGGGGGGGGGGGGGGGGGGGGGGGGGGGGGGGGGGGGGTAGAGGGTTTTGGAGGGGAGACCAGGAAAGGATTTATTTCTTTATTTACATTTGAAATGTAAATAAAGAAAATA